>CAEFZP010003504.1:0-256409 GCA_903064625.1 Mallotus villosus | reverse complement strand
GAACGGAACTCTCGCTAAAGTAAGTGAGACTTAAGGCCTCAATATGCTTCTGCGTCTCCGTTTTCGGGTGGGCGGGCTCACGGATACGCACGGATACACACGGATAGACTTCGTTTATAGTTCTCCGTAGGCTGTGGGTGCTGAAAACAATTCACCGCCAGAAGAGTAGGTGGCGCTGCACTGCGATGCTAGCTATAGGTTATCGAAAACTCGGAGCAAATTTACAAATGAGCCGTTTCATCAATAAAATATGCACAGTTTCAGCGACTACACTGCCCATTTCTCGTCACATTTGAATTCAAATGCCAATTTACATGTAGGCTACTGTTTAGCTGAAATATGAATTGTAAAAACTGCTTCGATCTCTTTGGTGATGTTTGTGATGCTAGCTGGAAGAGCAGCCTGCTTTGACTGGGTGTGCAGTGAACATTTCTGGGGGGTTATTATTATGATTACGGAAAGGGATCGTATATGTTTTTATATTGCTACCATTTTAGAGACTGCTTATCGATCCGAGTGTTAATCAGGTGCGGAGCCAGACGTTGTAAACATTCCGGGTATAGCCCAAACCAACAACGTATTGGGGCTTGATTTGCAAGAACGCGACGCTGAGCGCCTCCACGGTCCTCTTCCACATATTAAAATAGTCCTGCTGCCAACGAATAATGCACCTAATAATATGGTGCCTGCCATGCCATGGCGGGCTGGACCAAATGATTTTTTGGGCCGCATATGGCCCGCAGGTCGTCGGACGTTCCCCACCCCTGGTCTTGTTGGTCACGGCAACCCATAGCGGCAAACCCGCCCCTGACTTCTTAATACGGACCAATCACAGCCAAGGGGGTCTCCGTCGCTCTCCGTCGCTCTGCGTAATTTCGACGGATAGTTAGAAAATTCAGGAGGTGCACGTCAATCCGTCAAAAGCTCTCCGAGGGCTGACGGAGAGCACGCAGAGGGCGTTCCACGGAGACGAGGGCGTTCCCTCCTCTGCGTTTTTCGAAAAACGCAGAAGCATAATTAGGCCTTTAAGTCTCGCTTTTCTTTAATCGACGTTGATCGAATATCCCCCTGAACTAGTATGATGAATGTACAAAGGGGAACAAAAAGAAAACAACACATAATAATAATTATATTATAAATAATAATAATAATAAAAATAATAATAAGTAAAATAAATTGCAAACCCCCACAGTAGTAAGAGAAAAACACACACCTATATCCTAAGCCCTGGATGCCTATGTATCGTGAATGTGAATAGGCGTTTGAGAGCATTATTACAAATACCGCACACTCTCAGAGACAGTGTGGAAGGCCAGGGTACACTAAATGGACCATGTCTCTAATTCCTTTAAGTTGTCAAAATATTCAATAATAGGCTGCCATCTCCGGTAGAAATTCTTCATGGACCCTCTCAAAGTAAAATACATTTTTTCCAGTTTGAGAAAGAGCATGACATCCTCCAGCCAACGGGCACTCGATGGGGGTGTGGTGGATTTCCACATAAGGAGAATTCTACGGCAGGCAAGCAGTGAAGTGAATGCAATAACATCTGATTGAGCTTTAGTGACTATGTCTGTAGGAACACCAAATATTGCGATTAAAGGACTTGGATCAATGGTGATGTTAAGAGCCTCAGATAACATTTTGAACACTCCAGACCAATATGTTTCAAGAGAAGGGCAGGACCAAACGTGTGGGTAAGATTTGCAGGTGAAAAAGAGCACCTGCTACAGCTAGCATCGGCCCCCTGATATATTTTCGCCAGTTTTGCCTTACTATAATGAGCTCTGTGTAGCACTTTAAACTGAATGAGTGCGAGGCGAGCACAGGACGATAATGAATTAACTATTTCCAGTGCATGGTCCCAATAATCACCCAACTCCATTCCTAACTCCTCCTCCCAGCCAGCCTGAATTTTGGTCAAGTTGTGATTTTCCAAAGTAAGCAATTTCTGATATAAAACTGAAATAATTCCCTTTTCTGGTTTTAAAAGGGTTACGTCTTCCCAGAGTCCCTGCTCAGGCAGGGAGGGAAAGGAGGGGAAATTAGCCTTGAGAAAATGCCGTATTTGGAGATATTGAAAAAACAGTTGTCTTGGGAGATCATGTAATCTCTGTAGATTCTCATAACTATCCAGTGTTTTAGAAGTATAAATGTCTTTAAAACAGTCCTTCCTCCACCATTCCATAAATGATAAGTCCATAATAAAGGGACAAAAAATATGTTTTTTGTGAATAGGACCGAGGGTTGAAGCAGACATGAATTTGTAATGAGAGCGAAATTGGTTCCAAATTTTCAGAGTAGAGAGCACTACAGGATGAGAGGTGAAGCTGGAAGATCTTATAGGTAAGGATGAGTAAATTAAGGCCCTAAGGCTAGATTGTTTGCATGAATGTTCCTCTAGAACACACCAGTTTATATGAGGAGAGTGTAGCCAACAGACTATTTTCTGAATATTTGCCGCCCAGTAGTAGTGGATAAAGCTGGGCAAAGCAAGTCCGCCAGCACAATGCTGCCTTTGTAAAAGGTCTTTCTTAACTCTGGGTGCTTGGTTGCCCCATATAAATGAGTTCACAGCTTGACTAATTGTTTTAAAAAATGATTGAGTGTGAAAAAGGGGGTAAACATTGAAATACGTATAGAAACTTTGGGAGCACAGTCATCTTCACTACATTAATACGACCCGTCAGAGTAAGTGGTAGAGCAGACCATCTTTTAAAATCATCCTTCATTTGGTTAACTAATGTTGTTAAATTAGATGCATCAAGAGAAGTGAAAGATTTGGTAATATGAATTCCTAAATATTTGAACCCATCTTCAGAAAGGCGAAAAGGAAAGGAGGGTACTAGCCTGGAAAGAACTGGAGAGTTGAGTTTAAAACACTCACTTTTCTGCAGATTGAGCTTATATCCTGAGAACATTCCAAACTCCTCTAGGATAGACACAATAGAGGAAGCAATCGTGGCTGGGTGACTAACATAGATCAACAAGTCATCAGCATATAGTGAGACCCTGTGCTCAACTCCCCTCTAAATATGCCCTGAAATGCTGATGTAGTTCGCAGGGCTATGGCAAGTGGTTCGATTGCAATGGCAAATAATAGTTGGGAATGTGGGCAGCCTTGTCTTGTGCCTCTTGTTAAAGGAAGAAAAGTTGACCGCAAACCATTGGTTTGTACACATGCTTGGGGATCTTTATATAAAAGCTTAATCCATTTAATGAAGGTGGCGCCAAAACCAAATCTTTACAAAGCTGCAAATAAATACTGCCATTCAACCCTATCGAATGCTTTCTCAGCATCCAGAGAAATAACTGCTTCGGGCACAACAACTGTATTTTTGTATATGCTATATCAATCAGGCGGCGGATGTTTGCAAATGAGTGTCGACCTTTAAACCCTGTCTGATCTTCGGATATAATTTTAGGGAGTGGATCTTCCGGGCGGTGGGCTAAAACTTTAGCTAGAATGTTGGCATCCACATTCAAGAGAGATATTGGACGATAGGATCCACAGTGAGTGGGGTCCTTGTCTTTCTTGAGAAGAAGTGAAATAGACGCTTGAGAAAAAGTGGGTGGCAAAGAGCCCCTATCTAAAGATTCATTGAAAACTTCCAGGAGAAGTGGCGCAAGCTGGTCCCTAAACTTTTTATAGAACTCTATACAATATCCGTCCACGCCGGGAGCTTTGGTATTCTGCATGGCCATAATGGCTCCAATGATCTCCCCTATCTCCTACTTTCGCTCAAGTGATGAGACAACTGTTTGATTAAGAGAGGGGGCCTCTATATTATTCAAAAAGGCTGTCATGGCTGTTATGTCTGTGGGGAAGAAGAATAAAGTGAGATGAAATGGGAAGTCAATATATAATTTATGTGTTTTGGGTCCGAAACTAAAATACCTAGCTCATCTTTAACCTGGGGGATAAGACGAGATGCAGTCTGCCGCTTTAATTGGTGAGCAAGTAAACGACTACATTTATCCCCATATTCATAGGAGGTCCCACAGGTTTTTAGTAGAAGTTGCTCTGCGTGTTTTGTATTTAGAATGTTTAGTTTGTCTTGCAATTCTATCCGTTTCTTATGTAACTCAGCATTGGGGGTGTCTGAATAGAGCTGGTCAAGTTTATGTATAGAGTCAGTTAAGCGTAAGACTTCCTTAGAGTGTTCCCTTTTGGTAAATGCCACATATGAAATAATATGCCCACTGAGGAAAGCTTTGAGCGATTCCCACAGTAATGAATATGAAGTGTTCTCTTTTTTGTTTGTGCTGATATATACATCTATGTTAGTTGCCAGACAGCGGCAAAAGTCTTCATCTGACAGTATAGATTTTACTATTTGTCTTTAAGTCTTTCCATAACACCGCTCCCCTCTATCTATCTGAACTTCTTCATCCCTACTCTCCTATTAGATGTCTTCGTTCATCTGACCAGGCTATGCTGGTGGTCCCTCGTGTACGGCTCAAGCGTAGAGGAGAGCGTGCCTTTTCTGTGGCCGGTCCTAGACTATGGAACTCCCTGCCACTAGAGACTAGGATGGCACCCTCCATCTCTAGTTTTAGGACCAGGCTAAAGACCCACCTATTCTCTTTAGCCTTTTTATGATTGCTCTGCGTGATTGTTTATTTGTTTATATTTTATGGTACATTTATATTACCCTCTTTTTTAATAACTGTCATTTTAGCTTCTCTGTATTCTTAAGTGTACATGTGTATTTCTAAGTGTATGTGTAATGTCAATCGCACTGTGAAGCACTTTGGCCAGCCGTGTGGCTGTTTGTAAATGTGCTATATAAATAAAGTTGAACTTGAACTTGTATAAGGGGATCTAGTTTCCATAATGGATGTTGCTTTATATTCAGAGCAAAATACATGTCTAGAACAACAGGGGAGCTTCAAAGTTGGGTTAAGAAGCCGCCATGGATCAATACAGCCACTCTGCTCCATAAATGTTGTGAATGCCTTTGAAATGCCTGAGGGCGAAGATCTCTTTGAACATGACCTATCCAAAGTAGGGTTGATGGCACAATTTAAGTCACCTACCAGAATCAGTTTGTGAGTGTCCAAGTTAGGGAGCGAGGACAGAAGCTTATTAACAAACTCTGTGTCATCCCAATTAGGAGCGTAAACATTGACTAGAAGAACATTGGTCTGGTAAAGACAGCCACTGATTATAACAAAACGACCATAGGGGTCGGTGATGATCTCTGTTGGTGTAAACTGTACCTTCTTATTAATGAGAATAGCAACGCCTTTTGAGCTACCATCATGTCCGGAGTGATACACTTGGCTAATCCAAGCTTTACGCAAACGAATGTGATCTTTTAACCGTAAATGTGTCTCTTGTAAAAATAAAATATCGGCTTTGAAAGATTTGAGGTGAGAAAGAACTCTGGTCCATTCAGCCCCTTAACATTCCACGAGACAAAGCGTACTACTGAATAACTGTTCAATCTATCAGAAGAAGTAACCATATTAATGTGTCTTGGCAAAAGGGATTGTACAGTATATTACAGAAACTTGAGGGGGCGGTAAGATCATAGTGTAAATAGACATGTGCTCTCCAAAGCCTTACATAAAGCTGAAGTAAATGGGACTGTGATAAAGGCGTGTGTCCTGGGGGGGTCAACGTCGCTATCGCAATTCTCGCTAAAACGAATAAGTCTCACTTGGGTAAACGTCAACTCAGACTTAAGCCTCAAGCCGTTCCACTAACGTTCCGTTCCACTAACAGGCAACGCTAACTCAAGCTAGACCTCAATAAACTTAGACTGTGCAGCCCAGATAAGGCAATCGTGGAAAAGAGGAGTTACGTCGCAAAAAGCAAAGAGTAAGCGTGGTTACAGCGTGTAGTTTCAGCAGCGTAAATTGATTTTTTTTAGTTTTTTTGGAGTTGTCCCCAAAAAGGGTTGCCTCAATTAACATGACATGGGAGACAACTTGTCAAACCATTACGACCGTTAAAAACCGTAAATTGTAGACACACCAAATTAACATATATGCATTCAGTGATTTACTGATAATTAGCGTAATTTGATGAGCTGTTTAAAACCGTTCTCACAGTAGGCTGGCCTATGGCCGATATGGCCTATGGCCGAACCAAACTACAGACCTTCCGATTGACATTTCCTAAGAAACAATATATTTATATATATATGTTAAAAAAATACAAATGCCACTGGAGTGGCTCCCAAAGTCATGCATCAAAATAGAACCCGAAACAGTTGATGGCTTTAAATGAACGCTCTCCGTTCCCTTGCACCCTAGTCAGGGTTTGTTAGCCACAATAAATCACCATTGTACATATATGTCCTTGTGTCACAAGGACATCACATCTTGGGGCTAGCAGTGTTGCATCTCTCTTCCCCGCCCTAGTCAGCCTACATCTGGGGAGGGTATGTAACAAACACAATAGGCAACTTCACCTCTTGGCCCCTAATATTGATAACTACAAAAATAATAAAATTAATAAAAATATAAAAATAAATATAATGTTAAGAGGAAGAATTGAAGCCTGAGTAAGACGATAACTAAGACATGCCTCTCCTTAATTCACAACTGCAGTTTAGCCTGTGTTGCTTGCTGCCACTCCAGATATCCCCTCGGTCTGGAGCCGGAAACATTGAGATAGAGATGCGTAAAGGCAAAATCACAGGGTTAGCAACTCAGAACAACACACAAGCAGCCATTGAGCCAAGCCCTGGATTAAGAACTCACACCAGACTAGGGTAGGGTCAGCCACACAGGCCAGACCAGGACAGCACAGCACTACAATTGCCTGACTGCTTAAGATTTGTAGATGGACAAAATGGAACAATTTACTTTCTCACTCTCACTTCCCCTCACTACAGGACATTTATCCACCAGGGTCACCAGGAGAGCCCACAATATAATCAAGGACAGAACAAACCCCCAGCACAGACTCTTCTCGCTGCTGCCATCAGGCAGACGCTACAGGAGTCTGAAATCCAGAACACAGAGACTATCAAGCAGCTTCTATCCACAGGCCGTCAGGCTGGTGAACAGCTCCCTCACAATCCACTTCCCTATCCCCCCCCCCACTGCATAACGAAAACAGCCCCACTACACACACGCATACACACACAAACACATACTGAACTATGACTTGCGATATTGCAAACAACGCACTTTAAACACTCAGGAAACTGTCATTTCATTGATGTGCCTTATTTGAATGTATTTTATTCTGACTGTATATTTATTCTCTCTTTTTAGTGTTTTTTTTCTGTAATTGTAATTATGTGGAAGGAGGACATTGCACTGACACTGATACATGACAATAAATATCTTGAATCTTGAACTTTCTAAACAATACATTTAACACAGTTTAAATTGCACCAAAACACTGCATTTAGGGGATAATATATATTTAAAAATAGCAAGTGACAATTCCCATGTAAACGCCACTGGTTATCCACATTTTACAGGATGTTTTCCTTCCGCAAATAGAGCTCCACTGGTGCATCAGATACTGAGGATCAGCAGTGGGTCAATTTCCTTGACAAATGTTGTCATATAGGACAACCTTGAAAATGAAACCTCAAAACTACAAAATACTTGAACAGTTAATTGAAATATTTACCTTGAGGAGGTGGCAAGAGCAATGACCATTGCTTGCAGGAGACCACGAATGTAGGTGAAAGGGTTCTTGTGGGTCAGGATGAAGTAGAAAAAAGGGAGGAGGATGAGACCATGTACAAAGAGGCCAGCAAGGACAGTGATGGTGTACCAGCCCAGTTTCTTTCCAAGTGTAGATGGATCCTGCATATCCAAAATTTTTCCAGCAACCAGAAATATTATCCCAAAAGGAAAATACCTATTGCAGAAAAAGAAAACAATAAATCTGATTTGTTCAATCAAATTTGATTTATGATGACAGACATCATGAAAAGTAAGTTTATGCAATGTTTGGAAGGAAAGTGGAGTGGATTGACATGCAACCACAAGAGTTTAGGGTTAGGCATCCAAATATGCGGCCGATTCCGAGACAAGACCACTGTTGTTGGATGTAAAACATCACACTTCAAATGCAACCAATAACTCATTTCTAGTTTGAAATTACCCATCACCCCTCCTCGCACCTCAAAAGTGAATGAGGAAGATGGGCGCAACAGTGGATGTCTGACGATGTTGGCCAAATCAGCTATAATTAGATTTGGTTACCTGAACCACAAAGAGTTTACAATAACGTCCAAAAGTAAACACACCGTTTGTGTAAAGAGACGCTCATTGAGACGGCTGGCACTAGGCCTACATAAAATTTTACCGGCATTTAGAAAGAAAACATTAAAAAAGGTAAGCTGTAGGCGTCAGCAGGCACATGCACAGATAGACCCCTAGTGGTGCTCAAGCACCTGCCCTTTTGCCCTGGAAGAGAAAAGTGCCCCTTCTGCTGGAGCTAAATTACTCTCTCTATCATCAATTCCCCCCAAATGTGTTTTGATATCTGACGGGGAATTTATTTGAGTTCTTGTGAGAATTTCGCTCACAACCCCCCGCCGCGCACCTCCCTCCTCCTCCATTTAGTGCTCATGCAGTGCTGAGCGCCAGGCCAGGTCTTCTCTGACCCGCAGCATCAGACAAACAGGTAATGACGGTGTTTGTGCAATCCCCCAACGTTGTTTGGTGATAAATTAACCACAATATTAGCGCTGCAGAAAACATTACGTCGCAACTGGTCTGACATTTCCTAAAAAATAAACAAACAAAAAACTCACAATCTGTGATTTCAAAGCCTAGTCCATATGTTTACTGACGTTTGTCATGTTTAATGAAGAGAGAGAGAGGGAGATAGATGCAGGCATAATTAATTTTTAATTTCATAAATAAGTTTGCTATGGGTGCCCTTTTTTTTGGTTTGAGCACCTGCCCCCCAAAATGTCTGTGCACGTGCCTGGGCGTAAGTGACGCTAGCAAAGCTAGCTACCTAACGTAGTCAATGTGCCTCTGTACCAAAACAGATTTAGCTAGTATTAGCTATGTAACATACTGTATGTTTCAGGGCATTAGTTTCAGTTGCTTGCTAGATTTTGTTTGTGATAACGAGGTAGGCCACACATAAATCAATGTAGCTAATGATGGATATAAAGTTATGTTACATCAACGTTAACTCATGTGAGCTGCATACCTCTCCCGACTTCATAAAGTTAATAAGTTAAACACTGCG
Organism: Mallotus villosus; assembly: GCA_903064625.1. Lineage (NCBI taxonomy): Eukaryota > Metazoa > Chordata > Actinopteri > Osmeriformes > Salangidae > Mallotus > Mallotus villosus. The sequence continues at coordinate 247,225 of CAEFZP010003504.1, read as the reverse complement.
GTACCACGCTCCTTCACTTGGGTGAGAGAGAGATGTAAAAGCAGAGACAGAGAATGCACCTCTATGAAAAATAACATAGGATGTTTTGCTTGGCCTTAAGCACACAGCACTCCTTGAGGGGGGCAATTTTTTTGTTCAAATACAGATCAAATCTAACTTATTACCTAGTCAAACCCTACTGCTTGTGTATTTTGAGAGGTCAGGGGTCTCATTTATAAAACTGTGCGTAGGATTCTTACTAAAAGTGTACGTACGCCCAAAAGCCTAAAACGCTGATTTATAAAACCGTGCATACGCACACCTGTAAGCAATGTTCCCTTTATAAATCACAGACTCCCCACAAGTGTGCGTACGTGAATTTCCATTTTACCCCCCCCCGAACACGCCTGTTTTTAACCATAAATGGTCAATGCAAAGCACCTCATGAATGCTAATCCAGCCCTTGCATGCAATTGTTCTTACTCTACATTGCATCGAATCATGGCGTCAGGAGGAAAAAGAAAGAAAAGGCGCAACTTCTCAGAAACTGACATTGAAATAGCCTTCTTAACGGCTGTATTTCCAGTTTTTGACATAGGCAATATTATATATATATATGCATAGCCTATTAAATAGGTACATATATTTAGTTGGCTACACTGTTTTGCAGTTATCTAAAGGTAGTCCTATGTGATGTTATCCTGTGTATTCCATGCAGTCGGGGCATCCCCCTCATGCACCCCCGTAGTGGACAATCTGAAAGTGAAACAGCGCTGAATTTTTATTTAAAATTTGAGTTGGATTGTACAAGGTGTTTATGGAACAATTATCACTCAGCACAAGCACAAATAACACTGCTGGATTTAATCTTCATGATAATGATGAAACGGAGTGAAAAAAACGTGTATGAGGAAAACAAAATATATAAATATTACGAGTAATCGTTCTTCCCACACTTAGTTTCTGCAGTCTGACTACAGTACGGTCAGCTGCGTCGCCAATTCCAACTGTTTCCAAAATGTGCGTAGGCTCACGGGAGGGTCAGAGTTTGCGTGGAAGACTGCACATTCTTCCGTCAAATTTGTTTTTTATAAATCACAACCTTTGCGTGGAAAGTGGCGTACGCACCTTTCATCCCCGGTTTGTGCGTACGCAAGCTTTATAAATGAGACCCCTGGTCTTGACCCGGTCTCGCCCCTGCCTTGGTCTTGGTCTTGACTCGGTCTCAACCCCTCAAAGTCTTGGTCTTGTCTCTGTCTCGATACACTCTGGTCTTGGTCATGACTTGGTCTTTGTTTAAGGTGGTCATGACTACAACATTGGTTTACCATAAGATTACTTCATGTGGAACAAAAATGTTGGTAATTAAACGACTTGAGGCAAGGGCAATGAGACATGCACAGGGCATTTACATCTTCACACACCATTGATTGACTCTGATTTTAAAAAGAGGTGAATGCTGCGTACATTTGTTTGTTATTTAATATGCGGTATAGAAAATGGTAAAGATCTGGTAAAGATCCAAGATGGCGGTACAGTATATGGTAAAGATTTGGTAAAGGTCCAAGATGGTGCCGCAAATGGCAGCCTCGGTCGGTTGGTGTGCATAGTTTAGTTGGGTGTGCCACGAATCGTGGCCCATCCTTTGTTATCTCACATATATATTTATTATTATTATTTATTTTAGCCCCCCTAATCCTCGGTCAATATTTGGACTACATAGACAAACTACGTGTCAAAAGTTTCGTCTTGCTAGCGATTGATATGCTATTACTTTTATGTACGTTCCGTTGCACAGTTTAGGACCATACAACGTTTTTGTGGCATAAAGTTGATTTTGTCGGCAAAGGGTAGACTACTCAGTTATAATAGCCTACGTCACATTGTCGGCACATGTTAGCAACGACGCATTAGATACGACGTGCATAGAAGACTGTTGCACAGCAAGTATGGTATCGTGCCGCCCCCCTAAGCATCCGTCAATATTTTGATTACTTAGAAAACGTTATGTCAAAAGTTGGTAGCCATTGAGTTGCTTGTCTTTTTATTTACCTGGCTAACTTGCTAGCCACAGTCACTGACGCTACTAACGTCACAAAACACGCGTGACTACCTCTAGCAGAACATTAGTTTAGCAGCTTGTTAACTTCTGGGAGATGGCGCTAGCTAGGCTAACTATAGCTTTAACGCTACTGCAAGGTAGCTGCAGAAACGCCACAAGCAAAGAGTCCAGGGTGATAACTATTTACTCATTTTATTTTACTTTGTGATATGAAACACAATTGTGAAGTGTAATATAAGATGATATTATTGAGGAACTACATCTACTTTCGGAAACGGTAGTCTACTATTTCACTGAAGCATTAGCATCATGACATTAGCCTATGTTGCCCGGGCAACGATTTATTATGACATTAGATTACAAGTAAACGATTTGTTGGTTTCAAACCAGTACTGCAACGCTGTAGCCTACGCGAGACGAGACACTGTGTAGCTTAATTTCAGCCTAAACCGTACAACGGAACGTTCAACCAACGATCGCCACCAAGACGAACACTGTAGTAGCTCTACAATTTACCAGGGCTTCTCCACAAAGGGCTATATCGCATTTTGCGTCGTTACTGACAATGATCGCTATTGAGCTTTTTATGCATGAGCGATTTTCCACTGAATAAATGTCAAGTTTATTTACGTTTCTGGGGGCATGTCATAAGTTAGCAGACATAGAGCTACTGTTTGAATCGCGATTCCATCTGAAATATTTCCAGTGATAACGTTGTTACAGTAGCTTCTTTCCAAGGGTGTTCTTAATGAATTATTATGCAATAGCCTAGAATAGACTATGAATAGGCTAAATGCTTGAAAATATCACTAGAAGGGAAAAACTTAAAGGGACGGACAAGCAGGCACACCCTCACAATTTCCCCAGAAATTGTATGCTCTCTAGTTTAGTTTTGTCTTTTAACTCATTGTTCTGCCAAGATTCCCTGAGTTGTCTGACCAGGAACAAACTCCTCAACATCAGGGAAACAACTACGGATTGAATTCCCGCTTCCTAAAGCAGAATTAGCGGACATTATAGTCAAAGCCACTCTCAGCTTTGTCCTAGCAGCGAAGCGTCGTAGGAGAGGTAAACGGGCCGGTGAACTGGTGCAACTTCATTGGCGTGGGGTTTGTACAGCGTTACCGGAGATATTTCTCTCCAACGTGCGTTCGCTCAGCAACAGACTGGACGAACGTCAGCTGCTGGTGTAGAAAAACAGAGACTTTAATTCATCTTCCAATTTGTGCTTCACAGAGACATGACTGAGTGAACTTATCCCGGACTTTGCGTTGCAACTAGCAGGGTTTAAACTTGTGAGAGCGGATCGGGTCTCACTGTTTCTGGCAAATCGAAAGGCGGTGGTATTTGTTTTTACACCTACAGTGGCTGGTGTAAAGATGTGACTCTGCAGCACTGTTCTCCTGATCTGGAATCATTTTTTATTAACTGCAAACCTTTTTACTCGCGTCATTCATCCTACATGCCTCTAAGTCTGCAGGCCAGCGTCAAGGAGGCACAACGTGTGCTTGCCGATGAGATACTGAGTGTGGAGCGAGCAAATCTGGATTCCTTAGTTATGGTACTAGACAATATCACCCATGATCTCCCCAAATACAGACAATTCATTAAATGCCCAACCAGAGAAGGTACAGGAAGAACACTTAGGATCACTGCTACACTATAATCACTAAAGCCTACCTGTACCTAGCTGTACCCAGAGCAGCACTGGGACACTCTGACCACGCCATGGTTCACCTGATTCCTGCATACAGGCAGAAACTAAAGCTCTGTAAACCTGCTGTGAGGACTTCAAAACAGTGGACCAGTGAGGCTATGGAGGATCTGCTGGCGTGCTTGGACTGTACTGACTGTGATACGTTCACAACTGCTACCAATAGTCTGGATGAGCTCACCACTGTGACATCATACATCGGCTTCTGTGAGGACTGCTGTATACCAACACGCACCAGGGTGAGCTACAACAACGACCCAGAGGCCTGTTCCATAAAGCGAGTTTACCGAATAAGCCAGACTTATGTCAGTCTCACTCATTTCTAGTTCATTCGGTTCCATAAAGCTAGCTCAACGTAGTTCAAACTCGGTTACTATGGTCAATTATGCTTCGAAACTAGCCTGGTCCGGGGCAGGCTGATTGTCAGCCTTAGACTGTGATTCATGCTTAACCAGACGTTCCTGTAACACTGGTAGTTTGTGATTTCAAATGTTTACAGGCATCAGGCATAGGCCTAGGCCTATATCTCAATCTAAATTATCAGAGTATAATTATCATAGCTATATAATTGTTAACAGTAGCCTATAATTGCAAAACAAACCTAAATCCATACCCTCCATTTCCCCCAAACAAAAACCATGTTAAAAAGTTAGGCTACTGGATAATTTATTGATTAATAGTAGGCTATTTATTTTAAACAATGTCCAAAATGTTGATGTGTTTAGGGGGTGTCTGTTTTTTAATCAATGAAGTATAGGTCTAAAAAGGTCCTCGACCTACGTATCATTCAATCATGGCATGTCATTTTATTTTGGTGGATGAGGAGCTGTCATTGTACACGATTTAAAGGAAACGTTCTTTCTGGAAGAAGTCGCGTGGCCGTGTGCATTGCATTTGCCGTGGTGGATTGTATGATCCATGTTTTACCTCTCGGGCTGCTTTAGAATAGGGTGCACGCGCAATGTGCTTGACTACTTACATTTACATGTATTCATTTAGTAGACACTTTTATCCAAAGCGACTTCCAAGAGAGAGCTTTACAAAAGTGCATAGGTCACTGATCATAACAACGAGATATACCCAACATTGCAAGTAGTCAAACATGAAGCATACATTGTGAAAAAAAAAGTACCAAAGGGAAGAATCATAAGAGCATGAAGTTAAACAAGTTACAATTAAACAACATGAACCTCAAAAGTGCAAGAGTGTACCTGTGGAAGAGCAAGCAACAGTAAACTACCTCACAGCGAGTACAATAATTTGTAATCAGTTACAGCTAACCAACAAGAGCAGCAGGTCTCTAAGTCAGAGTCCTTGTGATCCTGGAGGAAACTAACATCATGTCCAGCGGATCTTTTCTAGGTACCATTGTATTCCTGGAACAAGTGTGTCTTGAGCATTTTCTTGAAGGTGGGGAGACAGTCAGTGTCTCTGATGGAGGTGGGGAGTTGATTCCACCACTGGGGGGCCAGACAGGAGAAAAGCTTGTGTTGGGACCGGTGTGTAGGGACATGTCTTGAGCGGTGGGACCACCAGACGGTTGTCAGAGGAAGACCGTAGGTGGCGGGTGGGGGTGTAGGGCTGGAGGAGAGACTTGATGTAGTCAGGTGCAGTTCCATTCACCGCTCGGAAGGTCAGTATCAGGGTCTTGAATCTGATACGGGTCGTGACGGGCAGCCAGTGAAGGGAGACGACATGGGAGCGTCTGGGTAGGTTGAAGACCAGGCGGGCCGCTGCGTTCTGAATCCTCTGGAAAGGGGCGGGTTGCGCATGCTGGGAGCCTGGTGAGCAGCGAGTTGCAGTAGTCTAACTTGGAGAGGACAAGTGCTTGGACCAGCAGCTGGGTGGAGTGCTCCGACGGGTATCTCCTGATCTTCCGGATGTTGTAGAAGGTGAATCTACACGACCAGGAGACAGCAGCAATGTGGGCTGTGAGGGAGAGTTCGTCATCCATGATAACCCCGAGGTTCCTGGCAGAGGATGAAGGGGTCACCGTCGCAGATCCCAGGGTGATTGAGAGATCATGGGAGATGGACGGAGGGCTATTTAACAGGATGCATCAGGGTTCATAAAACACTACCCGGGCCATTTTCAGCACGGGTAATGTTATTCTGAGACATTCAGTAGATATTCGGAGACCTTAAGCTAGTGTGATATACCCCCAAAAAACAGTCAATGACCCCTTTAACACTTTATCTGCACAAGACACCTTGCCATGTTTGTATATGCCGTATACACAAGACACCTTGCCGTATTTGTATATTATATCAATTTTATATTTTATTTTATTCTACATTCTTTACATATTTTAGCCCCTTAGTATTAGTTAGACTTTGTAAATTACTTTATTTATGAGTCTTATATGTTTAATGTATGCACCTTCCTGCCAGAGTAAATTTCTTGTTTGTGTGAACAAGTCCCCAATCATTAGTTTATCGGCTTGAAGGCCTCAGTGGATCTTGGTGGTATTGCATTTCCGATTTGTGACAAAAGGGGACGTTGTCGGAATTTGTATTTGGTCATTTTGTTGTTGTTATCATTTTCTTGCATATTACAAAAGTTAAAGTGTTGAAGAAGCCACTCTATATAAAAAACTACATATTAAGGATCACGATGTGATTTGCATCACAGTGCAGCCGTATGTAGGCTGTGTTTTTCTGTACAAATTACAATCCCTTCCCCCTCATAATCGAGTAGTGAATCGGCAGATTTTGTCTTGAGTCAGGTACCCTTAAATATAATTTTTCACAAGTAGTCTCAAGCATGCCTTCTGCGTGTTTACCTTACATTTCTGTAATACGTTTGTTTACCTACATCCACGGACTAAATAGAATGAATAGGCTGATCTCGGGCATTGAATTGTACACAGGATACATTTTTCTTTGTTTGACCTGGGGGCTGTTGCACGAAACCAGGATAAGCGATTAAGCCGGGATATTCAAGTTATCCTGGATGACTTTAGCTTTGACTTGGTTGCACGAAAGCAGCTTGAATTAAGCCCAGCCAAGTAACCATGGAGATGTATTCTTTGCAGCTAGCAGTCAGGCTAAACTTAATTCTGGAGTCTCATGTGTTAAATCAGCGGACGCTCTGATCCGAAATAAACGTATTTAGCAGTTATTTCGTTGTCTTCTGAATGTGTTCTGATTTATTTTTATTAACATGCATTACTTGGACTTCCGGTGAGGCGCGAAGCAAGATGGCTGCAAGGCACTGAGCTCTTAATCGAAACCCCCTCTTTATTTTGTTTAAAAGTATTTACACATCACACTGATATACAGTTAGGTCAAATAACGCTTTATTTTCATTATGACTTCCAAGAAAGACCCAACTTCGACCAAGAAAGACTCGAACAAACAAAGCAAACAGCCTAACGATTCTACGGAGGATATTGCCATGCTAATCAAGCGTGCAATGGCGGCCGAGATGGAATCATTTCAAGAAACTGTAGCATTTATGCTTAGCGAGAAAAGAAAAAGCTAGAAAAAGCTATGGATCCTATACAAAAACACATGGCGGAGAACGGCAATATTCTGCGGTCGTTAAAAGAGCAGGCCGACATTCACGCTAAGAAATTCAGCACAGTCTTCAACCAAATGGACAATATACAGGTTAGCTTGCGCAAGACTGAAAAGGAGACGAGTTCCTGTGTTGCAGAGGTTACAAAATTACAAAAAAAGTTTGACGATCTAGAAGACCGTTCTTGGAGGAATAATGTGAGGCTGGTGGGTCTGCCGGTGGGAAGTGAGAGTGATGACCCAAGAGGCTACCTCCAGAAAATGCTTCCTATCTGGATTCCTCAGCTAGATAGATCTGTCCCACTGGAGATAGATAGAGCACACAGGATCTACTCGAACAACACGGCAAGACCGCGAACCATGATCTTTCGACTACTACGATACACCGACCGCCAGGCTATCCTGTAGAATGCATCTGGAAGATCACTTCGCTAATTTGTAGTACTGCAAGTAAGGATGATGCAATAACTAAATTAGTATAGTGATAACTTTGTTCGTGGCTATGATATTCGTTTAAAGTTCAATGCTAAGGAAATATTTTCAGTTAGCTTGGTTAGTTATCTAGCATTCATGGTACACTCTTGCGAGAGTGAAGCTTAACTTCAGCCTATGAGGGCAACAGTTGGAATAATTTCAGGTTTCCATAAATATATATATCTTGGTTTGATTTGGATTTCCAAAATGATTCCATACTCTCAGTAGACCTTTTATTTTTATAAGACTATCTGCAATGATAAAAAATGATAGTTAATATCATGGTTGGATTCCAAATATTTAGTTACCTCTTCTGTTGGAGAAAGGTACAGAGTTATATGTTGTTATAGGTGTACCGTATATATATCTATATATCTATATTTTTTCCTTTAATTTATTGACTTATTGTTATTTCTCTTTTTGAGATAACATCGATGTTCCCAGTTAGAGGGGGGAATTGAGTGTTCAGTGCTTGACATTGCTGAGTGACACTCACGGATGGCACATTGTAAGGGGATTAATGGGAGGGGGGGTCGGGGTTAGGGGTGGTAGGGGGAGGGCAGGGCAGGGGGGGTTAGGGATGGGTTCCACCACCAATGTACTAATGTCCCAAGTCAGCAACACAGACAAGTCAGAGAACTTTTTTGTTATGTCATTCAATGTTAGAGGTCTTAATTCTCCCTACAAACGCTCTAAAATACTAGACTTCTTACGCAGAAAAAAAGTAGATATTGCACTACTTCAAGAAACACACCTAAAACCCGATGATGTTAACAGATTTCTAAATCGATTCTATAAACCAATGGTAGCTGCAGCTGATGGTACTCGCACAAAAGGAACCTTGATTTTAATGAGACGTGGTATCAACCTGACAGTTGAAAAAACTGGCTCTGACAATGTAGGACGAATGGCATTTTGCTGTACGTCCATTCAGGGTAAAAAGGTTGCCTTTGTAAGCCTATATGTCCCAACTGATTTTGAACCTGACTTTCTTCCCTCAGTCACCTCACAATTACTGAAGCTGAATGATTATCAACTGTACGTTGGGTCAGACATGAACGCCGTTATAGACTGCAATCTTGATAAGTCCTCCTTAGCTGTTTCAAGCTCCCAAAATTCAGCCTCCAAAGCACTTAACCTCTTTATATCCGACTTGAATCTAACTGATGTGTGGAGGGTACACAACTCCTCTGTTAAAGACTACACTTTTTTCTCCACGAGGCATAAGACCTTCTCACGAATAGACTACATCCTTGTTTCATCCAGTCTATCACACCTAGTAGCTATAGAATTCTTACCCAGACACCTATCTGATCACAACCCAGTGATGTCCACTTTTCATTATGGAGGAATCAAGAATAGGTTCAGTAGGTGGAGATTTAATGCTTCCCTGTTAAAAAACGAGGAATTCATACATTTCAACAAAGATAGTGTTTCAGATAAGACGGTGGTTTGGGCATCTATCAAGGGGTTCATACGAAATAATGCAATACGGTTCAGCTCCTATCTACATAAAAGTAGATTACAAAAGATAAACACCCTAGAGGAAGAATGTAGGCTCTTGGAGAATGACCTTAAGGAAAATTACAATTTAACAACAGAAAATCAGCTAAAAATAAAACAGGCAGAATTAAATGACTTACTGAGACGTAGGGCAGAATACATGATACACATAACAAAGCATAAGTATTACGCAGAAGGCAGCAGGCCAAGTCATTTGCTGGCATTGACACTCAAGCAGCAGGAAGCAAAAAGAGCGATACCAGCTATCAGATGTGCTAGGAAGGGAGTGGTGACATCAACAGAGGAAGTCATTGAGACTTTTAAAGATTTCTATCAAGACCTATATACAGGTGGACCAACACCTTCAGAAAATGACTTTTCCAACTTCTTTAGTGGGCTAGAGCTTCCTTCATTGACAGCAGAGGTTAGCGAGGATCTAGATTCTGCCATTACATTAGAGGAATTACTTAATGCAGTAAAAGCTACAAATAGAGGCCGTACTCCCGGCATAGATGGAATAGCGATTGAGCTATATCTTGAACTATGGGACATTCTTGGACCGATATGGTTGGACACTTTAAATTATGCTATTGAAAAGGGTGCCTTTCACAGGGACTTAAACACAGCCCTGATCACAGTAATTCCTAAACCTGGTAGGGACCCCTTGGAGTGTGCAAATCACCGCCCAATATCTTTGATAAATGCTGATCTCAAAATATTTTCCAAAGTTTTGTCCAGAAGACTTGAGAGAGTAGTAGGGGAAATTATTAGCCCAGTTCAAACTGGTTTCATCAAGGGGCGCTTGGCCTGTGATAATATCCGTTGGCTATTACACATACTTAGTGCATCCCATAAACTACCACCGGACAGTGGCCTGCTTTTTGTAGACGCTGAAAAGGCATTTGATCGCCTGGAGTGGCCATTTCTTTGGAGGACAATGAAATAATTCAAATTTGGTGACAGATTCATGAAAATGATTCAAACACTTTATGCCAATCCTTCAGCCCGAGTGTGTGTCGGGGGAGGTATGTCAGAGCTGTTTGACATAAGACGGGGCACAAGACAGGGGGACCCCCTGTCACCCTTACTTTTTACCTTGTCCATAGAACCCCTGGCACACTTGATCAGAAAGTCTTCCATGATTTCCCCTATTACAATTGGTTCAACATCACATTCAATATCACTCTATGCTGATGATACACTGGTTTATTTGGCAAATGTCCAGCAAACACTTCCATGCGTCTTGACAACACTGGAGCATTTTGGATACCTGTCAGGGTATAAGATCAATCTTTCAAAATCCGCCCTTATGCTTATTAATACAGATACAGATAAGATATCTCTCCCAGCCAAGATTAATGTCGTACATGAGGTCCTATACCTGGGTATTAGAATAAATACCTCCCCTATGTCTGTGGCAAAACTAAATTACTCAACTATTCTGGAAAAAATAGAGGAGGATATAAATAGATGGAAACATTTGCCAAGCTCAGTACCTGCCCGTATTTCAGTCATCAAAATTAACATTTTACCCCGCATTAACTTTGTTAGCTCAATGATCCCACTTGCACCTCCAGTGGGATACTGGAAAAAATTGGAGGCCTTACTAAGAGGTTATGTGTGGAATGGTAAACGACCACAGTTAAAATGGTCAGCTCTTCAGGTTGATAGAATGAATGGGGGACTGGCGTGTCCTAATTTCAAGTTATACCACTGGGCGTTTGTATTAAGAAGTCTCAGGTACTGGATAGATGAGGACTATAATTCCGCATGGAAAAATATAGAAGAAGAATTAATAGCACCTGTTAGATTAAAAGACTTCCCTCTCAAAGGCGTGCATATCAAGAGATGTACTTTACATTATGGTCCAATTTTGACATATATGATTCAAGTGTTCAGGGCAGCAGAACAATGTATAAACTTCAAAAACATATGGTGTAAATCATCCCCGTTATGGAATAATAGTCACCTTTTGTCTGGGGGAAAACCTTTCATTAACAAACACTGGGAGGCTAAGGGCATCAACACACTGCAGGACATTAATGGGGGCTGATACAATACTTAATTTTCAAGAGTTGATATCTCAATACAATATTGATAAGCATTCTCTTTTCTTTTATTTTAGAATAAGATCAGCCTGTAAGGCCTACAGGGTTCCTTGGGGGTCAGAGTTAAAGGAGCATCCCATTCTAAGCTGGCTACAACAGTCCCCAAAGCAAATAGTGTCATACCTCTATGATAGATTCAACTCCCAAAAATATACACCCACACCAGGAATGAGAGCCTGGGATAGAGACATAACAGATTTGGGACAAAAATTAGACTGGGGAACCATTTGGGACAACGTCTCTGGTGCCTCAAAAAATCCAAATCATAGATATATACATTTGAAATTCTGCCATAGGGCATATATAACGCCAAGACTAAGACATCTGATGGGATTTACCCCTGACCCATATTGCTCTTTTTGCCCTCATGGAACCCTGGGCTCCTTTTTACATGTAGTATAGGAGGTATCTAGGTTGTGGAGAAAGGTGATTTTTATTTAATAATTTATAAATTATTACGAACGTAACAGGAGTTCAGTTTCCTATGGACCCTGCTGTGCACCTATTAAATGATGACTCCCATCTTTCCCTTGGGGAAAAAAATCGTAAAGTTTGGCTTGCAGGCCTCACTGCGGCCAAAAAGATTGTGGTCCAGCGCTGGAAATCTCCCCATGACATTTCTACTGTCCACTGGCTGCGGTCATTTTTGGACATATCTCACATGGAACTGTCATCTGCAAGAGTTAATAATGCTCAGCCACATACACTAGCAATATGGGAGAATTTGATATCCAAGCTGAAGGATCTACTGTTGATGTAGACATGATTTGTCTGTGAATGGCTCAATGCTCTGTTTGGTGGTGTGTGTGTGGGAGGGGGGGGGGTTGGGGGGGTTGTGTGTATCCATATCTATATGACATGTTCTTGATATGTTTGATTGTATGTCTGTGATATGGAAATAAAAAATGAATGAGAAAAAAAAACATGCATTACTTGTCACCAGTAGCGGCTGGTGATTTTTTTTTGCGCAGTTGGCCGGCGCACGTCGTTACACAGAACTTTGTTTTACATTAAATATATATGTATTAGCTAGGTTGGATGCTGTTGTCCTCTCCTACTATTTCTTCAATGCCTAACGAATCTATCTCTTGACCCTGTATGTATGCTTGAGCAGCATTGGTTGAAGCCTGAAAATATTGTAAACAATGTTTGCATATATGCAGGTAGCAACGCTAGTGCTAAATAACTATTTAGCTGGTCGGCTAGTAGGGCTCGTGAGACAGCTCACCAAAAGAACGATGGGGAAACCACTTGTCTAGGAGATTAAGACATGTTCGTAGGTACCTAGCGAAAAGTAGCCTCAACTTTCCTAGACTTAGCTACGATACTAATGCTGAAGGGTCGCTGATTAAGCATAGCGTCGTTGCTAACGTGTGATGTTGTGACTGTGTGTGTAACACTGAATTACTCACTGAATAATTAGCTCCGGTTACTTAGCATACAGGTTTGAGGAGAAGCTACGGGTGTACGTCCCGTAGGCCTACGTCCAATCCTCCTTTGCTAGCTATGTTGCTCTCGTAGATACGTGATATTTATATGGGATGTGAGGGAATGATAAAGGTCTCTGATTCGACAAATCAGATGTCAATATAAGTAAGAAACAATGTTATTGGCCAGGGGCGCAAACAAATGCGCCCCGCGATCGCCCCTTTCAGCAGCAAATGAGAAGCTGTTTTTCTCAAATGTATTGAAAAAGTATGAGAGCTCCCATTGACTTCCATTTGGCCGGCGCCCCTCCAGGGGGGAGTGGCTTATCTCAGTGATAACGAATGGCAATATATTATATTTGGTCACATTTAAGTGGTTGTTGACAGGGACTTACGGTCTCCCACACACATTTAACGCGTTAACACAGTACATTTCTTATTTAAATAGTTTGGTATATCGTATTTTGTAAGTTTTTTTATATCATTTTTTACGAAAAATTCTAGGAGGGGCGGCGCCCTTGCGCCCTCTATGGACGCACCGCCACTGCTTGTCACTATTGCTGTCACGAGTTAGATTTTAAATCCTACTATTGCAGTTGTTTAGATGGTTAGAAATTGGTAAATAAAGTCAGTGATGAGGGCAATATATAAAGTATCTGTGTTTCTTCTTGCACCATGGCATTCCCATTTCTAAACGACATGTTGGACGAAGAAGCACTGATACTAAGACGTGCTTTTAGACATGAAAGGGTGTTTCGGGACAAATCTGACCTGTTAGCTTTTTCGGACGAGTAGGCTACTTGCAGTGACGTGCGGTCAGGGGAGGCAGTGTCATCATATGTAATAAAACGAATAACATAAAATAATAATATGTGTCCACTGATCTGTGATATAAATATAATTATTGGATGATTCCAAGGGGTTTTATAGCCACTATTGCTGAATTTAATTTTTTTCCTGTTCAAATACGGGGAAAGAAGCGAATATAGCTGTGCCTCCTCTCGGATTGCGCAATCCCACACAAACTGGGCTGAGCTGCTAATTTTTTTGCACACATTTTTATTATATGTCCTCACATTTCATAGTCTTGGTCATATATTTTACGTATTTGTAGGCTTTAACATATTAGTCTTGCTGATCGTACATATTATTAATTGTTGCTCAGCGGGTGAAGAATGCTGCACGCATGTGCTGCATCAGTGAATTTGTGATCGATACCTTGGTCTATGTAAGAAATCCGTGAAGCTGCACTTATCCCAACTATGTACACCTGAATTGACATAGCTTTACCTTCTCATCCTGGCTCGGCAAACGTGCAACCGATTAAGCCGCGATGAGCTGATCACACTAAGTCAAGCGGAGCCTTTTCAGTTATCCTGGATATCTTTATTCTACTTTTGTGCAACAGCCCCCTGGTGAACCATAAATAGTCTTAATCTTTAAGGCTGTTTTCGCTGTTTCACCAGCAACTTAACACATAACATGAATCGAGCGAAGCAGGTTCATTCAGGATGACGCAAGACATAGCGCGCCACTAGCAGTGGCATTCTGCATTGCTTAGGGAAGGCGAGTAGAGCGTTGCAAGTTGGATTTTCTGAACTTTTTGTAAATGAGGGGCGTGAAAACGCTAGCGATGGCCAATTGTATTGGTTTCTCGTAATGTAACAACCGTTGGTCATGGTAAACATTTCTAGGTTTTACAATTTCAAGATGGAGGAGAAACTTATCGTATGTGTCTGCACACCCAGTTCTGTTCAGAACAAAGTTACGTAATGTGACGAGCCTGATTTTAAAGATTACATTTAAATAATAATGCATGGTGCAGGGTTGTCGACGTTGTCAGTGTCCCTGGTGTGTTTTTATACTTTGAATTCAGTCTCGTCACATTACGTGAGTGTTCTGTGCCACTGCTAGCTCGCTAGCCCAGCCTACAAACGACTGGTTCAGTGACCGGTGGCGTAAATATTGCACGCTCGCATTAGGTGTGGAAGTCAGTAACTAGTCACTGTCGTAGCTTAGTTTCGTTTACAGACAACAGTGGGACTGACAGATCGAAAGCTAAGAATATAGCCTAACGATGGAAAACCAGGCTAAGAAACGTAAAGATGGGGCTGAAAACCACATTCACTAGACAAGGTTTTACCAATTGAAAGACGACTATGTTTATTTTAGATAAAGCTCAAATCAGCACCAAAAAAAATCTCCGCGCGCTCGCATTAGGTGTGGAAGTTTTAGTGGAGTAAGCAGTTCACTTGTCAGCAAATAAGGATCAACATCTAAAGTAGGCCTATCTATGGTATACATTATTTTTGCTTTTTGTCGGTGGTAAGGTGTGCTATTTTCGTGTGCGACATCATTCATCCATTCTCCCGAATGTTTAAAACGTCTGGCTCCGCACATGATTAACACTAGGATCGTTAAGCAGTCTCAAAAATGTTATCAATATAAAAAAGAATACGATCTCTTTCCGTAATGATACCGCCCCCCCAAAAATGTTCACTGCCCCCCCAGTCAAAGCAGGCTGCATCCGGCCCTGCTCTGAAGGTGTGAAAAGGTCTAACTCTTTGAAGCCGATTATAAGGGATAGAGCTTTACAGGTTTACTAACATTAAAATACACGTACCTTCTTTAACTATTTTCAAATTTCAATGTATGACACATCATTTGAAAGCTTACAATCTGCACTTTCACAAATCTGTAAAAAACTGAGAAATTACCTCACCGACGACGTCCCCTTTTGACTGGACGGTGTCACATTCGGTATCGCAATGGCAAAAAGTTTTCACATTTTGGCACATCGAAACTACAGGCAACAACTATTAACCCTGGAGACCGGCCATACTCCATTTGTCCATTTTCAAAGTGATGGCAATTCAGTGTTTCCCACAGAATATTATTATATTTGGCACGGTAGGCGCTAGAAGTCGGGACTTCAACAAGTAATACGAGCGTGAAAATCTTTTTTGCATTAAGTTAAGCGCAAACGTTTTTTGCTTTACGTAATATAAACATTATGTTGGACTCATTGTTATATTTGCTGAATGTATCCCACGTTTGTTATGTATCGAGGCATGCCTGCATTTTCATATTTTAATTCATTTTCATATTAAATCATATACCTGGAAGAGTTTATACCAAGAGAGGAACTAGGGCTTTCTAAATATTTACATGTATGTATGATTATTTAAGGCAAATCATCCTTTATCAAGAAGATTTCACACAGCAATTTTGACTATAATATTCTCCGTCTGTACAACTTCAATTTTAGAAGATGGAGTAAAACTTATAAAAAGTAAAACAGTAAAGACGGAGTAAAACATATGAAATATACATAATTACATGGGCAATGTAGAACAGCAGACAGATTAGAAATATTTTACTTTGTTTAAAGCTTATGACCATTCTAGTGATTAGTGGAAAAAACGGAATCCCCCTCCCCAAAAATAATGACTCCTCTCCATAACTAAAAAGGTTTGACTTTCTTCCTCAATCAAATTGGCCAAAATAGTTATATAAATTTAGCTTAAAGGGTACATAGTGAGCTAGCTCATGTTTATTTAGCAAGTTTCACAGAAATCTGAAAAAAATTAGGCCATACAGTACTACTACGGTCAGTATCTGCCTATCACGAACGCAGAAAACTGATCGAGTAATTTTGTCCTGAAAAACTTGCATTAAGGCAGGAGCCATGGGAATTTCAGTTTACATATTTAAATCTCTTGGCTGAAAAGGGCGTGAACCTGCAAAGATGGCAACGACATCCCAACATGCCACACGACAGCCTAACCTGACAGTGACATATATTCACATTCTCTATTTGCCGATAAGGAATAAGAAATTAAATACAAAATGGCTGAACAGAACACATTTTATTCCACATGGTCTCAATATCCATGTGATATCCATCAGATAACACATGGATCGATCAGATATCCATCAATTAAATATAATTTTGACCTAATCTGGAAAGTTTCAAAGAGTCAAAAGTCAAACAATGACTGAATTTGAGCTGTGTGAGTCGCTTGACGTCACCCAGCGCTTTTCTGAAAAGTTAAGAAAATTGAACTCAAAAAGGCGTCGGGCGCTGCCCTTTATTAGAAGTTTTTAAAAGGCCGCCTCTTTCCTTTTCCCATAGGGTTGTATGTAAAACATTGCTGAAGGCTGAAGCCCTGCCATGCTTATTTAGCATTTTTTGTGCTTGGCCCCTTAATTGCTGCTTGCAGCTTTATTTAGGTTTCCTCCATCAGGAGGCAGCCTATTGTGTTTGTTAGTGTTCTTATAATATATGTTGCCCAATAACTCGATCTCTTTGCTAAAGAGGAAATTTGGCACATTAATTCAACAAGCCACAACGAACCCCCACACTGCAAATGCCCAACATTTTTCAATAGGTGCTACAGGCACCCAAAGTCTACGGGATGTTCCCAGTACCACATAAGTCCAAAATGTATTTAAATTGTTATTCATGGCTTATTTTTTTTAATGGATTTTCCTTTAGGCCTACAATGAAAAATTGGGAAAACCAACAATAATCTTCTATAAAAATAAAATAAAAACTGTAAGTCCAATTGACTTGAAAAGTGGTTCTCATGTGTAGAATTGCTGTCTGTCTATAGGGTGTTAAGGAATGAATTACAATACGTCTGAAAGGGGCATATTTAAGTAAATGTCCATATTGTCTCAATATCTGTGTCATTAAATCAAATGTCCTTTTGACTGATGGTTTTTAAAACCTAACAGGCTTCAAGATGACATCACTCTGAAGTATGATGCAAAATGTTACCTTGATATGTCCAAAAATTAAAGATTTACAGCAGTTTCAACTTAGACCAAATCTGACAATGCTGGAGAAACTGTAAACTTGCCTTTGGCAAGGCACAACCTATATTCTCTCTCATATATATTTATGTATTCTTTAGTCTTTTCCAACCCCTGAGAAAACGTGAATTATTGCACTACATAAACAATGTCGGTGTTAAAATTGACTGTTTAGGCATAATTTAAGTTTTTGTGGAAAAAAGTGAAGCTAACGGTGGCTAACTAGCTAGCCAAAGTCAAAAATATTACTAACGTCACCAACCCACGCGCGATTACCTATAGTAGAACCTATAGTTTTGCAGCTATCTTCTGGGAGATAACTAGCACTAGCTACCAAAAACGGCAAGACAGCTGCAAAAACGGCACAGGCAAAGGCCAGAGTGATAACTGTATGCTCATTTAACATTGTGATAAAAAACACAATTGTGAAATCTAATGTACAATACGATATACGCTGATATTATTAATACTTTTGGAAACAGTAGTCAATGTTTGCTATTTCACTGAGGCATTAGCCTCTGTTGGACACATATGACAGCGGTCTGTAATACATCCATTTTTTAAATTCATAATTATCGTTTTCGGATTAATTGTGAAATTAGATTACAAGTAGACAATTCGTTGGTGAAATTATCATTATATACCTTTAGTTTTAAGCCAGTGTAGCACACTGTAACGCTATGCTGTCACTGTTGAGGGAAATTCCACGGCTGTTTAGGAAGCCAAACATGACAGTACATTTGTCACTCCCCTTATCAAAAGGATTAGTTTTTCAATTGGTTAAACAATCTGACTGCCAACCTGAATTTCAGTGCCACAGCCTAAACGTTATGTTTATCTGTTCACGAAGGTCTCTACAGGGCTGTGAAAACACCTATAAAATGTTTTCCAGTTGGGACTTTTAAGATATTCGAGTTTATGTCTGACGAGTGCACCTGTTTTAGAGCTACATTCTGAGTGTTGACAAACTGCCGTTCGCTCAAGCTAGTTAGCTTGCCATGGGAATTTCTGTCCCGGCTGCACAAAAAATAAATGGACAGATTAGGAAAAATTGTCCCTCCTGTTTGCTCATTTAATCCCATTGATTTAATTCTAATACATTTTCATACAGTGAATCAGAATCAGAATCAGAAAGGGATTTATTCGCCATGAAAGTTTGCACAGACAAGGAAATTTGCTTTGGCAGGAAGGTGCATACAATAAACATATAGTAACCTTAACTTTAAATATGTGGACTATCTATACTATCTATACTAAAGTGGAATTAGAATAAATATAAAATATAAATTGCCTAATTTACAATATAAAAATACAAAAATACAAATATGACAAAAAATACAAATGTACAAGATGCAGTAATGTAGTGCAGAAAGTAATGTGTTAAGAGAAGAAAGTTATAAAAGTCATTAAAGTCAGTGTGAACCCTTGGCCTTGTTGAAGAGGCCAACAGCGGAAGGGAAGAAACTGTTTTTGTGGCGAGAGGTATTGGTCCTGATGGACCGCAGCCTTCTGCTGGAGGGGAGTGACTGAAACAGGGAGTGTCCAGGGTGGGAGGAGTCGGCCACAATCTTCCTCGCTCGCCTCAGGGTCCTCGAGGTGTGCAGGTCCTCGAGGGTAGGCATATTGCAGCCAATCACCTTCTCCGCAGTGCGGATGATACGCTGCAGCCTGCTCTTGTCCTTGGCAGTGGCAGCAGCGTACCAGATGGTGATGGAGGATGTGAGGATGGACTCAATGATGGCTGTGTAGAAGTGCACCATCATTGTCTTTGGCAGGTTGAATTTCTTCAGCTGCCGAAGGAAGTACATCCTCTGTTGTGCTTTCTTTGTGAGGGAGCCGATGTTCAGTTCCCACTTGAGGTCCTGGGAAAGGATAGTGCCCAGGAAGCGTAAGGACTCCACAGTGTTGACTGGGGAGTCACACAGGGTGATGGGGGTGAGTGGGGCTGTATTCTTCCTGAAGTCCACAACCATCTCCACTGTTTTAAGAGCAGTGAGCTCTAGGTTGTTCTGGCTGCACCAGGTCATCAGGTTGGCCGCTTCCCACCTATAATCAGACTCGTCTCCACCAGAGATGAGCCCAATAAGGGTGGTGTCGTCCGCACACTTCAGGAGTTTGACGGACGGATGACTGGAGGTGCAGCTGTTCGTGTACAGGGAGAAGAGCAGAGGAGAAAGGACGCAGCCCTGAGGAGATCCGGTGCTGATGGACCGGGAGTCAGAGACTTGTGTTCCCAGATTAACGCACTGCTTCCTGTCAGACCTGTTGGCTCTGTAGGCAAACTGCATGGGGTCCAGAAGAGGGTCTGTGATTGATTTAAGGTGTGCCAGCACCAGGCGCTCAAAATACTTCATTACCACAGAGGTCACGGCGACGGGTCTGTAGTCATTATGTCCTGTTGGCCTTGGCTTTTTGGGCACAGGGATGATGGTGGAGGACTTGAGACAGGCTGGCACATGGCATGTCTCCAGGGAGGTGTTAAAGATGTAGGTGAACACCGGAGACAGCTGGTCAGCACAGTTCTTAAGGGTGGCAGGGGAGACAGCGTCCGGCCCAGCTGCTGCTTTGGAAGGGATAGTTCAGGGGATTCCAATTGTCTTTCAAAACGACAGTAGGACTCATTCAGGTCATTGGCCAGGTGTGAGTCATTAGTGAAGTGGGAAGCTCTGGGCAAGAAGTTGGTAATCTGCTGGAGCCCTCTCCAGACAGAAGCAGAGTCGTTAGCAAAGAACTGGCGCTTCAGTCTCTCTGACTACAGTCGTTTAGCCTCCCTCACAGCCTTGCTAAACCTGTTCTTAGACTCCTTGAATCTGTCCTTGTCCCCACTCCTAAATGCGTCCTCTTTGTCCAGCCTCAGCCTTCTGAGTTTAGCTGTAAACCAGGGTTTGTCGTTGTTGTGTCACCCTGGTGCGTGTTGGTATGCAGCAGTCCTCACAGAAGCTGATGTATGATGTCACAGCCTTTGTGAGCTGATCCAGAAACATATATCTACGAATGCGTGGTCTCAAATATACATAAATATTCGTTTTCATTCCGGCGCAATCAAACAATCCCCTCAGTGAAGGTTGGCTAGCAAGTCACAGCAGCAGTGACTGACCTTCAGTGACAAGTGGGGGGAGGTGCAGGACACACTTCTTGGTATCTTGCTTCCAACTTTTATTTTCACAACCCAGTCATGGGCTACAGTAGGCCCAAGGACCAGGATCAATGACCAGAATTGAGAGAGGCTGATATAGAGGGAGTATGAAGAGAAGCTGACAAAGTTTAATGCGCTTTTCCCTACTTACAGCGCGGCTAGCCGGTGACATCCGTGACCCCCTAATCTTCAGACAGCTAGGGACATTGTTACCGACACATAATGATCATTTTAGTAAACTTGTTATGTTATATTAGCCAGTTTTCCAAGCTTATTTAAGTTTTTGGGGGCATATTGCAGATGGTACTGTTTGAATCGCTATTCCAGCGGTGATACTGTCGGTGACAACGTTGTTAAAATAAGCTTGCATCAGCATAAGCTCTGGTTCTCTCCCTATCTGCAGATTGATAAATACTTATTGAAATCCAGAACTCAACTGAATTTAGTCACTCCGTTTATGAAGAGACGGACAAAACACTTTCTTCACCGTGCATGTGGGACTTGACAGCGTTGATGCCCATCGAGGCTACGCTAATCTTCTTTTTACAATACGGTTGTTTTCAGCGACAGGCTTCAGCCATTGTATAAACTCATCCTTCTCGAGGGCAACACATCACCTAACCGTGCATTTTGCAAAATACGTGACTCGCTGACCGAGCACGTCGTTGTTTATAATAGTCATGGGGAGGAAAATAAATATATTCATGCATACTTTTTGGAGTCAAACTCTGGACAAAGCTTGAAAAAAAAACTGGGATCGGGATTAAGACACTTTTCCAAAATGGATTTATCAACTTTTAATACTTTGTAAGACCTGGCGGATACCCTGGGTAGGTGTGAAGGAAAGAGGGGGGAGTTGAGAACCGAGCTTCCCCCAATCAACTTCTGACTTCAGAGACCGGACTCTAAATAAAACTTTGAGATGACAATCCATGTCTGAGTCCAGTGAAACCAACTATGGCGTAAATGCCATCGGGATTTTATTTTCTCCTAGGACTCGACAAGATTAGTGATTGCAATTAGTGATTGATTTCAACTTGTTTATTGAAATCAATATCTCATATATTTTGATGTGTGCGTGTTCACTATTGTTACAATCTGCTCTCTTAGAACAAATTCATTCCTTCAGGATACAGATTATTTCATATTAACTATAGGTTTCCTTGGTCTTCTAAAACCAATATCAAGGTGGTGCCCCCGATTACTCAATACTTGATTAGAAATTAAGTATATATTCTTAAACGACCACACTCTGCTACACTCATATGGTATAACAATTTTTTTGTAGATGTATTTATTAGTGCCAGAAAAGGAGTAATAATGAAAGAAGAATGCAATGTGATCTGTGTGTCTGTGCTCTATCGGGGTATATGGTCAATGTAGGCATCAAATACCAACCTTGATTGTTAAGTATATGAAATGTTTATTTATAGCCTTTCATGCTAAATCCCATTGGCATGCTAATATTGAGGAATTGCCTATGCTTCCTTATTATTTCAAAACAAATAAAGATAGCATTGTGAATTACTAATGTAACAGGGCAAATGTAAATGTATATTTTTACGTAATTGTTCAGTCCATACCAAACAGCAGCATTGATGATCTTCATGACACACTCGTTGATGCACTGACACACGTTGACAAGAGGAGCTCCTCTTTCCCCCATCTTTCCAAGCAACAGACCTAGGGGAAAAAACATTAGAAGCTCTTTTAGTCTCTTAAACATTTACATTACATTTAGTCATTTAGCAGACACTCTTATCCAGAGCGACTTACAGTAAGTACAGGGACATTCTCCCCGAGACAAGTTGGGTGAAGTTCCGGTATCCTTCCTTTTACAGTCCCTTAAGTACTAGGTATTTACATAGAAAGTAAAGAGTATGTTTTGTGTTTTATTGGGTATTACCGATTGGTACCTTCTTGGATACTGGGTATGTTCTTGCACATGTTTGGACTATTTACTCAGTAAGTAATCTGAAACTGGACTGTAAAAGGAAGCAGTTTGTTTCCATGGTGTTACCAGGCTCTTACCATATCCTTTGTAAGCGAATACCACTTTGTCAACATTACCCTTAGTATGAACTTGTACTATACGTTCCAAGGCGATACCAGGTAAAACATGGGTATGTACTTAGTAAGTAATCTGAAACTGGACTGTAAAAGGAAGCCGTGTATGTTTCCATGGTGTTACCAGGCTCTTACCATATCCTTTGTAAGCGAATACCATTTTGTCAATGTTACCCTTAGTATGAACTTGTAATATAAATTCCAAGGCGATACCAGGTAAAACATGGCTATGTACTCAGTAAGTAATATGAAACTGGACTGTAAAAGGAAGCCGTGTTTGTTTCCATGGTGTTACCAGGCTCTTACCATAGACTTTTCAACTGTTCATTCCCTTTTCCATGCAATCAACACAAACTTGGATTATGTTACTGTAAGGCTGGGTGTCAAACCTGCCCCCACCTCTCATATGCTAAAGTTTGGAGTTGCTGGACGGTCTCAACTTGATGGCCCTCACACCCCATTCAAGATGTCGTCTGATCGGTTGTTCTTGTGTATAAAGGGAATTGTAATGCATTGTTCTTTGGATTCTTCATCTCCTGAGATCTTCTCCTCAGTTCTCCCTTGTACTACTGTCCTACTGTCCTACTCTTTGCTCACTCTTGCTTTTCTCTCTGATTTACAATGATCACGGTAGAGTAGGTAAGATTTAAAGCCTTCATTTGTAACATGTTTGCCTTGTAATTGATTTCATTCATTTGCAATGTTATTAAATGCGTATTCCTTTTGACCGTACTTTGACCATTCTTGCTCTGATTTAACCCATAGAGTCAAATAACTATACTTTATATTTGTATTGGCATTATTTGGTTCATGCTAATACACTTCAGTTTCCCATCTTCCTTTAAACCATAGGGGAATTCGTTTTGGTTCTTTCGACCATATTTTACCCCCCTACAGTTTGGTGACTCCCGGCTACGTGATATGTTTCGAGCAATTCAGTTACAGTTTGGTAAACCGGCGTTGCAAACCATGGTGCGGTGAGTAAGCATTTAAAAATGTAGCTTACATTAATTGTATTCCGCCTGGTTCTGTTGGTAGAAACCTATTACTAGTTTCTGATATTAGCTCCTGCATTAAATGAACAAAAATGGAATGGGCAACTGAAGTTAACAATTTACTTAACCTATGGGAAAATGTTAGCGTTAACCGAACGTTATCTGAATTGAGCAAGAAAGACAAGAACGGTCTTAAAACTGATTTTTCGCTAGCTGAAATAATTGAACATTGGCGAACAGTGGGAGTCCATAAAAAGAAAGCAGAAAAGAAACAAATATTGAAGATTACTGTACATCTAATTGGCAAATGTCTTCTCAACTCTGTCCTCAAAGCAGCGACACCTTTTTGTGCCTCACGGCAACCCACCGCTAACAAAAGCAGTTCTGAGTTTTCAGATACAGACAGTGGAATTGGTGAGCTAATTCCCAAACCACGTTCTACAAAGAACCATCGTGCCCCTGATCCGCCACGCATTTCTGTCATAAAAATGGCGACAAAGGTAAATCCCAAGCCCCAGCAGCCCACTAGACCTACTAGACATTGTAACTTCTGTAAAAGACAAGGACACACCGAAATGCGATGTTGGGATCTTGGCAAAAGTATGCCTATTCCGCCCACACGCTTGTTTTATGCTAACAACAAAGTTAGATTTTGTCGTGCTTGTCTACGAAGTGGTCACACTGAGTCAAAATGTTGGGATCTGGGGAAGGGCAGGCCTCCTCTATTTTACATGCAGCAAAAAATGCTGGGGATACATCGGGCAACAATACCTTTGACTTGAGACTTCCAATTCTACCTTTTCCATTTACTTAATTCAGGTCCAAATTGTGATATTGCTACATTCCTACTGTATTACCTGTGTTTAGTCTTTGTTGTAGTTCAAAGATTTGTTGTGGACAATTAAGTTGTTGCTGCTCCTGTTCTTGTACTATATGCACAGTGCATATGGTTTGTCCATCCATGGGTTCCATGTTGGTTTGTGTGGATGAGGATGTACCTTTGTGTGTTTGAGTGGTGGTAAATGTTCTAGGTTTTTAGTTAAACTCACAATGGTTCCGGACCTGTAAATGTAGATGGTATAACTTGTATTTTATTACTGTTTAATTTGTTTTCTTTCTTTTGGACCCAAGGACACTGTTTTGTTTTAATTGCACATCTATGTTAGATGATTGTGTACTCCTCATCTATCAAAAGGGAGGACTGTTGTTCACCTATTTCTTTCATTTGAGTTTTAGGACACTGTCTCACTAATTTCCATTTGTATCCAATCCGACTCTCTCAGACCCCAGACCACTCCAAACGCCACTCCAAACTTTACAATTTTCATTGTTAACCAAGTGCTGTGCTCCAATTGTGTTCTGCTGTAACAGGACAATAACTTAAGTAGCAGGAATATGCTAACCAAGGGCACGTCTACATGCTAATACAAAGGTCCTCTGAGCAATAGCCATGATCCAAAAGTGATCCTCTGAGCAAACAGCCATGGCCATTAGAATTCCAATGCTGACCTGTCTGCAATCAAGTTCTTTTGTCCTTATGGGTGCAGGTTATCACACATTGAACACTGCAGCTTCTGCCTGTGCTTTTGTGTCCAAGAGGAAGGATTGTAAGGCTGGGTGTCAAACCTGCCCCCACCTCTCATATGCTAAAGTTTGGAGTTGCTGGACGGTCTCAACTTGATGGCCCTCACACCCCATTCAAGATGTCGTCTGATTGGTTGTTCTTGTGTATAAAGGGAATTGTAATGCATTGTTCTTTGGATTCTTCATCTCCTGAGATCTTCTCCTCAGTTCTCCCTTGTACTACTGTCCTACTGTCCTACTCTTTGCTCACTCTTGCTTTTCTCTCTGATTTACAATGATCACGGTAGAGTAGGTAAGATTTAAAGCCTTCATTTGTAACATGTTTGCCTTGTAATTGATTTCATTCATTTGCAATGTTATTAAATGCGTAATCCTTTTGACCGTACTTTGACCATTCTTGCTCTGATTTAACCCATAGAGTCAAATAACTATACTTTATATTTGTATTGGCATTATTTGGTTCATGCTAATACACTTCAGTTTCCCATCTTCCTTTAAACCATAGGGGAATTCGTTTTGGTTCTTTCGACCATATTTTACCCCCCTACATTACTAAGAAAAACATGACACTTCACTCTGTCAATTGTAACATTATTGAACAAACATGAACAAATACAAAGGTTAAGGAGCCAATCCCAATACATCTCCTTACCCCTTCCCCCTACCCCTTGGTTTTGCGCGTTCGCGTGAGACCTAGTGGTGTCCCAATACTCTTTTTGAGCTAGGGGTAGGGCTAAGACAAAGGGGTATACACCCCTTGAAACCAAGTGAGATCGAGACCTTACTTGAAACCTAGGGGTATGCGAATACTGCGCGACCGGCAACAATGGCGGCCAGATCATCCCAAGAGTCCGATAAATGATATATTTGCGGCTTAATTAATTGATTAAAAAAATATTAAAGTCTTGTTTTGTGCTATACACAGTCCTGTACATATATATTTGCAACCATTTTCCTAATTGAAACGTTTCTAAAATCGCTAGTTTGCTACGATAATGTTACAGTGTTAATTTGCACAACAGTCCCGCATTTCTCTTACTAGCATGTCTACAGTTTTAAGTAAACTCCATTAGCAGCGAATTTCGTTTGAAATCAGTGCATAATACTACTTGCTTTGGAGATATCGATACGTGCTAGATGATGTACACCTAACCAAGTGCCGTCCCAATTCCTAGGGCTATGAAGCCCTTACCCCTCGGTTTCGAGGGCCAAGGGGTAGGGGTAAACCAAGGGGAAGGGGTAAGGGGATGTATTGGGATTGGCCCTAAATCTATACAAACCTCCATATAAAAACTCAAAATTCAATAACTTCGTACCATAGAACATGTCAGTATTAGTTTAGCCCCTACGGTTTGTCTTTCTACAGCTCCTGTAACATAAAACACATTCTACAAATATCTAAGATTCTACCTATTTTAATCATTTTAGAATACAGAATAATCGATTGGCACATTTATCTGAGTGTATCCTGTGTGGTAGCCAAGGATGCTGTGGTCGTAAATATAGTTCTTTAGAAGTGGTTGCACACTGGGCATAGTTTTTTACTTGCCAGCAGTCTCTCTGGAGCCTTCGTATTAAACTTTTACCACCTTGAGCCGTCCTCTGAAGTAATATTTTTGTAAATGTCATACTACTAAAACATATGTTAAATGAGTCTAAGTTGTATTAGCACTCAGGAGCTTTGTTTTCTTAGGAAGAAAAACTTTGGACGCAGATATCACGCATCATGAGATTAAAATGGCTAGCAAACATTTAAATGGATAGTTTTGGCCTCAAACTATGTTCTGGACCAATCATCGTTCTACTGGCAGCTAATGGACGATAACAGACCGATGGTTCATCCAATCACCTGCCAACTAATATATGGAAGTTCCAGGTTTTATTCTGAAAAGTTTCCGTCATCAATGAGTGCGACGGTTGGTTGGTTTCGTGAGCTAACTCCAGCAGCAGTCTTGCATTACTAGGTAAGTCACACAATAACACACATCCTAATTACATAATTTATTTGTCAAGCTTAAGTATAGCGATGCATATTAAATGATTGTATTTTGAATAAAGTTAGGCTATAGCTAATGTTAGCACATTCAGCCCAGCTAACAAGGGATGTCATGGGGACGTTCGTTGACGTTCCTATTTGGTCCCCTATTCACCTTATTCCGGAAGTCGTGATGGGCGCGGCCATCCGCGTATTCTCATTTCCTGTTTGTATACTTTCCGCTTTAAAACAGTAGAGAAAGAAGATGCTGATCACCCTGCTACCAGAGTCTACATTTGCAGTCACTCTGTGGTCAATGTATTGGTCGGAAAGTGCGTAAATAACTCCAAGAACTTCAATAAGTTCCTCTGCTTTACTCGTTACATGCTCTGGGTCAGCAGGTTCTCACATCCTCAGCTAAATCTAAAATGTCTCTCACCAACTCCATCGTCTCTCTATCCTCTGGTAGCAGGGTGCATCAGCATCTTCCTCAATCAAATTTGCTGCTTCTCTCAGCAGCTCCGGGGACCGTTCTGCACTTCGCACGCTGTCTCAACATTGGGGCGAGTCTTCCCCTTGATTATTAGCTGTAGCATTGCAAAGTGCAGAAATAACTCAGAGAACTTCAATAAGTTCCTCTGCTGTAGGCCTACTCGCTACATGCTCTGGGCCAGCAGGTCCTCCACATCCTCAGCAAAGTCTAAAATGTCTCTCACCAACTCCATTGTCTCTTTATCCAGGCAATCTACTTCAGACCGACCAAATTCATGAAGCACTGCAACACGTTGTTGTGAAATGTAAATGTATTATGCAATCGAATTGTTGTGAAATGTAAATGTATTATGCACTCGACTGGGGGCACTGTTTAGCGTTTTGTACATGTAAATGTATTGCTTTTGATATGCATTTCACAAAATGAATTGGTATTTTAATTAATTAATGACACATTTAATAACACATTTATGTATTTAATCCTTATTTTAATTAATTAATGACACATTAAAGTAATTATTGAATGGTGTATTTATTTATTTAATGGTGTATTTATTTAATTCATTGTGGCACTTTTAGTCCTCCATACCAGAGTAGCAAGCTACGATTTGACAGTTAGACTAGAGCTACAGTACGTAGCTAGTACAACAATGAACCAAGACGTTTTGCAAGAAAAGTATCAGAATGAAAGTTGTTTGTCATTGCCATAGACATATACGTCTATGGTCATTGCCACTTAACGTCATTGGGCCTCATTCTCGAACGCAGTTAAGAAGAATTTAAGAAGGAATTTCTTCTGAATTGGATTTAGGAAAACATTTGGCATTCATGAAAGTTTTCTCATCTGGGATTTGTTCTTAACTTCAGAAGACTTTCCAAACACGAAATAGCAGTCGTAAATTGGCCAGAGTTGTCTCAAATAAGAAAACTCTCTGTGTTAGAAGTGTTAATGAATTTGTGAGATATCGTTGGTGATTGCATTCACATCAACGCTATAGACATCCGCGGATAAAAATAATTATAATAATTTACCTTGCTTAGTATGCACACTGTTAGATCAAGTGGAGAACAATTCCACTGCTCATCTTACTGGTGTGATGTTGTATGTTACAAATAAAACCTTTGACCTGCACTTGGACTTGAACATCATATAAATTCAACCAGGCCATCCAATTATCACTGATCACTCGACCTATTTAAAGGGACGAGTGTGCACCTTAGGCATACAATATGGCACAATTACTGTTGCTCGATCAAATTGCTGATCGTGCGCTGAGGAGGGAGCGCCTGTACTGCGACCATTTAGTAACTTGCGTTCCTGTTGCTTTCCTAATTGTGTCGATTCTGACTGCACACGTCACTGCTGTTGCGTGCCCTTATAAGGAGCTGCCAGGGCGTGTATGTATGCAAATTCAGGAGCACGAGGACGCGCTTTCAACTTAAGAAAACATTTCCGGGGAGCACAGCTCAGAAAACATCTGCTGCGTAGGAACACATTTTCAAGCGTTCATGAATTTGGCGGACGTGTTTTTCTTACGTTGTTTTTCTGAAACCCATAAGAAACATTTCAGAAGAAACTTAAGAAAATGTTCGAGAATGAGGCCCATTGTTGTCCTGGTTACGAACTCAGACGCACATGATCTCTTAGTTACTTTTTGCTACGTCGGACAAATGTTCACGATGAGTTAGATGAAGTTGATTAGATATCTATGGAGAGAGATGTCTCAAAAGTATTCGTAAATGCAAGTACCATGATCCACAAATGTTTCACGATTTACAAATGTGTTTTGCGATCCACAAAAACAAAAATCTTACTCGTGATTTGTAAGTTAACATTTACATAAATGTGCTATGATTTGTACACATAAATGTCCATTCGTAAATATATTGTTTGTAATTTCTTAAAATACTTAACATTTCGTGTGTGCATTTCTCATGGTCTGTCATTTGTAAATCTACAATTCGCGTGTGAAGTGTTGAATCTGCATTTGTGGATCGCCCAATACACGCTTGCAAACCTTCTTCCTGTGACGTACTTTTGAGACAAACTTTTCGGTCTTTTGAGATACACACACAAATAGCTTTCTGATCCACAAATGCAAGCTCCCCCCCTCCCCACCCCCCCTTTTCGACAGTGCCACCCGGTAGGTGAAAGCTGAAATGCTTGGTTTTGAAAATGTTCCTATTGTGGTGTCACAAAAGGGAAGGTTACCTCCCCTTTCTCTGCTTTGCCCGCACAGAGAATTTGGCCCACCAATGAGAAAATGAGCTACGACCGTGCAAGCTCGATATTGTTTTTTCTCTCGAGAAATTATGCATGATTATTTAACATGATGACCATGTTGACAAAAAGTATGCAGGTTCTTAAATCCTGATCATTTCTGTATTGATTTATTTGTTACAATCTTTGTTTCAATTTTATTTGTTTGGTGAAGGAGATCTGAGATGAAGTCCAGGTCTGCCGGTGAATGCATCAGACGTCAAAGGACCACTTTGCTGAGTGATGACGGGTTTTACCAATACCAGTGCATTCACACTACTCGACTATAATGCAGTATAGACTTTATTATTACACATTTCATGAATTATTTAGATTTTATGTATTTTATTTTTTATTGACTGTGTGTTAGTGTGGTTTTGGAATAACACATTTTATTCAGAAGAAACAGGAGGGAGATGTCAGAAAAGTGTGTGTCTGTATACAATTATACTGTGTTTAGCCTTGTATGTAGAGAGAGGCCACCCCCAAATGAACTGTAGGCAAGGTCCAGGCCAAGGTAAACATACAAGATCCTTATCTTGGGGCTTAAGACTAAGAAGAGTTGGGGGTTTGTTTGTTTAAAGGGGTGATTGACTTGTTTAGTCAATTCTATGGCTGCTAAAGGTAAGTATGTGTGTATGTACTTTCAATGGAAACTTATGGTGTGTGTTCTTTCTGTGTACCACATGTAACTTTTACAATTTTAAATTGCAAATAAAGCTTCTATATGTTCACGTTGCCCCAAATGTAAGTAAACCTGTTACTGTATATTGTTATAGTTCCCGTTACTAGTTGGTGTCGCCGGGGGACGGGGCATTCTCACCCTTATACCCTTAAATCCTGGTCCTCACTTTCAGAGCCCTGAATGGAGAAGTTCCTCCCTACATTTCAGACTTAATTCAGCTCCATACCCCCACCCGTAATTTGAGGTCATTGGGTCAGAAGCTTTTAGTGGTTCCCTGTACCCATTTTAAAACCAGAGGGGATCGATTATTCCGAGCAGTGGCCCCTAGGTTGTGGAATGCCTTGCCTCCCTTCCTGCGGTGTGCAACTTCTGTCGAAGCTTTTAAAAAGCAACTTAAGACTTTACTATTCAAGCAGGCTTTTAGTTAGTTGAGGGGTTTTTATGGTTGTCTGTCATGTTTCTATTTCTATTTTAATGTTCTGTATTATTTATTTGTAGTGTTATATTGCATTTTGTTGTGAAGCACTTTGTGATTTTATCTGTGAGAGGTGCTATACAAATAAACTTTACTTACTTACTTACTTACTTATTCTATAAATAACTTATTTTAGAGTTCTTTCCCCTGGAACAGATTTTATGTTCCAACCGAGGGGGGCTGGCGGTGTCTTAGTGTCTAGGGCTGCATCAAATACCCTTTTTTTAAATCGCTGCATTAGTCCACACTTGACCGGTGGGGATCTCATTCTAATATGATTGTAACTGGTAGCTGCTCCTGGCATTCTCTAATCCCTGCTTTCCTCTCTCTGTCCCCCCTCCGCACATCCCCTGTGGTGTGGGGGGTTTTGAGCTGTCAGCACCTGCCTGGTCGTCGGTCCGCCGATGCTGGACCTGGTCACCAACCGGAAACTAGTCTCCGTGACGGGCAACAGCGAGTTTCCCGATACCTTCCTACATCTACCAAGCTGAACAATGGATTTTGGTGTTTCTAAACCCATTGGCACTTCCCTGTTGTTTTACTATGTTTAGCCTGTGTTCTGCTCCTCTCTTTCACCAACCGTCTCTGGAGGAGGGGATCCCTCACTGAATTTCTCCTCCCGAGGTTTCTTCAATTTTTTCCCTTGCATTGAGTTTTTCTGGGAGTTTTTCCTTGTCTTCTTGAGGGTTTAGGTTGGTTGAGGGGCAGCTTTATGGGCGTATGTGAAGCCCTCTGTGACATGCTTGCGTGTAAAAAGGGCTATACAAATACATTTTGATTTGATTTTGATTTGATTTGGCTTCAGGCCTTCGTAGAAAGTCAGGACCAATAAGCCATCGCTCGTTCTTCAGGAAAGCGTTTGCAATTAATCCCCTTGTGACATCATCTGCAGGATTTTGCTTCGAGCTCACTTCCTCCAGTTATGGGCCTTCATGCATCGGGGGATCTGAAATGTGCACAGCTGGTTCAGATCAGCTAGCCACTTCTGCCATGTACTTGATAGGTGTTCGGGAATGTTTTCATCCCATCCATGCTTTATCCGAGCGAGTTCTTGCAGGATCAGCTTTGCTTTCAGAACAAACGGTGACACGAAACCCAGTGGGTCATATAGAGAACTGACCATGGACAGAAGACCTCTCCTTGTTCGAGGCTAATTCTTCACACTGATCTGGAAGGTGAAAGTATCCGTCTTAAGGTTCCACCATATTCCCGGAGCCCTTTCAACAGATAGCTTATCGCAATCCAGATCCCTTTCCTTGATAGGCTTTGCCTTGTCCTCATCCGGGATGGAAGCCAGAACTGTTTGACTGTTGGTGATCCACTTGGTCAGCCTGAAACCGCCTTCAGCACAGGCATCTCTGAGCCCTTTTATTAGCACTATAGCACCCTCCTCCGTGGGCACTGATCTCAGGCAGTCGTCAACATAAAAGTTGTGCCTAATTGTGGATAGAGTCTCTTCATCATACTTGTGATGATTGTCATCTGCTACTCTTTGTAGTGCAAGGTTGGCACAGCTCGGAGATGAAATGGCTCCAAAGATATGGACTTCCATTCTGTAATCCTCCAGGGTCGAGTCTGGGTTGTCATCCGGCCACCAAAGAAAGCGCAGGTAGTCAGGTGATCAGCATGGACATTCACTTGATTGAAATAGCCTCAATGTCTGCCATCATGGCTACTCGGTACTGACGGAATCGCAGTAGAACCCCTAGGATTGTGTTGGACAGATCTGGGCCCTGTAGAAGCTCAGCGTTGAGGGATGTGCCTTGATATGTTGCTTTGCAATCAAACACAACTCTGATCTTCTTCTTTCTTTTATGGTAGACACCATGATGAGGTATATACCAGACCTTCCCTTCCTCCCTCAGAAGCTGCTCCTGAGGGACCTTCTCGGCATAACCCTTCCTCAGCATGTCCTTCATGAAGTCCTTATACTCTGTTGAGAATTTCTCCTCCCTCTTGAACTTCCGTTGGAGATAGCGGGCCCTCTGTTCCGCCATTCTTCTGTTATTTGGCATGATTACCTCCTCCTTATGTAAGGGCAATGGTAAGCAGTAATTACCGTTTTCAAGGGTTACAGAGACAGTGACGATCTTTAGGAACTTACGATCTTCCTCAGATAACTCGCTTCTGTCTCCACCGTAGTGTTTTTCTGAGAAGTCATGATTATATTGCTGCACCAGAACCTCTTCCAGATTAGCAACAGAGATCCGATTTGCCGTTACCCTTTGATGTTCTGCCTCATCCGTAGAGGTGGAACCACAGAGTAGTCCGTTGACCACCCACCCTAACAGAGTTTTGATCGCATATGGCCCATCATCCTGGCTGTTTATTATCTGCCAGGGCTCCATAGCTCTTGGCATATTCACACCAATCAAAAGACCTTGATTTGTCTCACGCTGACTGGTTTCAAGTATGACCATCTCTGGATATCTTCAGGAGTAAATATATTTGCTCTTATGACAGGTATCCTCTTCTGACTATACACCCTTGGAAGTGGAAGGAACGTGTTGCCTTCAAGTCTGCATACTTCCAGTCCAGTTAGCTCATGGCATCGAACCAACTTCTCCTGGCCCATAGTTCGTAAGAGGATGCTTGTGCTCTTCCCTTCCTACATGGATCTGCTTCATGAGTTCTTCTGTGCAGAACGTTGCCGAGCTCCCAGGATTCAAGAATGCATATGTTGTTACGATCTTGTAACCTTTACTGAGTTTCACTTGTACTGGCACCACAGCCAGGATGCACTCCTTACCAGCCCCAGTATCATCTTTGGCCGTCATAACCAGTGCGTTACTGACTATGGCTCCTTTCTGTCTGTCCTTCCTTATGTCATCTGATGGTTTATCCTTGTTGGTTATGTGCAGAATGGTAGGGTGCCGTCTTTGGCAGAGCTGACATGTTTGTCGTTGATTACAATGTTTACTAAGGTGTCCCTTTGTCAAACATCCAAAGCATAGGCCAGATGACTTATCAAACTTAACCTTCTCTTCGTGCGGCTGGGCTTTGTGCCCCATGGAGTGCTCTCCTTCACAGAACATGCATCTATCCTCCTTCTGCGCACCATATTCTTGGTGTCTTCCCTCGTCAGGTGAGCCAGCTGTCACCTCTGACATCATGGTAGCAAAACTGCTTCTGGGGTTCCTCAGCAGCTTCCTCTGTTTGTGATCTTTGGTGGTACTTGGTAGGGGCTTCCTAAGACCCACTGGGTCTTGTATGTCCCTGTATAACACAATGGTGCCTTGCTTCTTAATGAATGTAACCAGATCATGGAATTCTGCTCTGTGGTCGTTACATTCCAGTAGATCATTGGCAAAGGATCTCCATCTCTCCCTATACCTGTAGGGCAGTTTTAGAACAATAAGCCTGAGATTTGATGGGCTATTGAGCTCCTCCAGATATCGCAAGTCTTGCATGGCATTATGGCAGCCCCTAAGATAGTCTATAAGATAGTCCCCTAAGAGTCCATAGGCTTGCAATGCTTTTCCATCCTCTACCTTAATTCTCGGCCAGTTCATGGCTTTTTCCATACATGCATGTGTGATCTTGATCTCATTGCCAAAGGTTTTTCAAGCAGCTTCTTTGCTTCACTGTAGCCTCTGGTTGATGGCATGTGCATGCAGCTACGCACAAGGTCAAAAGCCTACAATGGCGTGCGGCAAAAAAAAATCGGATTTATAAAACCGTGCGTACGCACACCTGTAAGCAATGATCCTTTATAATCCTTTATAAATCACAGATTACCCACAAGTGTGCGTCAAGAATTAACATTTTACGCCCCCCCCCGAACACGCCCGTTTTTAACCATAAATGGTCAATGCAAAGCACCTCATGAATGCTGATCCAGCCCTTGCATGAGATTGTTCTTACTCTAAATTACATTGAATTATGGCGTCAGGAGGGAAAAGAACGAAAAGGCGCAACTTCTCAGAAACTGACATTGAAATAGCCTTCTTGTAGGCGAGGTGGAGGAGCGAAAGCCTATTTGGTGGCCACAGCAGCGGGATCACCAATAAATAAAAAAGCAATGCGAGATAACAATTTGAAAACAAAAGCGTATCCGTAAACACACGTTTCTTCATGCCTGTTTTGTTATGAACAGTATTAAAGTTTGGACTGTAAACGAGGATGTGTAGCAATTGCACGGGAGCTTAACGGCTGTATTTCCAGTTTTTGACATATATATGCACAGTAGCCTATTAAATAAATATATTTGGTTGGCTACACTGTTTTGCAGTTATCTAAAGGTAGTCCTATGTGATGTTATCCTGTGTATTCCATGCAGTCGGGGCATCCCCCTCATGCACTCCCGTAGTGGACAATCTGATAGTGAAACAGCGCTGAATTTTGTTTGGATTGTACAAGGTGTTTATGGAACAATTATCACTCAGTAGGCTACAAGCACAAATAACACTGCTGGATTTAATCTTCATGATAATGATGAAACGGAGTGAAAAAAACGTGTATGATGTTATGCGCACGCCTAGTGGCAGGGTGAAAGAGGAGGTTTGTATGCCTTTCTCTCTGGTCACTTTTAATATAACACTTTAGTGGCGCGGCGGCCTTGCACATGGTGGTGATTGGAAGGGGGAGTGATACGGTCTTGATTGGGGACCCGGTGATTAAGGGGAGGGGTGTGTTATTTTTAAAATCCCGGATGGCGGACGCAAGGGGGAACCTCCGAAGTGGTCATAGTTAACTCAACCTTGCTGTCGACCGGTTGTCCCCTGAGGCTGTTGTTCCCGACTTTATACCACCCACACTCTCCTGGTGTGCCACCGCGCCTTCATCATTAGGATCCACCAACAAAATAAACGACGACCAACCGCGACCGAGCTGTCCGCCGAACCAGACGGCTGCGTGGGCTGTCCCGGAGACTGGGGAGGGAGTAGCCTATACTTGGCTGGGGCCGGTAAGAGACCTCCTCTCCTTACATTTATCACCTGTCGGGGTCCGCCGCTGTTAGCACTAGCTGTGTTTTAGCCTTATTGTTTACCCTAGACAACGACGACCGTAACAATGAAGAAAACAAAATATATAAATATTAGAGTAATCGTTCTTCCCACATTTACTTTCTGCAGTCTGACTACAGTGCGGTCATCTGCGTCGCCAATTCCCACTGTCTCTACAATGTGTGTAGGCCAACAGGAGGGTCAGAGTTTGCGTGGAGGACCGCACATTCTGCCGCCAAGTTTGTTTTTTATAAATCACAACCTTTGCGTGGGAAGTGGCGTACGCACATTTCAGCCCAGTTTTGTGCGTACGCAAGCTTTATAAATGAGACCCCTGGGGGGTATTCCATCAACGTCGCTAACGCAAGTCTCGCTAAAACGAATAAGTCTCACTTGGGTAAACGTCAACTCAGACTTAAGCCTCAAACCGTTCCACTAACGTTCCGTTCCACTAACAGGCAACGCTAACTCAAGCTAGACCTCAATAAGCTTAGACTGTGCAGCCCAGATATGGCGATAGTCGAAAAGAGGAGTTATGTCGCAAAAAGCAAAGCGTAAACCAGCAGAGTGGTGTTGTTTCAGCAGCGTAAATTGTTTTTTTTAGTTTTTTGGGAGTTGTCCCAAAAAAGGGTTGCCGCAATTAACATGACATGGGAGAAAACTTGTCAAACCATTACGACCGTTAAAAAGCGTAAATTGTAGACATACCAAATTAACATATATGCATTCAGTGATTCACTGATAATTAGCGTAATTTGATGAGCTGTTTGAAACCGTTCTGACAGTAGGCTGGCCTATGACCGATATTCTCAACACAAGATTGAGAATATAACCCCAAAAAAGAACGTGGTAGCAATTGAAAATTGTAGGATCAAATTCAAAACACTGAAGAAGGCCATGGTTAATTGAACTTGATGTGGGCTAATAATGTTTTTGTCTTCACATCTTGAACACAATTAGGCCTAATCAATTAGGCCTACTTCAAAATAACTTTGCCGCACGCATTTATTAAGATAACAAATAAAAGGGTTGTCAAAGAACGGATACGCCATAAGCGATTGTAACTTGTCTAGACGCTCTGTTTAGTTTCTAAAGGCCTTATTTTATGTCACTTAACCAATGGCTTTTGAAAACTGTTAAAGTGACATTATTTCTTAACTTGTTTATTTAAATTTATATATTTTTTGGAAATGAATTAAACACGTAAATCGTTCATGTAGGCTATGCACTTCAAAAAGTCTTAATTTAGGCTACGTTTCCGAACACGGACTAAAGTGTTTTGCGCGCAAGAATTTACTCGACGGAACTGTCTTTTCAGATTCTGTTTCCGCTTGTTTGAAATTCTTTGCAACAGATATTAGTTTAGCTTGACTTTTAGCCTGACACGGAGCAGGCTAGTTCCGAAGTATAAGTTACCTTGGTTACGTAGCTTGAACTAAAATAAGCCACCTTAATGGAACGGAACTCTCGCTAAAGTAAGTGAGACTTGGCGAAATAAGTCTCGCTTTTC
The DNA here is from genome assembly GCA_903064625.1 of Mallotus villosus. Taxonomy (NCBI): domain Eukaryota; kingdom Metazoa; phylum Chordata; class Actinopteri; order Osmeriformes; family Salangidae; genus Mallotus; species Mallotus villosus. Next base: position 209,497 of record CAEFZP010003504.1, on the reverse strand, counting down.
CTTAATCGACGTTGATGGAATACCCCCCTGGTCTTGTTGAGGCCAGAAAGATGAAGCTAACCTACCCACATAATGGGGCCGTGCTAGTTTAGCAACAACGACTCACCCTGTAAGAAATCGAAAGGACGTACGTACTCGTTCATTCAACTTTTGACCTAAAATCCATGTTGAACATGCAAAAACTCCAATCAAATCTGAGATTTCTCAACAACAATCAGGTGAAAGACTAACTTAGCTGTTTAGCTCCATAGACTCCCATTCATTTTGCACTTGACCATGATCACTCCCAGTGGAATCTGGTGGAACTGCAACAAAATTCGGTACAATGGGGCTTAATAGGGAGTGGCCAGGCTCTCCTTAAACAGGCTCTGGTACCACCATGGCGTGTGGCCTTTTGTCTCCTTGTGGGTTGGCCGCAAGTAATAAAGCTTCCTTAACTTCTTCACCGACTGACTGTGCAATACTTGGTAAAGATTAATATTTCTGACACCAGTCTATAAGTAACTTTATTAGGATTCCTCCGTAAGAATCCGTCTTGGTAGCGATTGAGTTGCTTGTATCAGAATTTACGTTCCGATGCATGGTTTAAGCTTAAAGTACATTTTTGTGGCGAAAAGTGAAGCTAATGTGGCTAACTTGCTAGCCACAGTCATTGACGTTCCTAACGTCACTAACGTCACGAAAACACGCGTGACTGCCAGGCTGTTCGTTTAGCAGCTCGTTAACTTCTGGGAGATAGCTAGCTAGGCTAACTTGAAATGCCAGAAGCAAAGAAGCCAGGGTGATAACTATTTACTCATTTAACATTATCATACAAAACAACATTCTGAAATGTTATGTACAATATCATATATGCTGATATTATTAAGTACATATATTTTCGGAAACAGTAGTCTGTAGTTAGCATCATGACATTACCCTCTGTTGCCCGGGCGACATGCGACACATACTGTGTCTGTGATACATCTGTTTTCAATTGTTAAAATAACCATTCCTCTCAAATAAATGTTTGTTTTGGTATTTATTAGACATGACATTGCAAGTCAACGATTTGTAATGCCACAAGCAAAGAGGCTAAGGTGATAGCTAAATATTTACTCAATTAACATTGTGATATAAAACACCATTTTGAAATGTAGGAAGTTAAAATATGATAGCTCTATACTGTACGCTGATATCAGAGCTAAGCTAGTATAGATCTACTGTCGGAAACAGTAGTCTGCTATTTCAGAGAGGAGTTGGCTCTAGCTGCTACACCGGCACATCTTTACTACTGTATCTGTTATCAAAAGTGTTAAACCTAGCTAGCTACAGCTAATTTGCTTTCTTGTACTACAAGTTGTAGTCTTCCATTCCAGACCGCTTCTGGGACGCCTCCTGACGCCATAATTCAATGTAATTTAGAGTAAGAACAATCTCATGCAAGGGCTGGATCAGCATTCATGAGGTGCTTTGCATTGACCATTTATGGTTAAAAACGGGCGTGTTCGGGGCGGCGTAAAATGTTAATTCACGTATGCACACTTGTGGGTAATCTGTGATTTATAAAGGAAACATTGCTTACAGGTGTGCGTACGCACGGTTTTATAAATCCGAATTTGTTTTGCCGCACGCCATTGTAGGCTTTTGAGCGTACGTACACTTTTAGTAAGAATCCTACGCACAGTTTTATAAATGAGACCCCAGATGCTGCCAACACACTGGTCGAAATATTGCAGACGCTAGGGATAGATTTAATACAAACAAAAGTTACATGCTCTACTACACTAACAACTTTCAAAACATTCTACCATTCCATTGTAGAATGGGTGGCGATGTAAGGCTAGCAGGTTTGCACTGTGTGGGTAGTTTTCCGACTAGCTAACCAACAACAACCTTCTTGATAGCTACTAACTCTCTGGGTGGTGAACACACTTCTAAAACATCTCTTCCTTTTGGGTGACATTTTCCTTTCTACAAAGCACAAAAGGGTCAAAAATATCAATGCTGAGACCAAACGAAATACTAATATGAGGCTTTATTATTTCCTGGCGTATTTAGTAGTTTACCGTGTCAGACTACTGACAGGTATCTTTCTGCAAGTCAAGATTCACGAAGTGTTTCTGACTCAGCCAATTAAATGACTTCATATTGTCTCGCAGGCTCGAGGGCGCATTGGTTAACTTGTAAATGTATTTTTCACCTTTCTGGGCGACGAACAAATGAGTTTTGCAAATATATTGTGCAAAAAAAAATCGGAGTCGATCCAAATTGCCGCACAAAGGGGTTAAAAATATTAGTGGGGACAATTTTGTCATCTTAAAATATTGGTGGGGACTAGTACCTAGTGTCTCCCCCTAAACCTACGCCCATGGCTGGCGCTAACCTCGTGAGATCCTGATCACGGCACCAATGTGACGGGTATGTAACGGACGTAGCCACGCTCTGTCCGACAAGGCGTCGTTAGCCACTGGCTGGGCTCGAACGCACGACCTCCGACTTGCCAAGCGCGACCACTACCAACTACACCAAAGAAAAGCGAGCTATTCATTGACGCGGGTGGCCCATTAGATACCTGAGTTTCACCGATTCACACTGGTTACACTAGCATTCTGCTAATGAATGCTGATTGGTTAGTGAAGGACTGACTACGACCAGAGATCCCGCTTGATGGCATCCAAAGTGGAATCATAATGTCAGAGCATTAGCAACATTAGTAACAACATTAGCAAGCCAAAACTCTTTCTAGCATGTGTATTGACAGGGGGAGTCTAACCTTTCAGCTGTGTTGTCGAGAGAAAAAGGTAGTGACCAGAGCTTGCTGGCCGTACAATGTGTATGATGTCATTGACATTTTAAAAGGCTTTGTAGAACAAAAGGCGACTTTAAAAATCTAAAACCCAGCAGTGCGTATTTTTTTGCCTTTAGACAAAGAATTGTATCCTGAGAAAAGTGGATTTTGAGGGGTGTAGCTCCATAGACCTCCATTCATTCTGCATTCGACCGTTAGCGCCCTCATATGGAACTAGAGTGGAACTGCAACCAGTTTCCCGGAAGTTTCCCGAGAGTGTTTCCAGAGAATGTCTAATATAGGGAGAACTGCCACATAGTTTGCTAAGCTGTAGTGCTAAAGTCACCCACCTAAGGCGATCCTGTTTGCTTCGACAACAGAAGTGGAAACAACTAACGTAATCATTTCAATGATTGCTGTGGCCACCAAATAGGCTTTCGCTCCTCCACCTCGCCTACAAGAAGGCTATTTCAATGTCAGTTTCTGAGAAGTTGCGCCTTTTCGTTCTTTTCCCTTCTGACGCCATAATTCAATGTAATTTAGATTAAGAACACCCTCTGTACAAGTCGTCCAGCCACCAGCTCGTCCAGCCACCACCAGCTAGTGCCGTAGTGGTATAGCTCTAGCCAGTTACTTGGCTAACAAACATCTAGCTAGTCTAGTCAGCTTTGTTGTCTTTGCGCTGTTGGTCAGCTACAATACAAAGTGATTCTTAATTGCCACAGCCTAAACTTTTCATGAAAAAAATATGTAATTTCAGCCTAAACCGTACAACGCCAACGGAACATTACATCGAATTCAACCAACGCAATCGCTAGCTACCAAGACGAACACTGTAGTATACAATTTACCGGGGCAGCTTCTCCACAAAGGGCTATATCGCATTTTGCGTTGTTACTGACAATGATCGCTATTGAGCTTTTTATGCATGAGCGATTTTCCACTAAATAAATGTCAAACTTATTTAGGTTTTGGGGGGCATATTTTCAGTTAGCAGACATACTGTTTGAATCGTGATTCCATCTGAAATATTGCCAGTGATAACGTTGTTACAGTAGCTTCTTTCCAAGGGTGTTCTTAATGAATTATGCAATAGCCTATGAGTAGGCTAAATGCTTGAAAATAGAAGGGAAAAACGTAAAGGGACGGACCCATCTGCAACCGACGCAAACAGGCACACCCTCACAATTTCCCCAGAAATTGCATGCTCTCTAGTTGGGTGTGCGCTCCTGATTTGTAATTCTTGTGCCATGGGAGTCTATGGCAGCCCCTAGACCCCTTCAACAACTTTTTGTGAAATTTGGCACACTGTTCATTGGTCATTAAGGACAGTCCCTTTTATACTTACACCAAGTTTCATGTTTCCCATTTTACCAGTCTAACGCCACCAATGGGTCAAAGTTGGACTTCTGTTTCCACACGCAACTTTTGAACCGTATGACTGATTTTCAAAAATGAGGTACCATTGGATTCCCTGGATCAAGACGAGTTCAACACACTCTATGACGTAAATTTCCGGTTATATAGATTTTCTGCAATTTCCGGTTTTATCAAAAACCTTTGAAAGCTTACTCCTCCTTCAATTTTGTTCCAATCTTCTTCAAAATTACCATATATGCTCTTCAGGCCAAGCCTCACAAAATTGAGGAACAGAATTTTGATCCCCACAACCGTTTGTCCGTGACAGCCAATCAAATTCAGCAGAAAATCCACCAAACAGGAATTTGGATCAAATCTCAGCAAATCTTTGAGATATTAACACCAAACTTGGTATATCGGTGGAAGACACTAAAACATGTTACTATGTGCAAAGGCTACTTCATATCTCCAAAAATGATTGATATAAAGCAAATCCAATTTATCGCTAACGCTAAAATAATGCTTTACACATCAGCCAGTCCAAAACTGATACTCCGATTCAATCACAAGTTCATATGAAGACTCTTGAGAATGTTTAGTACACAAATCTGAGAAAAGGTTGACTGTAAGATGAAAAGTCAATGTTTGGTGAATATTTGAAAAATGCTAGCTGGGCTAATTTCTTGTGAAATTGAGAATGAAAACGTCTCTCTCTGCTCCTCTGCGCGCGCGCGCTCCACATTCTCACACACTCAGCCTTCCCTTCACACACGCGCGGGCTTGTTAAGACGCACACACAACAATTAAGGAGATTGTGGGCTGACCAAGCCCACACCCTTCACTCCTTGGCTTAAAGTGAAGGCCCTTGTGGATCTTGTTGGTAAAAAGTTCTCAAAATCCTGAAACATTGATAGTATAGGCCAACAGTAGCTACCACACCACAAATGGCCCACCATTACTCATAGGTGTCGCTACAGGCCACGCCCTGACGCACAAACATACAAGGCTTTCTGGAATGGATAGGCTCATCAAGCCCCCTCCTTTAAATTCTTGGTTTGAATAAAGGCCCTTGTGGATCTTGATGGTATTGCATTTCAGATTTGGTATCCCATTGGTAATTCTGCAGCATAGATTTTTCTATACATTTACAATTTGTCAAGGATATACATTTTTCAATGGTTCGCAATGTTTGGAGGAATCCGCATCACTGCTTTGCAGTTATATTTTGGATTGGTTTTAAAGAGAGAAAATGAGAAATAAAACATACACAAATACAGACTTATAATAAAATACAGCTGGCTTTACCCATTGTGGCAGAGAAGATGACAATGCCTAATACATTCATCTGTTGGCTGGTGCCAGGGCTGGTCTTGTAGTGGATCTCTGGGGGAGGGGTGAGCTCCAGGTAAACTGTATGGCCGTTGGGGTCATTCTCGTCAGGAACGATGTAAACAAAATTGGGCTGGATTGTTTTTGTCTGGATTTTCAATATAGGGACCAAGTCGGTTTTGTACTGGTGTATAAAAACCCAAGAAAAGAGGAAAATGAAGTTGAGTTAACATAACATAATGTAATAATACAAACAGTCAGTACTGCTGATCATGCTACATGTATTTGTGCTTTGGAGCAGTGGACAATTATTTGTGACACGGTCCAATGAAAAGGGGCTCTTGTCGGCATTCCATATAGTCTGCTAGAAGTCGTTTTTTTTACAGTTTTCATTTTCTTGCATATTATAAAAGTTAGACTCTTGAAGAAACCACTCAATATGATCAACAACATGTTTAGGATCACTAAATACAATTTATTGTTGTTTACCTAAGCTTTCAGTTGAGTTGTGGGCGCGTGTGATTTGATTTGCATTACAGTGCAGCCAGGTTTTCCCTAGGCTACTTATGCTAGCACGGTGGTACTAGCTGTAATGTTTCGTATGTAGGCTATGTTTGTCTGTACAAAGTACGATCCCATCCACCCTCCTAATCAAGTAGTGAATCGGCAGATTTGGTCTTGAGTCAAGTACCCTTAAATATGTTTCACAAGTAGTTGTGTCAACTTTCGAGCAGGCCTTCTGTGTGTTCGGCATACATTTTTGTCATACAGTTTACATCCCCGGACGAAATAGAATGAATACCTTAATCTCGGGCATAAGGCACAGGATAAATTTGTCTTTTTTTGACCTGGTAAACCGTGAATTAAGTTTTCAGGCTGTTTTCGGAAGATGCAATTTGCAAGTTAAAACATAACCTTGGGCCAGGTACAGTGCAATGTACTCAGTGTAAAAATGAAAATAGGCTACTGGGTGTTAAAACACATCTAGGATAAATCAAGAAAGCAGGATCCTGTAATTTCATTGAGTGCAAATATTGTTTTATTTTTATTTTCTTCAAGGCAATGAAATAACCGGCGCTCAACGCTTCTCATGATTAACAAAAAACAATCACACCTCTCTTAAAGCATGACAAGGTCTAAAATCTTTGAAGCCGAATATCTGGCCTAGAGCTTTCCTGGTTTAGCGACATTCAGATACGTGTATCTTCTTCAGCTATTTTAAGATTTCAATGTATGACACATCATTTCAAAACTTACAATCTGCACTTTTACAATCTGTAAAAAACAGAAAAATGAGTTGGCCGACAACCGCCCATTTTCACCAGAGCATGTCACATTTACAGTGTACATTGATATTGGCAGCTATTTTACTCACTTGTTGAAATGTGGCCTCAATAAGATTGGAGGGTACCATGTTCCTAAGAACAAAAACAACACACACATACATGACATCTTATTATACAGACTTCGTGTACTTAGCACCAATTTCTTCTGCTTCTAGATGTTTAAAAGCACCCCGTTTTCTCCTCAGAACAGGCCTAATCCGCCAGAGAATGGATTTTACAAGTTGTCAAAAGCATTCCTCAGGGATGCCGGGCAGTCTCATCCCATAGAGCAGTGGTTCCCAAACTTTCTGTGCTGGGCCCCCCTTTGGTACATAGGAACATTTTCGCGACCCAAGTGGCGTCTTAGCTTGTTCGGCTTCAAGCTGTCACAAGAAGCTAGCACTTTAAGACAGACAACACACTGCGGTCTCTCCTCATTACTTATTACAAAGATCGGATGAAAATCCCCGGCCCTGTCTATTGCTGTAATTTTGGTTGATAAGTGTTTCCGTGTCAGTTCTTCAGGGCTGAATCTGCATTTTTGGCTAGCGTTTTAATATTGGCTACAGTAGAGATAGTCAAACGTGTATGTTACTGTATCAGTTTCTTTCAGGGTTGACAGACTTCCTTCGATTGCTACCAACCTACATTGGTGGCAATGGGCTCTGTTTACAGATTAAATATTTCGAAAGAATAGGGACGTTATATAAGTTGAGAAGTTTATTTAAAATGCTGTCTAAGACCAATACATTGTATTTGAAATTCCGCAGAACTTCGTCGAAACTCTGCGCTCGAGAATTACATTTGCGCCTGCTCATTACCCACCGTTGTAGGCTACAGGTGAAGCCAAAGACAAGATATGTGTCGTCATATTTTCTAGTATTTGCCTTGGAAGGAAATTGCTTTGGAAGCACATTTGGCGATGCTTCATCCTCTGCTTTGCGTTTACGTGGGAGCCCCGTCAAAAACGTGTCCATGTTATGTTAATAGTGTTATTTATCGATTCATTCATTTCATCCGCGCCCCCCCTGCAATGGCTCCGCGCCCCACCTTGGCTCAATTGGACTGAGATTGTTTGTTGAATTCACTGTAATGTTTGTGGGACCATTCTTGGACAACCCTAGACTTGTGGCATGGGGCATGATCCTGCTGAAAAAAAGACATTAGCAAGTGGATACACTGCTGCTATGAAGGAAATGCGTTATATTGTCAGTGATGTTCAGATATCTTGTGGCATTGAAACGTGGCTCGACTTATCAAGGAGCCCAATGTGTGCCATTAAAACTCAACCCTGACATCATATCACCAGCTTGCAATCGTAACATGCAGCATGATAGATGCACGTACTTGTGTGCTTTTCTCTAAATCCCTACAGCATGAAACAGCAGAAATCACATTTCATCAGACCAGGCTCATGGACCATGGTACACATTGGTCACTTTTGAGCGTGAAAACCCAGCAGCTTTGGACACACAAGCACACTAGGCACCTACCACCATACCTGCTTAACCATTTTTGTTGCCCATTTATCCTCTGTAAAATGGAAAAATTCACAATCCATGTAATTATTTATCAAGCCTCAAAAGTCTTCTTTCACCTGACCTCCCTTTCATCTACATGTACTTATTTTGATTAGGTTACATCGTTAAAGGATCAGAATCAGACCAGAAGGCATTGTTCAACCTAAATGTTCACATAGTACATAAAAAGTGTGGGATGTTGGGTAAATCACTCTTTAAATTCGCCATCACAGAATAGTATAGTCTCCTCACAAATATAGTCAGGTGTATGAGAAATCACGAATGAGGAGAGTAAATGAGAAAATAGAATGCAATAGATGCCAGGTAATCTTTCACCCTCCAGTCAATCAAAAATTTAAACAATAAAGGACAGGAAGATTGCAGTTGTGTTGACTAGTGACTGAATTGCCTCTGTCCACAGGGATTTTATCCCCTCTTGTCATCAGTTTCACTTTGGCACTCATCTAATCCCATGCCAGAAATTAATTGGATGATGATGGCAGACTTGCTTGGGAGGGCCTTTTAAAAGAGGAATGAACTTTTTAGACAGGCACAAGCAAAACGTCCTCCTAATGTGTGCCGGATTGGGATCTTCTGTAGAGACTATTGTATCACCACAGTGGATGACAGAGCTAATCTGTAAATCATCCCATCGTGGACAACTAAAAATACTCTAATCTCCCCTGTGATTTAAGTGGATTATGTGTGTGTATGTGCTTGTGTATGTGACTTAGTGCGTGTGTAAGATAGAAAGAGTAAGAAAAATGGAGAAGCATTCTCTAATACAAAGGCAAGTATATAGCCCATTTTGCCCACGCCATCTAGCTAAAATGCTGAACGGATTTACTTACAAATACACAGAAGCATTTCGCAATGTGCCTTTATGACACAATATCATTTTAATGCTAGGAAGTAAACATACTTAATAAAAAACTACAACTCCTCAAATTTACATTCAGATTGTTCATTTAGCAGATGTGTTTATCCAAAGTGACATACAAATAGTGATTATAGTGGTAGTTTACAGAAAGCAATCGAGGACTAGAAGTGCACAGTTCTAGCCATATTACCATGGTTATGGACATGGAATGGTCTGTATTTTACAAGTCACAGTACCATAACATCAGTGGCGGTTGGTGACTCCAAAACTTTAGGAGGATAGGAGGAAAACCGACCGACTGCGTAATGTTATTTTACACTAGTTGGCTATTTATATCTACTTTCTTATGTTCAAGTTATGTTCTTATGTTCAAATGTTCCAAATAATCCAACTAGCAACCGAATGCAAATTTACTATACAACTACGCTAAGGTAATGCACCCGGAGTTTATCCCCATCTTCCATAAGGAACATAAGCCTTTGTAACACAAAGGATTTATATTGTAGCGAGGTCAGACAGACCACACAGAGCCAACACGGAGCCAACACGGAGCCGAAGGCTTGAGCACACCCAATTAGACTTACAAAAAAAATAAAGTGTACATACAGACAATGGAGGCATGCTTTATAGTTTTGTTGGCATTACCTCAATGTTTTTGTATTAAGCATACCCCGTAAACATTTTTGAGTAGTAAGTTTGACCTACTTCAGAAATGCCAGTGTCATGGCTATAACCAGAGGTGTAAATTGTGGGGAGACAACAAGGTTTGAAGTTCATAAAGACCAGTGCCTAAACCAATTGACTTGACAAAACATGATAGTTGTTATATTGCGATTTTCTTCGTTGATTGCAGATATCCTACTTGCAAATAATGTACATGATCAGCCATTCATATTTTTACCAATCCAGGGTGTCCGATAACAAACCTCAGGGTATAGCATCATGAGTCTGGCTTGTTGGGTGTGTCTGCCTTTGCTGAGCACAACCATTGTTCTCTCTCATAAATATTTGGGTGATTTGCCTTCGGCAAGGAGCACAACCTTTGTTCTATCACATATATATTTATTATTAATGTTTATTTTCTCACCCCTAAGGATGCCTCAATATTTGGTCTACATAGAGAACGTCAGTGTCAAAAGGTTCGTCTTGGTAGCGATTGAGTTGCTTGTATTGGAATTTACGTTCTGTTGCATGGTTTAAGATTAAATTACGTTTTTGTGGCAAACAGTGAAGCTAACGGTGGCTAACTTGCTAGGCACAGTCACTGACGCCACTAACGTCATGAAAACACGCGTGACAACCTCTAGCAGAACATTAGTTTAGCAGCTCGTTAACTTCTGGGAGATAGCTAGCCTAACTAGCTTTACTGCAAGGCAGCTGCAGAAACGCCACAAGCAAATAGGCCAGGGTGTTAACTATTTACTCATTTTACTTTGTGATATGAAACACAATTGTGAAGTGTACTGTACGCGACAAAAAAGTAATAGTGCCGTTAACACAGGTTTCTTTTTGACCCTGGGAATCACCTGCCGTCACATGACTTCGACTGACGACAATTTTGCGATTAATTGCGATTCATCGTGATTAATCATATTAAATAATGCGCTTAATCGCTTGACAGCCCTTATTTAGCACTAGCGTTGCTACCTGCATATACCTACTGCTGGCAGCTGTGCGGAAATCGCAGGAGCTAACCAGTCGATGGGCGTACAAAAATACAGGGTGTTGATATTCACAGCCTGGAAACATACCCATCTGCAACCGACACAAGCACACCCCACAATTTCCCCAGAAATTGTACCCTCTCTAGTTATATTACAAGTTACCAGCAGCCTGAGGATGCAGTGCAACTTACCTAATGAGGTCAAGCAATGCATCTGCTGATGTCATCACTGGTCCGCCGCCCAGTCTGTTGCTGTCCATATCAGTTCCCACCCCTGGTTTTATGATGATTACCAGGAGGATGCCAACCACCACAGCAATGAAGGTTGTCCATAAATAGTATGTCACTGTTAGGACTCCCATACGACAACACGCTTTTGATTCCATGGATGACAGACCTGACATTAAACTTTTAAGATGAAAAAGAAAGAGTGGTTTGAAACAATGTACTTCCATTTAATTCTCAAAACTAAGAAAAAAGCAAACACCTCTATTTTGACAAAGTGTATAGAACAGGTTATAATTGTCCTACTTTATATAGTCAATTATAATTATAATTCAGTTATAATACTTTTTTAATATGATTTATATATTGTTGAAAAGATTAGTAGCTCAGGATTAGGCCTATTTTATTTATTTTGGGTTCGCAAATTTACTTTAAACTACATGACAAATGATGTAACAGTAATGTATTTTAAGAAAAGCTGTGGCCAAATGTGGGGTATGTATCGTTGACAACTACATAAAACTAGACCATGACAGGGTGTGGCTTTACACGTCTCACCTGGATGTGATGAGTGGAAGGATAAGCATCTTGAGCATCCTCATGAGGAGTTCTCCAGGGAAAGAGAAATAGATTTTAGCCTAGAAGGGGAATAAAACGTATAGGTTATTGAATACTAAATCTAAATACTATCTAAAAACAGTCAACTACAATCAGGCCCCATTTGTAACTAATTTTAAATATTTGGGTACTTTTGTTGCCACTGAACAATTTAAAGTTCAAGATTCCACCACTTTACATATCTTAAGAGAAAGAAATATGCTACTTTTAATGCAATTTTTATGCAAATTTAGCTATTTCAGCTTCTGATAATAATACTAGTAATACTAGTCTTTAATGAGACTTTTGCTTGCAAACATGTGAAGAGCTTACTCTTCACACGCAATTATTGTGAACACGTCAGGTCATGTATACTGTGTAAAGTCGGAGAGACTTTACAAGAGACTGTGCATCCAATAATCCCACCCTGGCAGTACTAAGCTTAGATTGACCTCGGACATTTCCGCATCTTCCACTTTCAAGTTGAAATTGTCAATCTTTAATATATTGTATGTCTAGTACACATGTTCATGCAATTCATTTTCACAATTCTAATTGTGGGAACAGTCCCCCAAATAACGTGGGGGTAAGCACAATAGGGAAATGACCCAGTAAGAACCTTTGAGGGAATTCCAACTTCCAGCTCCAACAAACTCATAAAAGATTGTTACCAATAAGCATTGTATTTGTACACTGGACCTTCATCATCTATTCGACAACTAGAAGTCACATACCTGGGTGGAGAGCTGACTCCCTCTTAACATGAAGCCTAAGACACAGCCAGTCAAAACTGCAAAGACAGAGAGTGTCAACAACCCGTTGCGCTGGCAGAACTCTTTCACTGATTCCCTAAGATTCACTGTGAATGTCTCGCAGAAAAGGCTCTTGACGCGTCCCATCATTGTCATCTCAGAGTCTCCTGGGGCATAGGAACTGTTGTCTGAGCGTGTTTCCTCTCCTTCTGTGGGCAAAAGTAGCTCTTCCATGATTTCTAGCTTTCGGCTGGGCAAATCCTACAATTCTGAAGGGCCTAAGGTGTGGTTGCCTTTTCCACAGAAGGATTAAAGCATCACAGAGCAAACAGCACACTCAAGCTACCGTGATGAGGATTTAGAACAGCAAAGAGGATTACAGCCATGTAAGAAAATTGAGCACGTCTTTGTTAGTGGTGGTTTGCTGCTATAGATAAGTGGTTGTTCATGTTTGTTGTCTTCTTTGACGACACAGCTTCACCTTCAGTTGACCACCTAACAGTTGATCTGAGTGAAGTAGATTAGTATTGCTGATCCTAGAATACCATGGCATTTGGTGCATATATTGAACTAACATAGGTCAAGTTATGTCAGTCGACCTACAAAAGTGTTGCTGGTAATAATAGTATTCAAATCCAGTGGCCACAGGTTAATACTAGGACTGTCGTAGTTAACACTATAATAACGCGTTAACGTCTCACTTTAACGCAATTTAAAAAAATGCCGTTAACGCAGGTTTCTTTTTGACCCTGTGAATCACCTGTCGTCACATGACTTCGACTGCCGACGGTAGCGTATGATAGAGGGCTTTTAGATGGGAAGTTCCATTTCAAAAAGTTGCCAGACGACTCGGTTGACAAAACCAAGGCTGTGTGTACTGATTCCCACAATTTCCTCTTGTTATCCTCCAGTTTTTTGAAGTTTTAAAGTGCAGCCTTTTAATGTTATTATACTTTTATTGGTCTAAAGTTTGAACAGATTAAATACATTGAATACATTTGCGATTAATTGCATTATTTCATATGATTAATTGTGATTAATCGCAAATATATTAAATATATTAAATCTGATTAAATATTGTAATCGCTCGATAGCCCTAGTTAATACACATTATTAACAATGTGCTGGTATAGGGTGCTCTTCAGGGGTAGAGTACTCTTGCTATGGCAATTGCAGCTTACATTTTACATTTGTACTTGTTAATCATTTAGCAGATGCATTTACAAAAGCTGAGTCGGAACTTATGTCCTTATGAGCATGAGACATGCAGAGCCCGTCCTGTAAGCGGTAGCTGTCAGTGCCTATTCGTCTAGAGTCTCAAGAACTTGAGCAATGCAAAGCAAGGTTTAATGACCTCAGGTGGAGCGGTACGAACATGTTTTTCAGCTACAAAGCAAATAGCAAGTAGAAGTCTAATAGCAACTAATTTAATGCATATTGTCTCAGATAGGTGGGGGCTGTATTTTGATAGTACCGTTCAGGCAGTGTGTCCAGGACACCTTCATGAAGCCTGCTATGAGAAAGCAGCTCCTGCTGCTGATCTTGATCTAATGTGTATAGAGTAATGTAGGCATAAATAAAATGATCTCCCAGAACCCCTTTTCCTCCTGTTTTCTATGTTAGAGACTGTTGTAAATATTAAACTTGATGAACGTGATGCATAATAACAAGATGAGTAGCCTAAAATAATAACAAAGGACTAGCCGGTGTTGGACCGAATTCTCACTCCCTCGCAGAATTCCAGTCCCCTACGCGTGAACGCGCACTGCCTTCCTAGCGTATTGCTATGTGTAGATTGGCGAACCGAGGCGATTTGTGCTCAGCCTATGGTTCCCTCATTTTAGGCTTTGAGGAAACTGTCAGTAGGCTACTTAATTCATGTTTCATTAAAATATAATTTATGTTGCGCTGCACTTGAGAGCCTATACGATTTGTATGTCGTGCTACATGTAAAATCTGAATGATTGTCTCACGAAAATAGACGTAATGTTGAGCTGCACATGAGAAACGATGTTGATGTTGTGCTACACTGTCCTATTCTCGGAATGAGGTAATATGTGAATTATGTTGTAGTTGCGACTGCTGTTATCATAGTCACTGTCTGGTTAAAGCGAGCATCCTTCTTTGTATTCATTTGTACAAATCACTTTTAGTAGAACTAATCCATTCTGATTCTTGATTACGTTGTTGGCTACTTGCTATTATAGGCTACTTACTAAAAAAGTTCTAAAAAGGCCCCTGCTCACAGGTCCCTCCTACCAGAATTCAACTTCTATTTCCCTCTCAGTAATCTACTTGCCACACAACTGTTTGATTGGTTCCATCACATTTATTTTAAACAAAAAACTGAAATTATATATTTAACAAAAGGTAGAAAAAAATAAAGCAATAGTGATAATTTAAATAAGAGTTTTAACAAGTTTGAGGCTTGATCATGAAAACAGATCAGGGTTGTTTACGACAGGCAGCACAGACATCAATTGTCAGTTGGATTTGAGAACAACACTCTCAGCCAACCTGAGATTTTGGATAAACATTAAGACAAATTTGTGGAATGATAAAGAATGATCAAACATTAGGAATGGCAAACTGGCACCGTCACCTATAATAACATTACCTCTTAAACAAAGACACACCAATGCTTCATTATAAATGTTTCTAGTAGTGATAAAAGTATTGTATTCAATACCAGTTGACAAGCTATTACCCAGTGAGTGCCACCATCCAGATTGTCCACATCCCCGCATAGTTGGGGTGTGTCAGATCTTATAGCCCCAAGATATGGAGGGGGGGGGATTTCGGCAGGTATGAAAAACAGTGTTGCCAAAATCCTACTCCCCTTCTAACTTTTACATTTTTGCAACTAGTATCAAAAGCTTTTCATGGCACACTTTACAGGGCATGAGGAGCCACCAAAATAATCTTGGAGTTTGTCCGATTCTACAGTCCCAAGATATGAGGGTACAAGAGGGTGACAGTCCCTGAACGAGTCATATTTGTGTGGAGTCAGATTGAGTTGAACGGTATTTAAAACAGATCTGCCGTTCTTAAAAGATCCACTAGATGTCCTCCACTAACTTATATTTATAAGCGGAAAATCTTTGATGTGTGTTGGTATTCGGTAAAAATGCAGAAATTGAACCCCTGGTTTATAAATTGGTTCTAATACAATTGGAAAAGTTACATAAAAGATTGGTTTAGAGAGGATCATGGAAGGTTATGACATGAAACAAGAGAACGTTTTGTGGATGTGAAGAGATGATTGGTTTAAACACTGATGTTTTGAAGAGGAAACTATGAATATACTTTGAGGGTATATGGGATAACATTTTAAATCAAATGGGTAAAATCTAGGGTTTTTACGAGTTTTGATTAAGGTATTAGATGTAATTTGGTTAAAAATAAGAAAGAGAAAATAACTAAATGTAATTTTATTTGGAGTTTAATTAGGATTCCTCCGTCAGGAGGGAACCTATTGTTATTGGTGGTTTTATTAGGATTCCTCCTTCACGAGGAACCTATTGTTATTGGTGGTTTTATTATTAGAATTCCTCCGTCCGGAGGGAACCTATTGTTATTGGTGGTTTTATTATTAGGATTCCTCCGTCAGGAGGGAACCTATTGTTATTGAAGGTTTTATTATTATTATTGGTAATTCTTGTGCCATGGGAGTCAATGGCAGCCCCTAGACCCCATAGACAACTTTTTGTGAAATTTGGCACACTCATTAAGGACAGTCCCTTTTATACTTACACCAAGTTTCATGTTTCCCATTGCACCAGTCTAGCGCCACCAATGGGTCAAAGTTGGACTTTTGTTTCCACACGCAACTTTTGAACCGTATGACTGATTGTCAAAAAGTAGGTACCATTGGATTCCCTGGATCAAGACGAGTTCAACACACTCTATGACGTCAATTTCCGGTTATATTCACCTTATTCCGCCCCGCCCACCTTTTTTTGTTCCGTTGTATTCGAACTTCCTGTTTGCCGGGGATATCATTCAATTCAATGGAAAACTGCCGAAAAGTCCCGCTGCTAAAACATTATATAAGGTTGGTGGATTTGTGCCAGTTGTGCTATGTTCGTGTGCTACAACAAGTCACCAATACACCCTTTCACTGGATGGCTTGAAAACGACTTTTTAAGTGTTTATATAATTCGTTTGCCGGTCAGATCGCTGCTCTGCTTTGCTGCTATAAGTAGGCGTTACATTAGCCACAAACATAAGATGTTCTAACGATTTCACTGCAGGGCATATTTTCTATACCTTGTTTGAAAGCTTAAGCTTGCTATTAGCCATAAACTGCAAATGTATGAGTGACAAATTACACAAATTGTGCTGTAATAATAAATAGTAAAAACTTTTTCATCAAGGGTCTTAAGCTTTATTCAACGTGTTAAAACTTACATGAGTGCACTAGTAATCTTCCCTCGTATCTAATGGCAATTAGAAAGACGCATCTATTAACTAATTTGATTGCTGCGTTGTTTCAAAAGCTTTACATTACATTTAGATGCACTCGGACCACTTCTTTCCATGGTCAAAACAATCAAAAGACAGGGTCTGATTTCGTTTTCTCCCGTTGTTATGGCAGCCACTAACTGCACAGTTGACGCTGGGCATCTTTATTAGCCTTAAATGTGTACCAAAGCTTGTTTAAGACGTTCTCTTATAGTACTGTTTTAAAGCGGAAAGTATACAAACAGGAAATGAGAATACGCGAACTTGCGCGCGCTCCACATTATCACACACTCAGCCTTCCCTTGACACACGCGCGGGCTTGGCAAGACGCACACACAACAATTAAGGAGATTGTGGGCTGACCAAGACCCCACTCATTTCTTGGCTTGAAGTGAAGGCCTTGTGGATGTTGGGCTTACGATTTGAGGATTCTTGTGATCCTAAAATTATGATATCATAAAGTGATGAAATTAAACCCCTGTTATAGCAATCTTTTATCATTTCCCTCTCTAAAATAGTTTCATTAAAGAGTTCTGTTGGGAGGTAGAAATGAAATGTCTTATTTGTGCCCCTGTGCTGGCTCCAGCTGACCCCTCTCTCACATTTATGTTGGACACTGATGCCAGTGGGGTGGGTGCTGGAGGAGTGATTGCTGTCTCAGGTGGGTGCAGACGGGGAGAGGGTAGTGGCGTATTTCAGCCGGGTGTTCAACAAGGCTGAGAAGCGCTACTGCGTGACCCGGCGAGAGCTCCTGGCAGTGGTGCTCTCAGTGCTCCATTTTAAATATTACCTGTGCGGTCTGATTTCATGTGTGCTGCAGATGGATGCCACCACTGTGAACGGAGGGAGAGTCGGGAGCATGAACTGTGTGAGGAGGAGCAGCAGAAGGCAGTGCGGCGGGCAGAAGTGGTTGACTGCCGGGAGCTGCAGATGGTGAGCGTGGGGGAATGGAGGCAACAGCAGGAACTCGACCCGACCTACTCCCTGTGCATCAGTGGGTGGAGTCACAGCAGAGGCGGCCATGGGAAAAGGTGGCAAGACTCTCACAGGCCACCAAGGGGCTGTGGTCAAAGTTCGACTCGCTGCGTCTGATCGACGGGGTGCTGCAGAGGGCATGGAAAGAGCCTGCTACATGGGAGGCAGCTGGTGGTCCCCAAGGGCCTGAGGACAGCTGTACTGCAGGGCATGCACGGAGCCTCGGGGTCAGGCCACTTTGGTGTGACCAAAACGCTCCGCCGCCTCCGTCAAGGCTTCTATTGGGGCCACTTTCGGCAGGACGTAGAAGACTTCTGCAGAAGGTGTGACTTATGCACTGCACTGTACGGCCAAACAGGGCGGTCACATGCCCAGCTGCAGCAGCATCTAGTGGGGGCCCCCATGGAGAGAGTGGCTGTAGATGTGATGGGCCCGCTTCCCCGCACAAACAAGGGTAATGTCTACATCCTCTCTGTGAATGACTACTTCCAAGTGGCCAGAGGCCTATGCCAGGGGAGATATTTTGAGTCCCAGGTATTCGCTGCCATGTGCAGCCGCCTAGGCATACAAAAGACACGCACCACCCCGTTACCTCCTCAAAGTGACGGGCTCGTGGAGAGGCTTCACCGCACCCTGGGTCAGCAGCTGACCATACTGACATCGGAGCATCAGCGAGACTGGGATGAGCATCTGCCGCTGGTGCTCATGGCGTGCCGGTCTGCAGTCCAGGAGTCGACCGCATGTTCCCCAGCACTCCTCATGCTAGGGAAGGAGCTCCGCACACCAGCAGAGCTAGCCTTTGGGCGGCCTCCAGACGCCCCTGTTGTTTCCCCAGGCCCGGAATATGTGAGGAGGCTTGAGGCTGCCCATGCGTTTGCCCGGGTGCAGCAGGAAAGTGCTGGCGCAACTATGACGTGCGGGCACGGGGTAGGCATTTCCAGGTTGGAGAGCTTGTTTGGGTGTACAGCCAACAAAGAAAGAAGGGCCGTTTTCCCAAGCTTGACAGTCAGTGGGTGGGGCCCTGCAAGGGTGTTGGAGCGGATGGGGGAGGTGGTGTATCGGGTGCAGCTACCGCCACGAGGACGGAAGGTTGCACTGCACAGAGACAGACTGGCCCCCTATCAAGGCAATGCCCTGCCCCAGGTTCCAGGTACCCCACGCAGCCAACCCCAACCCCCTGCACTACTCACACACACACCGCACCCCCCACAGCCAGTGCCTGATGGGGGTGAACCTGACTTTGTCCCTGTGGCCCCCTGGTCTCAGCCCACTTCCCCTGCCCCTGGGTTAAGCCTGTTACCCCCCTTCTCACGTCCACAAAGGGCTAGGAGACCGCCCCAGCGTTTTGCAGACTTTGGTTGTTCCCTCAGGGAGGAGGAACTTTGTAGCGGGGGGGGGTAATGACCTGTTGTTTAATGTGTTCATGTTCCTTGGGCCTCATTCTCGAACGCAGTTAAGAAGAATTTAAGAAGTAATTTCTTCTTAATTGGATTTAGGAAAAAATGTGGCATTCATGAAAGTTTTCTTATCTGGGATTTGTTCTTAATTTGTTCTTAACTTCAGAAGACTTTCCGAACTCGAAATAGCAGTCGTAAATCGGCCAGAGTTGTCTCAAATGCGATTCCTTAAAAAAACACAAGGGGAATCGCATTCGTGTTAATGAATTTGTGAGAAATCGTTGGTGATTGCGTTCACATCAATTCTACAGACATCCGCGGATTAAGATAATTATAATAATTTACCTTGCTATGTATGCACACTGTTAGATCAAGTGGAGAACAATTCCACTGCTCATCTTACTGGTGTGATGTTATATATGACAAATAAAACCTTTAACTTGGACTTGAACATCATATAAATTCAACCAGGCCATCCAAGCACATAAGAAACATTTAAGAAGAAACTTGAACAAATGTTCGAGAATGAGGCCCCTTGTGTTGTCTGTGTGCCTGTGTCCTTGCTTTCTGTCAGCTGCAGAAGCTCATGGGTAGGTTGCTAGGTGCGTGGGGGGGTGTTACCTGTTGTTGAGCCTCTTTGATGCTCGCGGTTTTGTGAAAGTCACTGTGCTTACGGTCCTACTACTACTACATGTTAATAAAGTAATCAACGGAAAAGCCTCTATGTATCGTGACTGAGATCGCTACAATACTTTTAATTTGGCCAAGATTTCTAAAAAATCCTTTCTTTGTATTGGTCTTAAGTAATATTCAAATTTTCTGAGATACTGAATTCCTTAGTTGTCAGTTATAATCATAAAAATTAAAACAAATACACTTTTGAAATATATCAGTCTGTGTGTAATGAATGAATATATTATACAGGTTTCACTTTTTGAATGGAATTAGTGAAATAAATCAACTTTTTAAAGATATTTTAATAATATGACCAGCACCTGTATATACACATATGCTGTATAACAGGTATCAAAGCATGGTTTTCCATTCACCATCACAGAGTATTTATGTGTAGATATAAAACCAAAGGTTTTGAGAATTCGTTGGGAATTTCTAAAATGCTGGAAACAACTCCACTCTTGGCCAAATAATTGGTGCAAATAAGTGCACAATGAGTTTAATTAATTCACAGTTCCAACCCTTCATGTTAAAAGGAAAATACACAGAATATTTAAATGCATTAGTAATCCTTTGTCTCTATGGGTCAATTAAGTATACTACATTTCCAGTATAACTTAATTGAAACAAGAAACCAAATGCATCAAAATATTGATGGAAAATATATAAAAATATAGGGAAACTGGAGATTACTGTGATTTATGAATTGACTAGATTAATGCTGCATACAACACACAATAGGTAGAGGCCATTTTAAAGGCTCCACTGAAAGTTCTTTATTTTTGACAATACTCGACATATCTTATATTACTACCAGTTCTATAATTTATTTTCAAACAATCCTTGTGATCCATAAAAGGTAGTGATGTGAACCTCCACACGAAAATGTTTAATTGTTCTAGTACACTGCATTTTAGTACACTGGATAATTGATCATTGGATTCAGTTAAACAGCTCTTATGACGGTTAGTAACATTAAACATTACAACCATTTGCTACACTGGTATGACTGCATTACAAGAGAGAGGCTCAACTGTTCCATAAAACTTCCTGAAAGTTTGATAGTTCTGAGGTCCATTGAAGACAATACAATAACAAATGTTGCCTTTATTGTTGAGTCACAATGATCATTCTCCTTCGAGTCAGAAGTGGAAGATGGCCACGCATGCATTCATCGATGAAAAGCTTTATTGTTCATGGAGCAGAGAGAGTAATACAAATCATATAAAAGGATAGCCCGTCTTCACTTTCCCCACAGGTATCTGTCCAAAAACAAATGTAGTAAGCAGACCCTTATTTTAGCCATGTTAGTAGTAAGACAATTACAGGTAGGTGAATACATGAATAATAATCAGACACAATTCATGGATTGATTCTTTAATAACCAACATTCATACCTGTAAGTATCAAGGTTGTTCCTCGTTACTTGCACTTGGCGGTCGACTGCGAATTTGACTCCTCAGCTGCTCAATGAGCTCGGGATTCTGTTGTTGCATTTGTTGTGCAAACTGTTGACCCCTAAATGGACAGAAGTTTAAGTTTCGACACAAGTTAAAGGTGTTGCATATCATTTAGCTACAATTCTAACCTGGACCATGTACATGCAGTTTGTTTACTGTATCATTCAATCTAACTGGACTAAAGAATGTATTGGCTTGTTCATTCAGAGCTAGTTTGATAGCTCCTGCTTTCCCATGGCTGGATGGGATACATGGGCTGGTAGAAGGGGGAGTGGGGCTGACAGACTGGGGGGAAAGATGTCAGTCGTGAGGTTGTTTCCGGTGAAAATTGGGGGAGAGGAGGGACTTTCCTGAATGTATTGCTTTTGTTTCGTGAAAGATTACGTTGGACGGTTTATGAAAGATTCAGGTTTCTGTGGCAAAATATGTAGGCCTACCACCAGCGCGCTAGCTAACCACTGCTACAGTGTATCATAATAGTCATGTGATTAATGTGATGCCAAGTCCTCTACCATAAGCATACTATTGTGGCATATCAGCTGAGACTCAACTGGCTGCAGGATTGGAGAAAGCAGTCCTGGATCACACAGTTTTAGATGACTCATTAGCAGTTTTAACACAAACATGGCATAGAGAAACATTTGGAAGACATTATTTGTCAGAATTGTTTGTAGCCTACCCCTCTTTAGTTTTAAAGCAATACCAGTTATTTCCCTTAGGTTTGATTACAATATTTTTGTTATCTTACAGTAACAGTTATGTGGTACATATGTCGTTTTTATTAACGGTTTGGTATTAGAATTTCCCAATGTTCGGTACTTAGGTCAAACAGGCTTCCAAAGTCAACTGTGGGACTACTTTGCCTACAGAGCCGATGCTGATGGCAAACCCACAGACATTACGAAGCCTACTTGTAAAACAGTGTCATGCAAGGGAGGAAATACTTAGAACCTAGCCAAGCATCTCAGTGACAGACACCAAGACCTAAACGTCGAGTACAAAAAACGACAGGTTAGTGAATAAGATATCTGGCTATCCAGCTAGTAGGATGGTGAAACGATACCCTACTGTATCATAAATAGCATGTCTGCAAGCATATTAGAAAACGTAAGTTCCAAAACAACAAATATATTAAGCTACAGTTATTTGGGGGTCTCATTTTGTCTTGAGCTAGCTACATGTAAGGTGGCTCAGACAGAACTGCTGATTAAAAAAGACACACCCATCGTAAATTTTGCGACATAGCATTGCCTATAGTTAACATATTGCTCCTGGCAAAAAAAGAGGTTGGGTTGCTGAAATAACGTTTAAGTGGAAGCCTGTTGGTAGAATCATTGTCATTGGGTGTGCCACGTCATCGACGTGGCCATCCTTTGTAATCTCACATATATATTTATTATTATTATTATTATTATTATTTTTGCCCCCCTACTCCTCGGTCAATATTTGGACTACATAGAAAACGTCGACGTCCAAAGTTTCGTCTTGGTCCCGATTGAGTTGCTATTACTTTTATGTACGTTCCGTTGCACAGTTTAGGACCATACAACGTTTTTGTGGCATAAAGTTGATTTTGTCGGCTAAGGGTAGACTACTCAGTTATAATAGCCTACGTCACAGCGTCGGCACATGTTAGCAACGACGCATTAGATACGACGTGCATAGAAGACTGTTGCAGCACAGAAAGGATCGTATCGTGCCCCCCCCTAGCATCCGTCAATATTTTGATTACTTAGAAAACGTCATGTCAAAAGTTGGTAGCCATTGAGTTGCTTGTCTTTTTATTTACCTGGCTAACTTGCTAGCCACAGTCACCGACGCTACTAACGTCACGAAACACGCGTGACTACCTCTAGCCTAACATTAGTTTAGCAGCTTGTTAACTTCTGGGAGATAGCTATAGGCTAACTATAGCTTTAACGATACTGCAAGGCAGCTGCAGAAACGCCACAAGCAAAGAGGCCAGGGTGATAACTATTTACTAATTAGTTACTAACTAGTTACTTTCTGATATGAAACACAATTGTTAAGTGTAATGTACAATATAAGCTAATATTATTGAGGAACTACATCGACTTTCGGAAACGGTAGTCTACTATTTCACTGAAGCATTAGCATCATGACATTAGCGTATGTTGCCCGGGCAACACATACTACAGCGGTCTAGGCTGCATCTGTTTTCAATCGTTAAAATAAACATTACTCACAAATACATTTTCGTTGTACGATTTATTATGACACTAGATTACAAGTAAACGATTTGTTGGTGAAATAATCATTACCTGTGATTTCAAACCAGTACTGCAACGCTGTAGCCTACGCGAGACACTGTGTAGCTAACAAAAACATCCACAGCTGTTTACAGTAGGGAGTCAAACGGCGACAGAAAATGTTCGGCACTCCCTTAAATCAAAAGTATTTCAATAGGTGAAACTGTCTGACTACTAACCCGAACTTCATTGACACAGCCGTCAATCTGTTCATGAAAGCAATATTTAATTTCAGCCTAAACCGTACAACGGAACGTTCAACCAACGATCGCAACCAAGACTCGAACACTGTAGTATACAATTTACCGGGGCAGCTTCTCCACAAAGGGCTATATCGCATTTTGCGTTATTACTGACAATGATCGCTATTGAGCTTTTTATGCATGAGCGATTTTCCACTGAATAAATGTCAAGCGTATTTACGTTTTTGCGGGCATGTCATAAGTTAGCAGACAGAGCTACTGTTTGAATCGCGATTCCATCAGAAATATTTCCAGTGATAACGTTGTTACAGTAGCTTCTTTCCAAGGGTGTTCTTAATGAATTATTATGCAATAGACTATGAGTAGGCTAAATGCTATGAAAATATTTCCCCAGAAATTGTATGCTCTCTAGTTTCATCTGTTATTTCAAAAATGTCATCAACCCTTATGGACTGTATTTGTGATCTATTAGGTATCGAGTATCGTGATACTAAACTTGGTATTGGTATCAAAGTCAACATTTTGAGATTGTGACAACACTATATCTTACTACTCCAAACCCCCATATCATTTAGTTATGTACATTGAATTCAACAAGTCTAATTACTCTTCGGTTTTCAATCAAATTATCATGACAATGCATGAAAACAGGCATAGCGATAAACAGATAAGAACTTCCCGTCTTTAGGCTTGTAGTACTGAATTCTACCACTAGTATGGAAGCCCATAGAGCAGTGGTTCTCAACTCTGGTCCTCAGG
This sequence comes from Mallotus villosus, assembly GCA_903064625.1. Classification (NCBI taxonomy): domain Eukaryota; kingdom Metazoa; phylum Chordata; class Actinopteri; order Osmeriformes; family Salangidae; genus Mallotus; species Mallotus villosus. The sequence goes on along the minus strand of CAEFZP010003504.1, from coordinate 184,874 downwards.
GACCTCTGTCCTGCATGGTTTAGATGTTTCACACACCTGATTCAAATGATTGAGTCGTTATCTAGCTCAACAGAAGCCTGATAACGACTATTCATTTAAATCAAGTGTGTTGGAGCAGGGAAACATCTAAAACATGCAGGGCAAGAGGTCCCTAAGGACCAGGGTTGAGAACCACTGCCATAAAATACTATAATTAAATGATCATGCAATCTCAGAAATGCATGATCATTTTCAATATATGTAGGTGTTATTTGAGACAATATTCAAATGAAAATGCAATAATCCAAATTGCATTTGCATTGTCACGTCATATGGGGATTCTATCACAATATTAAAATGTAAATGGAATAACGGTTTGACAATAGAAAAACGTGACGGTCTGACAAGGTTTGTAGACGTACACCTCTTTACAGTTGACTATATTCAAAGGTTAATGCAAATGTGAAAATTTTAATGCAATATAAACAATGTAGCCAAATTTTCCATTTGTGCAAGCATTATTTGAGTCTCAATTCAAATTAAAATGCACTTTGGAACCATTTGAAATGAAAATGAAAATGGCATTCGTCATTTATATTTACACAAATATATCTGCAGGCAGCAATGGCGGGTTCCTCCTCAACATTGCAAAATTTTAAGTCATTTTTTGAAATTCTTCACAAATTGTCACTGTAGGGAACAATCCTAGCCTGACGATGTCATACTCATAATTCTAGTCAGAATATGAGTCTGATACCACTCCGTTGGGTTGTGAGTATGGGGCGTGTTTCAACCGAACCTGGAAAAAAATGCCTCTTCGCTCAATTGGATAGACCTACACCCAATCAGAGCAACGTAGTACGTTGTTTGTTGAAAACAAATTAAACCCAGACGCTCTTTGGTGACGCGGTTGCTGTTGATCATCTGTCCTTCATCATATAAAGCCCGCCCTGACAATTTGATTGGTCCGAACAGCTTTTGTTCGGACATAGTTTTTCCCCGGCTCATCTATATATTCATGAGCATACCATAAAAAGAGAGAAAACCTCTAGTTTTGGGTTGCCAGGTCCGGCGAAAATGTCCAGTCCAACGATTGCTCAAAACCAGTTCTAGTTATTTGTCTTGCGTAAAACTTAAATATTTCAAAACCACATATCTTACTGAAGATGCTATCAAAAAGCTTAAAAACAATTGATGAACAACAAGGCTATGTAGGCATGAACCGTTCTGACTTCGAAGCTGTGTCAACTGAAACCGTGTAACACAACATGAAACATATTTAGGCAATGACGTCACCCCGTCACTTACATTAAAGACGGTCAGTAACAAATTAGTGGAAACTTGAAACAGAACACCCTCCCCAAACAAGTCCAATGACTTAATACATTTTGTGTCGGCCCATACTATAGCAGTTTACACAGTGAATTATACAATGACAATCGGGGGGGTCAACTTCTTCTCCAGTGCGTAAAGTAATTTATACAATTACAGGTAAGAACGATATATAAATGTATCGACCCCCCGACCTGTTGTTTTACCTCTTTTGGGGGGTCTTAATTAGGGGTGGGTCAAACCTCCCTATATATATATATATATATATATATAGTGTCATATACCATGCCACCTATGGGCAATGGTGGACCATTTGTGGTGTGGTAGTTAGTCATGGCCTATATTATCAATGTTTCAGGATTTTGAGAACTTTGTACCATTGCATACAAAATCGGAAATGCAATTACACCAAGTTCCACAAGGGCCAATGCTAAAAACCAAGGAGTGAGGGTGGGGGCTTGATCAGCCCAGCCTTTTCCAAAAACCTTGGATGTGTGTGTGTGTGTCAGGGGCCAGGATGTGTCTGAGAATTTGGAGCGCACACACTGGTAACATGTTGCACATGGTAACATGTTGTAGTGTCTTTCTCGTGTGTGGAACAGACATTGTCCCTAGGGCAATGTGGCACTTATTTATGGACACATGAAATATGTGCCACAGGTGCAAATTAACCCGCATGTTAATAATTTGGCTATTTTGTAATATATTCCTTAGTGCTTATCAACCTATACAAACACATATATCTTACAAATCAGTTTCGTATTTCAAGTCAATCGGAGCTACGGTTCATTTTGAGAAAAATAGTCATTTTGGACAAATCTATTGTCCAGAAAAATCCAATACGGCTGCCGTTATAGGTTCTTGAGGCTTTAGTTCCTCATGAGAAACGAGGCATATACACTAAATATCAGCATTTTGGGACCGTCGGGCTGCCAATGGCATCACTTTGAAAATTGACATGCTGGGGCCTATTGTCTCAAGTGGCCCATATTTGGTATGGTAGTTACTAATACTCTGCAGTCTCAACATGCCAAATTTCACAACTTTTTACAGTACTGGTCTAGGGGCTGCCATTGACTGCCATGGAACCCTACCGAAGGAACCCTAATAGGATAAACAGCGGATCCTGTCGATTGCATTTCTATGTTCCATCGGACCACGTCATATTTTCTCTGTAGAGCGAAAACCATGGGCAACTTACTCGAACTTTATCATTGCGTGATGGCAAAGTATCTCTGCTTTTTGAAGCATTGGTTGTGCTTTATTATGGCATTCCACCTTAACATTTAATTATTGCATTTTTGATACAATATTTCAACTTTATGATATCAAGATAATCAGGCATGAAAACGGGTCAGGGGTGAAAAAGGTGAGAATCAATCTGATGCATTTTGAGATACTTTTTTTGCCAACCTGGGGAGAGCTGGAGAAACTTAACGTTCTACCGCTAAGCAAACATTTAAAATACAGCCATACATCTTGCATTTTGCCAGAACCCTCAAATTTAATGAAAACATTGGTATAAACATAGATATAATGTGAGCTAATAATCTAGTAATCTATACAAACCAGAGCGGTTTACATGTATAGAAGGTGGCAAGCAGTTGAGTCAAACTGGTTAGGTTACCTTGAGCTGTACAAGTATGGGGTAAGAATGCCCAAAATAAGTCCTTAATTTGTCCTTTTCTGTGGCGTGGCGTAGAAGACATTTGTACAGAGCCAAGCCGCCATAGGTATACTACTTGTTGCAAACCACACTTAAAGGGCTCTACTTCAGTCCTACAACATCAGTTACGCAACATATCATATCCAGTATCAAGGACTACAATTTTTATAATTTGTTGTACACTGTAGATGAACAAACACCTTGTTGCTAAAAAGGGACTCTGGTTACCACACTCTGTTTAAAATGTCAGTCAATAAGTGTCTACAGATTCATTATTCACCTCCTAGGTAATTAGTTGTGTTGCAGCGTAAACTAAAAAGTTGGTTCATTTCTGGATAAATGGTGAAGTGTGCTTGCGACCAACCCAGCTGTCCAGTGAGCTGTGTACTGATATCAACTGGTACAGTACAACTGTACAATGAGTACAACGGTACTTAAGAAAGATTTGTTGGATCAGATGTTAGTTTATTTCCTATTTCCTACAATGACACTTATTGAGGGGCTTGTTGCACTTGTTGGACCAATCATCATCTCCCATGGCATCTCCTACCACTGCTATGCTGATGACACGCAGCTGTACCTGTCGTTCCCCCCGACTGATCCGGAGATCTCAGCTAGGATCGAGGCCTGCCTAACAGACATCTCCGCCTGGATGACCAAGCACCACCTCCAGCTGAACCTCGCCAAAACAGAACTCCTTATCATCCCGGCCAAACCCTCCATCTCCCACGATCTCTCAATCACCCTGGGATCGCGACGGTGACGCCTTCTTCCTCTGCCAGAAACCTCAGGGTGACCATGGATGACGAGCTCTCCCTCACAGCCCACTTTGCTGCAGTCTCCCGGTCGTGTAGATTCACCCTCTACCACATCCGGAAGATCAGGAGATACCTGTCTAAGCATTCCACCCAGCTGCTAGTCCAAGCACTTGTCCTCTCAAAGTTGGACGACTGCAACTCCCTGCTCCCTGGTCTCCCGGCATGCTTAACCTGCCCTCTCCAGAGGATTCAGAACGCGGCAGGCCGTCTGGTCTTCAATCTACCCAGAGGTTCCCATGTTACCCCGCTTCTCATCTCCCTCCACTGGCTTCCCATCACGATCCGTATCAGATTCAAGACTCTGGTACTGACCTTCCGAGAGGTGAACGGAACTGCACCAGACTACATCAAGTCTCTCCTCCAGCCTTACACCCCCACCCGCCACCTACGGTCTGCTTCTGACAACCGTCTGGTGGTCTCACCGCTCTAGAGCGCCCGGTCCCAACACAAGCTCTTCTCCTGTCTGGCCTCCCAATGGTGGAATGAACTCCCCACCTCCATCAGGGACTCTGACTGTCTCCCCACCTTCAAGAAAAGGCTCAAGACGCACAACGGGAGTACAACGGCACTTAGGAATGATTGGCTGGACCTGATGATAGTTTCCTCCAGGATCACTCTTATTGAGAGGCTCTTGTTGGTTTGTTATAACCGTCTTAAAATGATTGTACTCGCCATGAAATATATTATTGTTTTTTAATGTTTCCACAGGTACACTCCTGCACTTTTGAGGATCTTGCTGTTTAATTGTAACTTGTCTAACTACAAGCTCGTATCGTTCTTCCCTTTGGGACTTATTTATGCGTCATGTTTGGCTACCCACAATGTTTGGAGCTATCTCGTTGTTATGATCAGTGACCAATGCACTTTTGTAAAACTCTCTCTTGAAAGTCGCTTTGGATAAAAGCGCTGCTAAATGAATACATGTAAATGTTGGTTAGTTTTAACTGATTGACACTTCTTGTGCTCACTGTGAATTATATTATTGTTGCTTGCTTTCCTCCAGGTACACTCTAGCACTTTTGAGGTTCATGTTGTTCAATTGTAATTTGTTTAACTACATGCTCTTCTGGTTCTTCCCATTGGCACCCATTTGCTTTTCACAATGTATGTGTAGCACCCTGTTAAATTGGTAAATGTATTGTTCTATTGTATTTGTGTTCAGGAGGGGAAAACGTGGGTGCGTTCTTGTGTAGATTGGGTGATTAGCCAATCAGAGTGGCTAAGACGTCGTTCTGTTAGGAGGGGGCGGGTTCAGAAGGAGAAGTGAAGAACGAGAGAATAACGAGAGAGAGAAGATCGAGAGGAGAGTTCAAGTTTGGATTACAGTTGAACAACGGGAGATTTCGTGTAGTTGGTGTGGCTCTACTGTGGTCGAGAGTGGTTTCACTGGGTGGTGCTGGACTTGTTGATGAGTTGGAGCTAGCGGCGTGGCTGGTTGAAGAAACGGCTAGCTAACGGCTTGCTAGCTTGCCGAGGAACAGTGAGTCAACAAATTTCAAGCGCGCCAACGTGGTACCACACACACACACACACACAGTAGCCTAACCATAGAAAACCCCGGCCGGGTATATTTGGTTTTAAGTCGCCTGTCACTGTAATAAATATGTTGTACTGTGTTCATTGGTTTTGTTAATGTGTCTATCAAATAACTGTATAGCTATATAATAAGCTAACCAGGCCTCTCTGCACCCTAGGCAGTATTGTGCCCGAATTGTAAGTAAATATAACGTGTACATTTGAGTAATCCTCACCGAGTGAGAGGGCTACACGTGGGGGCTCGTCCGAGATTGTTTACTGTTTCTTTGATGTGAGAATATGTAAAAAAAAATCTTTTAAAAAAGTGATAAATTGATGATAAATTAGGTAGATAGCATATAATCACTAGCTTGTGTTTTGGGGGTACATTTCATGACTGAATGTGCGTGAAGCTAATGTAACATGGAGTCACAGCAGATATCTAAATGGTGTGAGAGTAAAGGCATTGATGTAAAAAAAGCAATTGTGCTTAGTGATGTTTCTCTGGAAGCTACTGATAATACCATTTATAAAGTACTAGATGGGGAAAAAGTCAATTAGTTTTAGTTGAAACCACTAATGACATGACCAAGACTGACATACCTGAACAGTTAGTAGCTGGAGATGAGTTGGGAACTTGGATAGTCAATGTCAGTGAAACCCAAAGTTGGCACGCATCTGGTGAAGAAGAAGGATTCCAGTCCAAGCTACCATCATTCCTAGCCAACGAAGGGAAGACTTTAGCTGATGTAACAGGCTTGTTTCGCCATATTCCTGCTCCACCCGCTGCTCCAGATCTGAACACAGAGCTAGTTAAGGCCATCTCCTCACTAGTTGAAAAATGTCAAGTACAGCCTACGGATGGACCAAGCTATCGCAAACTTCGCTTGTTCTCAGGTATGAAACCCACTCCAAATGGAGAAGAGGAGTATGACGCCTGGGCAGAACAGACTATCCACATGCTGGATGAGTGGCAGTGTTCTGATATTGCCAAGAAACAGAGAGTAGCTGAGAGCCTTAAAGGGCCAGCAGCGGACATTGTCCGAGGGTTGAGAGTCACCAATCCATTTGCCACTGCAAATGATTATCTTAAAGCCCTGGAAACAGCTTTTGGAACTACAGACTGTGCAGCTGATCTCATGCTGAAGTTCCGTAACACATTCCAACAAGAAGGCGAGAAACTGTCAGCATATGTGCTCAGACTGGAGAAGTTGTTGCATGCAGTCCATCGTAAAGGTGGAATTGAGGTGGCTGATATGAACCAAGCACGCATTGAACAGGTCGCAAGAGGTGGTCTCTCTCACGACTTTGCTGCGCTTCGCATAAAAATGACTTTCAAGCTCAAGTCTCCTCCAAGCTTCACTGAACTGCTTCGTGAGGTAAGAGAAGAAGAGGAGATGATCCTCGAGAGACCGAGTGTCAAGAATGTTGCTTCTTCAGCTGTGGGTAGGTGTACCGTAGCCTCTGTTTTACCAGTGCAGCCAGTTCCTACGCCAGTACCTGCCACTGTAGAGAATGATCCTGCCATAGAGAGTCTGAGAAAAGAATTTCAAGGGTTGAAGAATGATGTTGCACGCCTGTTTTCTGCCTCTGTAGCTGCATCTGAAAGTGTGCCACAGCATGTAGCCCAAAAACGCAACCAGGAAGCTAAGGGAAACCCATATGCAGTGGGAAAGGAGGGAGTTCCAAGACGCCAGCATCGTGCTGATGTCTTTTGCTATCGGTGTGGGGAAGACGGTCATTTCCAGCGAGTGTGTCGAAACCCAGAAAATCTCAGGAAAGTGAACATGCGTTTCCTGAAAACGCAACATCCAGCGGGAAACTTCCCAGGGGCTCAGTAGAGGAACGACCTGATGCTCCGGAGAAGATACGTTCCAAGTGTGACACACTACAGGAAAGGAAGGTTGATCTGCCAGAGGGTTTAGTTGGCCCTAGCTCTATTGTCTCTGTACAAATTGAGGGCATTTATGCCAAAGCTTTACTTGATAGTGGGTCTCAGGTTACCCTTCTGTATCGCTCCTTTTATAACAAGTATCTGAAGCACCTGGGCATTGACCCCAATTGAGTGCCTTGAGATCTGGGGCCTCGGTGTCAATAAGTATCCATATGATGGCTATATGTGCTTAAAACTTGAGTTTAGTGGAGTTGTAGTTGGAATAGCTGAGACCATAGAAACACTTGTTCTTGTGTGTCCTGATCCGGTCATGGAAAGTGAGATTTCCATTGTGGTTGGCACAAACACCTCTATAATCAGGAGACTATTCCAGTCCTGTAAGGCCCACAAGGGAGATAACTTCCTAAGCACCCTCTCGGTTCACCCTGTAATAAGACAAGTTTATGAGAAGATTGAGGAAACTCCGGAAGACACAAGTGAGACAAAAAGAGGCACAGTCTGGTTCACAAGAGAGAAGCCTTTCAGTCTGCCGCCTGACGGAGTTGCAACAGTTGTTGGCATTCCAAAGTTTCCTAAAAGTGTCCCTGATCGAGCTGTTCTCATAGACCGTCCAGAGGATGGTTGGTTTCCTGAAGAGCTTTTGGTGATGCCTGTTGTTGAAAAGTGAAATACTGTCCATTGTCGTCGCATCACAGTCACTCTGAGAAATGTATCGAGTCATCCTGTAACAGTAAACCGTGGCATGGCCATTGCTCACCTGTTTCCAGTGGATGTGATGAATACAGTCCCTGAAAAGGATCGGCCTAAGCCGCCCACATCGCAACTGTCCCCCGCCTCTTTCAACTTTGGCGATTCTCCTGTGTCTCCTGAGTGGAGGGAGAGACTGTGTCAAAAGATGATGGAGAGAAAAGAGGTTTTCTCCTGCAGTGAGTTTGATGTTGGTTGTGCACAGAGTACACAACACAGCAATCGTGTAACTGATGAAAAACCATTCAGAGAGCGTTCCAGACGACTACCTCCAGGTGACTTGGAAGATGTGAGGAAACATCTTCATGATCTTAAAGAGGCTGGAATAATTTCAGAATCCAGAAGCCCCTATGCTTCCCCAATTGTCGTGGTTCGAAAGAAAAATTGAACCATACGCATGTGTGTGGATTACAGGATGTTGAACAAGAGAACGATCCCTGACCAATACACTGAGCCTCGTGTGGAAGATGCTCTGTCTTGCCTGAATGGTAGCCAATGGTTCAGCGTGCTTGACCTCAGAAGTGGCTATTACCAGATCCCGCTAAGTGCTGATGACAAAGAAAAGACGGCATTCATTTGCCCAGCAGGATTCTATCAATTTGACCGGATGCCACAGGGAATTTGTGGAGCACCTGCCACATTTCAACGAGTCATGGAAAGGACTGTTGGGGATATGAACCTACTGGAAGTGCTAGTGTACCTTGACGATGTAATCGTTTTTGGGAGAACATTGGAGGAACACGAACAGTGCCTCTTTAAAGTGCTTGACAGATTAAAGGAGGAAGGACTTAAGTTATCGTTAGATAAGTGTTAGTTCCGCTGCCCCTCTGTAACATACCTTGGTCATGTTGTGTCTAGAGATGGCATTGCCACAGACCCTTCAAAGATTGAAGCTGTGAGATCCTGGCCACGCCCGGAGAATGTTACTGCTCTTCGCTCTTACCTTGGCTTCTGCGGATATTACAGGCGGTTTGTGAAAGACTTTTCCAGAGTATGTTATCCCCTCAACCAGTTGCTACAGGGCTGTACTGTGGCTGGAAGAACAGAAAAAAAGAATATCAAAGAAGAATGGAAAGATAAAACTGACAAAGAAACCAAAGAATGGTACCACCCCAAAGAGCCGTTAGGGCATAGGTGGGATGAAGACTGTGAGAAAGCTTTCGAGACTTTAAAGAGAAGTCTTACAGAAGCACCGGTTCTGGCAATCGCCAACCCCAAACTACCTTATGTCCTACATGTGGATGCAAGCAGAGAAGGCTTGGGGGGTGTCCTCTATCAGGATGAAGGACAGGGTTTGCGCCCTGTTGCTTTTGTCAGCAGAAGCCTCTCTCCAGCAGAAAATAATTATCCCACACACAAACTGGAATTTCTTGCTTTGAAATGGGCTGTCACCAACAAGCTGCATGATTACCTCTATGGAGTCAAGTTTGAGGTCCACACAGACAACAACACATTAACATATGTCCTGACCACAGCTAAGCTGGATGCAACCGGGCATCGATGGTTGGCGGAGCTGTCCAACTATGATTTCAGCCTGAAATATCGCCCGGGTAAACAAAACATTGATGAGGATGCATTATCACGGCGTCCTCATGTAAACAACAATGCTTTTCCGGAGGAGGAAACAACCATGCCTGCCGCCACCATCAAAGCTGTCTGTCATATGTCAGAAGTCAGACCACTCCGCTACCGCCACTGCAGAGCTGTTTATCTCACTGGCTCATCCAAACATGCTATACCCAGAGCCTATTGTAACTTGTCTTTCCTGAGCTCCCAGCAGCTGCCCAAAATGACTTCAGGCGACATCTCCCAGGCTCAGCAGAAAGACCCATGTCTTGGGGAAGTGTGGCATGCTGTTAGTCAGAACAGTGCTGACTGTGCCAACAAAGGGAATCATCCTGATGTGTCATTGTTGCTAAAGGAGTGGGAAAAGCTGCACATCAAAGACTCTGTCTTGTATCGAATAAGTAAGCCACCAAATAAACCATGTCGCCAGCAACTGTTACTCCCACAAGAGTTCAGAGAAGATGTGCTCCAGTCCTTGCATGACCAATCTGGCCACCTCGGCTTTGACAAGACCTATGGGTTGACAAGGGAGAGGTTTTATTGGCCTCGTATGAAGGTACAAGTTGAAAAGTACTGCAAAAGTTGTCCCCGGTGTATTCAGCGAAAGACACTGCCGAAGAGAGCTGCTGAGTTGGCACACCTAAACACAGATGGATCTCGTCTGCATGGATTTTCTTTCGATCGAGCCTGACTCCAGAAACATCTGCAATGTGCTTGTAGTTACAGATCACTACACGCGATATGCCCAAGCTTTTGCAACTAAGGATCAAAAGGCATCGACGGTTGCTAAGGTTCTGTGGGAACAATATTTTGTCCACTATGGTCTACCAAGGAGAGTACACTCGGATCAGGGCAGGGATTTCGAGAGTCGTCTCATCCATGAACTGTTGAGCATGCTGGGCATAAAGAAATCCAGAACTACACCCTACCACCCTCAGGGCGACCCACAGCCTGAACGGTTCAATAGAACTCTTCTTGACATGCTTGGAACCCTTGAAACAAAAGACAAATGCCAATGGAGTAAACATCTCAGCCACCTTGTGCACGCCTACAACTGCACACGGAATGAGTCAACGGGATATTCTCCATACTTTCTCATGTTTGGACGAGAAGCCAGGCTGCCAGTGGACGTGACCTTTGGTGTCTCCAGTGATGGTACATCCACCAAATCCTACTTGAGATATGTCAAAAATATGAAACGTGAGCTCCAGGCTGCCTATCAGTTGGCTGAGAGTATGGCAAAGAAAAATGGGGGAAACAAGCAACGCTATGATCAGAGAGTTCGTTTCTGTCCATTGGACCCTGGGGACAGGGTCTTGATTCGAAACCTTGGGTTACAAGGAAAACACAAGCTTGCTGACCGGTGGAAGGATACCCCTTACGTTGTGGAGAGTCAGCGGCCGGGGTTGCCCGTGTTCAAACTGAAGCCAGAAAGTGGACATGGCCCTGAGAAGGTACTGCACCGCAATCACATTCTGCCGATTGGACAGGAAGTGCAGCTTCGGTCTGAAGACCAAGAGAAATCTAAACCTAAAAGGAGAGCCAGTAAACGCCTCAAAGCAAAGATGACTGAGAACTGTGATCTCTCTAACCCACCAGCCCCTGAGCAGGACGTAAACATTGAGTCTGCATCTGAATCAGAAAATTACGAAATGGGTGTATGGTCTGACTATTACCCACAGCAAGATTCACGGGAGACGGAACTCCAGACCAATCAACACTCAGAGCCTTTCAGTCTGGATTTGGATGTAGCTCTTCTCACAATCAACTCAGGGATGGAGGGGGTCACAGCGGATGAGCCTGGGACAGTGGATGAGAATGTATTTTCAGTACCAGAAGAGAACGTTGAAAGGATTGCTGGAGCTGAGAGAGACACTGACACACAGATGGTACATGTGACTGAATCAGGACGGTCTCATAGAACCCACCGAACAGACACTACGACCCCAGAGACTAAAAAGGGTTCCAACCAGACTGACCTATGACTTGCTAGGGAATCCAACTTCAGTGGCAGTTGGTTCATATAGTGCTACCTTAACTGAGGGTGATGACAAGACCGTTGGTCTATCCTTATCTCCTATTCCGAGGTACATAAGCACTTTTTACAAGTGGATAGGTTAAAGGGAAAGTGTAGTGTGTAACTTGTTGATGCTGTCTTTGTTGTTTATGTATACCTGTCATGAGGACATGACTGTTTTTGGTGGGGGGAGAATGTAGCACCCTGTTAAATTGGTACATGTATTGTTCTATTGTATTTGTGTTCAGGAGGGGAAAACGTGGGTGCGTTCTTGTGTAGATTGGGTGATTAGCCAATCAGAGTGGCTAAGACGTTGTTTTGTTAGGAAGGGGCGGGTTCAGAAGGAGAAGTGAAGAACGAGAGAATAACGAGTGAAGAATGAGAGAAGATCGAGAGGAGAGTTCAAGTTTGGATTACAGTTGAACAACGGGAGATTTCGTGTAGTTGGTGTGGCTCTACTGTGGTCGAGAGTGGTTTCACTGGGTGGTGCTGGACTTGTTGATGAGTTGGAGCTAGCGGCGTGGCTGGTTGAAGAAACGGCTAGCTAACGGCTTGCTAGCTTGCCGAGGAACTGTGAGTCAACAAATTTCAAGCGCGCCAACGTGGTACCACCCACACAGTAGCCTAACCATAGAAAACCCCGGCCGGGTATATTTGGTTTTAAGTCGCCTGTCACTGTAATAAATATGTTGTACTGTGTTCATTGGTTTTGTTAATGTGTCTATCAAATAACTGTATAGCTATATAATAAGCTAACCAGGCCTCTCTGCACCCTAGGCAGTATTGTGCCCGAATTGTAAGTAAATATAACGTGTACATTTGAGTAGTCCTCACTCAGTGAGAGTGCTACATATGGTTCATGTTTTGGCTACCCGCAATGTTTTTGGGTCTCGTTGTTTATGATCATTGACCTTTTTGTAAAGCTCTCTCTTGGAAGTCACTTTGGATAAAAGCGTCTGCTAAATGAATACATGTAAATGTAACTGCCAAACTGAGGTTGACACTGCTGCAGCTAACAAGCCAGCTCACGTTTACTACCAGAACACACAGTTACCAAGCTAACTCCTACGTTACCCAAGACTCAATAGTTCTTAGAACTATAATAGTGGCACTATTATTTAGAGAACCGGGCACTATTTGAAGTTGAAAATTGGCTGGTATATTGCTAAGGACCCAAGGAAATGAGGTACCGCAAATGACGTTGCTTGGATGAGCGTCTTTCAAAGGATTCTGTTTATGGATGAAATGCTGGCTAGCTAAATACATTTACCTTTTGTCATTTACCAATAACAGCAAAGTTGTTTAAGTTACCACCGAATCAACTAACCAACATCTTATTCACCAGCTGGATCACGGGCACATGCATCACAGACCCTGCACCAATGGCTTACAATTACCACCACCTACATAATTATTGTTTGGTCATCACTTTCAAAATCCCCCAAAGCAATAGACAATATTTCCACAATATCAAAATTGCAAAGCCTTTTGACACGTCAACCAATACCTGCCACAGGCAACAATTTATCCTCACATTTCAGCCCTTTCTGGACACTTCCTTTTCACTTTGTACCAATTACCATCTCTAAAAGGCTTTTGTCTTCTCATTCAGCACAGCAGTCAGATTGGTGCTAATCCAGATAGGGTTTTTGGTGGGAATTTCCCCATGGTTACATTGTTGTCCCCGCTGAAGTTGATGCAGTCTGTAATGCAATCAGCAAGTTTGATCATGTCCTTTCCGTAAAATGTACTTTTAACATCCTAGTCTGTCGTCCCTATGCAGACACTAGTCATATGTCGTCCTTGGTTTTCTATAACCATCTCCTCTGTGACCTGCTAATCATTGGATAACTGCTTTGGGATATTGATTAAACAACACATCCCTTGTGCGTGCCTCTAAGACTTCTGATTGAGATAAATAGCTATCCAACTACAAAATGTCCAGGCCAAATAAATATTCCAATGAAACAGTATTACAACTTTCTCGAAGAAAAACACAAAAAACACTGTGGAGAACCAATGTTCAAAAGTACATGGAATATTGATTTAAACTTAATTAAATAGCATTAAAAAGGTTTGAAGTTTTGCATTTGATGTATACCGTATTTTACGTAAAGTAAGCCGCGGCTTGTGCTTCTGTGGCTTGTATTTCGAAGCGGCTTATAGTCCGTTTTTAGAACAAAAAAGTGGCTTTGTCTCAAGATCTCTACTGACCTTGCAGCTAGCTAATTGTATGCTCAACACTTGAACGGGGGCTTATTACTTGCAAGAGGAATTATTTACTGTGTTACACTATAAGGGCATGAAAATACAGTGACTTGCTAAAGTAGGCAAATGGCTAGTAGAACATAACATTTCCTAATACTTTCAGTTGATCAAACAGCTGCAAGACCCAGTGAAATGTTATAGGCTAGGCTAGCTAGTAAAATAACTAGCATCGCTAACAACATTACTAATTCAACTTTGGTAGTCTAACCGAGCTCTTTGTAAGTTCGTTTAGATATAATTGTATATGATCGTGTGGACAATAAGACACGGACGCGGTCTCTTTTCATAACTTGTATTTTACCCCTGCTCTTGTTGACATCGCCATTCGAACAGCCCTCACTGATTTCACGTGAGCTAATGTTTCAGCATCAAGCCTACGGCAACTCCCGAGGGACAAAACACCCTTGTCACGAAAGGTCTGCTACAGTAGGCTATCCTCAGGATTTGCAAGCTAGCTAAACTTATAATATATCTAAAATAATGTTGTAGACAAAACAATGGATTCTGCCACTAAATGAGTGACTTAGCTTTATTTCTGGACATACCAAAGTGTGTTACACAATGCTGTAAGATCGCCTATACACGTGCATTGCTCTTGGTACCCAGAATGCCCTGCGGCAAGCTGAAAAGCTACTAAGTTGAGCGCATTAGCTTAGTTAAATAAGCATTGTTTGGAGTTCTATTGTTGTGTCCGTTTTGCTTTGATATGTGTAATGCTATGGTCTATAGTTTAGATAATTTGAGTGTTCACCCTGATTGGGAATTAGGGCTGTCAAAATTGCTCAACAATGACGTTCGAATATTCGGTAAAAAAAAACACATATACGAACATATTCGAATTTCTGGTTGCGGTTGGTTATTATTATTAATGTTTATTTTCCCACCCCTAAGGATCAGTCAATATTTGGACTACATAGAAAACGTTGGTATCAAAAGTTCCGTCTTGGTCCAGATTGAGTTGCTTGTATTAGAATTTACGTTCCGTTGCACAGTTTAGGAGTTAGATTATGAGTGAAAAATACCACCCCCAAAAAATCCCAATCGTTGGGTTTTGTTGAGAAAGCGTTTTCGAGTGGAACTGAATTCGCAGATTTTTTATTTAGGTCGTGAAAGTCTTTGAAATTTTAGCGAGTGCGGGCGCCCGTGACATTGTGATCCAAGTTTTAGAATACATACGCTTGGATGAGACCAGAGATATCACCAGTGCTTGCACCCCCTGCTCCTGCTCCTGCTACGACTCCGGCTCCGGCTCCTGGTGTTGCCTCCATGCCTGCTGTTGCCCCAACTCCAGGGGCTGCGGCACCAGCCATTGGACCATAAGCACCTGACATCATGCCAGACATCCTGGAGAGAAGAACAACAGAATCAGTAAATTTTTTCAATTCAATTTCTTTAATTTCATTTAGTAAAGTGTCAAATGTATTTGGATTTTAGATTTTTTTTTATACATTACGTACAATAATTATAATAATACTATAACTCAAGAAAAAAGAAAAAATCACAATAAAATGTAATACAATACCTCTAAGCTTTTATTTCTTGTAGGGTGTATAAACTTACACTGTATAAAACTGATATAAAATATAGGCCTATTTGCAGTCCAGTCCCCGGTTTTAATCTAACAATATAGTGATAGAGTAAAACTAAAACTGGCATTTTCTTCTTTATTTATTTTAACAAAGAGACAGGAAAGGCAGGGAGAGACATGCAGGAAATGGGCTGGTCTAAAAATGGAACGTGGTAATGTGGATCACGGTATAATTCTGAAGAATAGAATGGTATATATCATGATATCCGTTTCTCAAAATATTTCATGACAAGGCAATCCTCACCGCTGCGGCTAATCTACCGCACTTGGCCAGAATTGGATGAAGAATTGAAATTCTTCTTCGGTTCTAAGGAAAACTGATTCAACAACATCCTCATTGGGGTTGATTGCCTTCGGTGAGCTCAAACCATTGTTCTCTCTCATACATATTATTATTATTTATTTATTTTCCCACCCCTAAGGATCCCTCAATATTTGGACTACATAGACAACGTCGGTGTCAAAAGGTTCGCGATTGCGTTGCTTGTATTTTAATTTACGTTCCGTTTTACGGTTTAGGAGCTTACAAAGTTTATGTGGCAAAAAGTGCCTCATGTGCACCAAGGGACCTCAATGCTAGGCCTAACGTCACATCGTCAGCACACGTTAGCAACGACACAGTTCTAGTAAGGCAGACAGCGATATCAGCGAGCCCTCAGCATTAGTACCGTAGCTAAAAGTCTAGAAAAGTTGAGGCTACTTTTCGCTAGGTACCTACGAACATGTCTTAATCTGGTAGACAAGTGGGTTCCCCTTCGTTCTTTTGGTGAGCAGTCTCAGGAGCCCTACTTGCCCCGCGTCATGGAGCCGACCAGCTAAATAGTTATTTATTCATCCTAAATCTGGCAGCTGTGCTCTGTTTTGCGCCTAGATTCAGACCTAACCCTGGTAAATTGTAGAGCTAGCTAAGTACTAGACTTCTGCTGTGTGGGAATATTCACAGCCTGGAAACATACCCATCTACAACCGACGCAAGCACAACCCACAATTTCCACAGAAATGTGGGAAATTACATTTGCAGATGAGCATCTATGCATCTAGATGCTCATCATCTATGAATGCTCAACAGTGAATTTGACTTCATGGTTTTTTAAAGGCTTCTCATGGAATCAAGGCATAAAAACAGCAGACTGGAGGTTGGTGCTTTTTCAGCACCGAGACGGTGTCAAATGGCAACGTTGTCACTGACACATACGGTCGCTAGATGGCGCTTCTTGCATGGAGCAATGGCACGGTTGGAAAATTAACATGCTTTTGTCAATATGTCCTTTATTTCCATGTTGTTAGTCTGTGATTACTTCATAAGAGCGTTTGTTGTCTAGCCCTTAAAAAAATCATCAAAATGTAATTTATCAGCTAAAGGATGTCAAACACGTTGCAGGTTAAGCCTAGGTTATATACTTCTGCGAGTCTGCATTATTAATGTAATGTGTGGAGACATGCTCACCATTTATAGCTATAAAGCTCTGTAGCCATTGAATTTTTGTTGCACTAGACGGCGCAATCGCACAAAATTCACTATGTAAGGCTGTTTGTCATCCTGCCACCTACCTCTAATATGCTCAAAATCTGGAGTTAGATCTGGCGTCTCACATCTCATTGTGTAACTTACTGTTGCATTGCTAGTCATATTTTGATAAGGGTCAAGATGTGGTCTGACCTACGGTTGTTCATTGATCTCATGAGGGATTCTCCTTAGCCCTGACTTTTCCTCCTCCTTGTTCACCTCTTGTTCTCTCTCTGATTTAAAATAATCACAGTGGAGTAGTTAAGAGTTAAGTCTTCGCTTTGTAACAAATGCAAGGCTGTACACTAACCTTTTCCACTCGTGGCACTTGCGCTATTAACTTTTTCAGTTACTGGCGCAAAACACAATTTGGTTGCACAAATTATCTATAGTAAGCCGCTCTGGACAATAATGAACAATAATGAACCTGTATTGCATACAAATGCACTTGGCATGAAAATGTCACTTTGAGGTTATTTAACATTAATATGAGTTCCCCTAGCCTACTTTTGGTCCCCCAGTGGCTACTAAACCAAGCCCTGGGTATGTTTTTTAAGAACATTTGAGCTCAAATGATTCATTCTGAAAATCTTCCCCTTATGTCGTCATAAGGGGAAAGGTTACCTCCCCTTTCTCTGCTTTGCCCGCACAGAGAATTTGGCCCCCCAATGAGAAAATGAGCTACGACCGTGCGAGCGCGATATAGTTTTTTCCTCAAGAGACATCATGACATAGAAATGGCATGTCCTAAGGAAAGCTCATTGTGAGACTGCTTGTAGTGGCTTTAATTCTGCACCAAGGCTGAATTTCGGGAATGAGACTTCAGATACAGTATTAGAGGACCACTAAGGCCTATATAAAAGCATCCAAAAACAGCATACCATGGGACCTTTAATTACATGCCATCTTTAAAACCACATGCCTTCTTGTTTTCTTTAACATTAATTGGGATAGATTTACTGCAATAGAAAATACAGTAGGCCTACATTATGAAGTGCAAAATGAATTTATTTTAGATTTCAACATGTTATGATTGGGGCACAGATGGGCAGACTGCTGAACAGTTAAGGAAAAATAAGGCCGAAATGCAGTCGGGGGTGCTGCTGCTTATGGGATATGTAGGCCCAGTCTGTCTCTACACATCGCGTGCTTCATACAGTCATTGTGAAGCTTCAATGTTTCCTGTTTGAATTGTTTTGATGCTGTTACAAATTTGGACAGTCTTGAAGGCCCACAGAATTTACAGTGCATTGCTCCGTCTTGGTACCTTAGCTCAACCATTGCCGCCAGTATTGTCATGGCAATACTACTTTTGAAGTATTGCCTCATTTGCCTGGCAATGCAACTTTTTCGCAGACTTTATTAGGTTTATTTAATTTAGAACACTTAATTAAACTGTAATGACAACCACATTTTATGTAGTGAGGAATCTGAAGCAATACGAAAACATTACTTTTCAATAGACTACACGTTGCTAGCCTGGTCCTAACCAGACTCTCGTACATTTAATTTGTACAGAGAGTCTGGGCTCGCTCCATTGACAAACGTTAACTTCCTTGTAGGCGGGTACTCTGTTGAAGTTTAAAACTATTGGATCTGCCTAGAGCCACTCTGATCTGCCATAACCAATCACTAGCTTTCGCCTTAACCAATTCCTTCACCACTACTGTAACAAAGCTAGCTGCCTAGCTGGAAAATCAAACTGTTCCCCAACCCCGTAGGAGTTAAGTACCTCATGGCCAGACCTAGTACAGAAGCAAAATCAAAATTGAGTGGAAGTACATAGGAGGGCAGAGCCAGGCTAACACGTTGCGCCTTGCGCGTTGGCGAAAATGTTTGGCAATACTACTCATACGCTGGTGATGGCACCTATGACCACTGGTATTCTTCGAGCCACTGGTGTCCAAATTCATATGTCCGTATCATTCTCGCTCACATGCTCCGTACATGGCAAATTGTCCGCTTCATTTTAACACGTCAGATTTGAGGATCTTATGTGCCATTGCTGCGTGCGTCTTGACGAGAGGTAGATTTAAAAAAAAATAATAATAATACATTTAGGGTACTGGCTACACCATTTCGGGAGGGGGGGCGGGGGAGGTAAGCACAAAAATAATCAGTGATACCCATTACAAATTTCGGTCGCATTGGCATTTCAAAAGGTCACAAAGGCCAGCATTTCGGTCGCAATGTAGTGCCCTGAATTATGACACGCTCCAATGAAAAGGGGCGGTTGTCGGCCAACTAATGGCCGACATCTCTACATAGTACGCTCCCATCGCCCCTCCTAATCAGGTAGTCAATCGGCGGATCTGGTCTCGAGTCAAGTACCTTTAAATATAATGTTTCACAAGTAGTTGTGTCAACTTTCAAGCATGCCTTCTCTGTGTTTGGCGCACATTTTTGTTATACATTAATTTGAGCCTACATCCAAGGACTAACTAAAATGAATAGGCTTATCTCTGCAATGCATTATGCACAGGATGAATATTCCTTTGTTTGACCTGGTAAACAGTGAATACATCTTTCAGGCTGTTTTCGGAAGATGCAATTTGCACCAACAACTTAACACATGACTTGAACCATAATCGGGCCAGATAAAGTGCAATGTAGTCAGTAAAAAATACTGGGCGATAACACATATCTAGGATACATTAAAAAAGCAGGATCCTGGAATTTGATAGAGTGCGATATTGTTGTATTTTCTTCACTGTGGTGAAATAACCTGCGCTCAACACTTCTGATGATTAACACACAACAATTGCACCTCTCTTAAGGCCATCTGGGTTAGAGCTTTCCAGGTTTACCAACATTCAGCAATGCGTATCTTCAACTATTTTCAGATTTGAATGTCTGACATCATTTGAAAGATTACAATCTGCACTTTCACGATCTGTTCAGTTTTCCCCTCTTTTAAACCACAGAGAATAGTTTTGGTTTTTGGGCAATATTAAACCCCATCACTATGTTAAACTCAATTGATTTATGCTCAAATCGTTACGTAAAAGTCCTCTAAATGAAACCGAAAAATGCTCTCTTCATTTTCATAAACTATGATTATGGCATGAATGTGATCTAGCCAGCTGCTTAAATATTTAGGAGGATATCTTTAAGTGTATGCGGTGCTCTAGACTGCCAAAATATTTTTACAGCGTGCAAGTATACAACTATTCGTACATGTGCGACCTGCAAATTTGACCTTTTTCTTTCCATGTTGAAAAACGAGGAGGGAGCGAGTCTGCCAGAATTGGCCGAGGTTTGGGAGAGTCTGAGCGATTATTCAACTGTGTGGGTAACGTAATCTACACTTGTGTCTTGCTCGGGTGTCTCATGAAGGGAGTGATTGACTGCTAATATTAACCAATCTAACATCTGCATTAAAGTTAAGAATCTAAAGATGAAGTTTAATTGGTTATATTACATTGGATAGAACAGTGGACCGGTCACTGTATCCGCTCACAGCAGGCACATACTACTACAGTGCAATTAGTGAAGATTTTGTAGAGAAATGAAAACATGTTGCGCCACAACAATTATTTCAGCAAACTTCTTCCATTTGGCACACAAATTTGTGCATCATTTATTCAAGTGGGCCTACAATACTTTTTGAACATAGCTAGCTACCCACAATGTAGCCCAGACCTCACAGTGTCCACTTGAACCTGACCAGTGAATTTTATAGTGTAGTCTGCCATGTCATGATATGTATAGGTATATGAAAGGATCTCTATCAGGATATGAGATTTTGGTAATATTGCACAGCCCTACACATTTCTCTTGTCCATGATTTGTCAACGACATGAACAATCGCCAATTGAAACAATCTTTTGGTAGACAATGTCTTCCTTTAGTGTTGTTGTGGGGGTTATCAGCTTTCTGAATTGCATTGATAGACGCTCTTTTTCAGTTGTTTTCTCTGGCTCTGAAAGGTAGCGTTACCTTTAGGTTAGTAGTCTTTGTTGTCCGCGGCTATCGGATAGTCTAGTCTCACTGGGATGAGCACACCGTTTTTTGACGATCACGTTATTAGAATAAACAGCATCAAAAGCAAGAATCTGAGTGTTTTTATTTAATTTGTTAAATAAAATGTTCCTAATAATAAATATTAACTAATTCCACCGGATTTGTTTGTTGGAACGTCACATTAAAAAGGGAACAAGTCACGTTATGTTGTTATTTCTGTCTTTCCAGGGTGTATATACTTTATATCCATGTACATCCTCTACAATGAAAATGGCTATGGCTCAAATAATATCTAAATATATATGTATATATTTTTTTACAAGCCTTTCCCACCCACTGTATTGCATGAACTTACAGCTGTTGCACTTGTGGGTTGTTCATCAAATTGGATGCCTAGGATAAAATATAAGAAATAAAAAGATGCTTAGCTGGCTAAAACATAAGTTGCATTGTCATAGTAAAATACAAATGCAGTGTTTCCAATCACTGAACTCACCATATTCATGAAGCCAGGGTTACCGAGCAAACCAGCCAGATCTACGCCTCCCATTCCCCCTGTCTATAAAAAGGTATAAAGATGAACAATGAGACATTCCATATATATGCTGTTTAGTGTCCAACAATTTGGATGTCTTACTGGGCTGGGGATCTCCATTTTTTGCTCAGCTATCTTCAGGTTTGATTTATAGGTGTCATTGTCTGGGTCCAATTCCAGGGCTTTCTTGTAGTAGCTCACAGCTTCTGTGTGTTTGTTTAAACTGGCTAGAGCCAATCTTGAAATTAAACACATTTAAAATCCAATTACACCTGTATCTGCAATTTTCAAGGCAGTATTTACTCAACTGAGAAGTACAGCCACCCACATTCTACACATTACATTCAAACTACTCAGACTTCACATCCACAACGACCATTTCTAATGATCCACTGAACACAAAAAAAAACTAGCTTGTACCCTGACCTACTGACTCCTCATTCATGTGCCTACCCCATTCTTCCATATGCTTTGCTGTAATTTGGGTCAATCCCTATGGCGAGTTCACAGTCCTGCACAGCTCCAGCATAGTTACCAATTTTGCTGTATGCAGCAGCCCTATAAGAAATAAGTAGCAAATGACACATTTGTTTACACAGAAATTGTGAGATAATGTGATTGATAGCATTTATTCTATTTTAGCTATACCAGAAAGATCATCTGATTCACAGAAACAAACCAAATCAAATTGATTGCAGGTAAATAGTGAGGGAAAATTGGTTTTGATCCTCTGCTGATTTTGTATGTCTGCCCACTGAAAATAAATGATCAGTCTATACATTTTAATGGTAGGTTTATTTGAACAGAGAGAGACAGAATATCAACAACAAAATCGAGAAATCTCAGGAGGGATTTTGTCCCACTCCTCTTTGCATATCTTCAAGTCATTATGGTTTAGAGGCTGACGTTTGGCAACTCGAACCTTCAGCTCCCTCCACAGATTTTTTTATGGGATTACGGTCTGGAGACTGGCTAGGCCACTCCAGGACCTTAATGTGTTTCTTCTTGAGCCACTCCTTTGTTGCCTTGGCCATGTGTTTTGGGTCATTGTCATGCTGGAATACCCACCAACAACCCATTTCCAATGCCCTGGCTTAGGGAAGGAGTTCTCACCCAAGATTTGACAGTAGATTGCCCCGTCCATCATCCCTTTGATGCAGAAAAACACACCCAAAGCATAATCATACCTGCAAACTCTGAAGGGCTGAAAAAGGTGACACATTTGATAGCACAGAATTATGAGGATGACAACGTCATGGCTAGCAATCAAAATAAAAACTCTGGATCTACACGATTCACGTGGATGACATTTTTTCCATTCAAAACGGCTATTTTCACCTAAAAGTGACAAGTTTGCAGGTATGATAATGTTTCCACCTCCGTGTTTGACAGTGGGGATGGTCTTCCATAGGCAGCATTCCTCCTCCAAACACAGGGAGTTGATACAAAAGAGCTTGATTTTGGTCTCATCTGACCACAACACTTTCACCCAGTTCTCCTCTGAATCATTCAGATGTTCATTGGCAAACTTCAGACGGGCCTGTACATGTGATTTCTTGAGCAAGAGGACCTTGCGGGAGCTGCAGGATTTCAGTCCTTTACGGCAAAGTGTGTTACCAATTGTTTTCTTGGTGACCATGGTCCCAGCTGCCTTGAGATCATTGACAAAATCCTCCGTGTAGTTCTGGCTAACCATTCTCATGATCATTGCAACTCCATGAGGTGAGATATTGCATGGAGCCCCAGACCGAGGGAGATTAACAGTTATTTTGTGTTTCTTCCTTTTGCAAATAATCGCCCCAACTGTTGTCACCTTCTCACCAAGTGGCTTGGCCTTGTGTAGGTCTACAATCTTGTCCCTGACATCCTTGGACAGCTCTTTGATCTTGCACATGGTGGAGAGTTTGGAATCTGATTGATTGATTACTTCTGTGGACAGGTGTCTTTTATACAGGTAACAAACATGATTAGGAGCACACCTGTATAAAAGACACCTGGGAGGCAGAAATCTGATTGAGAGGGTCAAATACTTCTTTTATCAAATCAATTCATACAATTATGTCATGCATTTTTCTGGATTTTTGTTATTTTCTGGATTGTTGTTGTTATTCTGTCTCTCACTGTTCTAATAAAACTACCATTTAAATTATAGAATGATCATTTCTTTGTGAGTGGGCAAACATACAAATCAGCAGGGGATCAAATACTTTTTTTCCTCACTGTATTGTATACAAAACTCAAAGAACATGCATTTATAAAATGCTTTCATCAGAAATATGCTAGTAGGATGAAGCCTGTAGGTTTGCTGGCCAATACCTGTTGCAGTAGTAAACAGCGTTTTGTGGATTTACAGCAATAGCCTTGGAGTAAAATTCCACTGCTGCACCAAAGTTCTCTACCTTCATTTGGTCATTACCTGATGAGGAAAACAAAATAGTTAGAAATTCTTGTTACAGACTTCTAGTACATCTCTCTTAGTTATTAATTAAGTTCAATCATCGAAAAGGTTTAGGGTGAAAATATACACTCAAGGTACTTCTACACAGCAGTATATTTCAAGGGCCACATATGTGGAAAAGTCCTACCATCAGTTTTGAGTCTTTCGGCCTCTGCCACTTCCTCTTCAGTGGGGGCATCTGTTTTTGTGTTTATTTTAACCTGAGGGATGTGTGGCTGCTGCCAGAAAGAGACAATAAACAAATTACTTGTGGTTAGTAAAGTACCATGACATGAAAATTTAACTTTAAGAGGTTATTTAACATTAATATGAGTTCCCCTAGCCTGCCTTTGGTCCCCCAGTGGCTATACATTTTTATAGGTGTAAACCAAGCCTTGGGTATTCTTCTCCGCCTTTGAGAAAATGAACGTTCAAATGCTCGGTTTTGAAAATCCTCTCCTTATGTCGTCATAAGGAGGAAGGTTACCTCCCCTTTCTCTGGCCTGCCCAGAGAATCTGAGCTACGACCATGCGAGTGCGATATTGTTTTCTCCTCGAGAGACATCATGGCTTGCAAACGAACGAAGCATAACAGTTGCTCAGTGTTTGCATGTACAAAAGAAAAATATTTTTAGTTCCTTCATCTAAGCCGCTGAACAACCAGTGTCTGAAGAACCCATTTTATTTTCTCTGGAAATGCGCCGACACAACTTCCCAAAGGGACCGTAAAGTACAGTCAGTCAGTGGCCACATTCCAATCTTACCATTACCCCTGAGGAGCTTATTGGGTGTGCTCACGCCTTTGGCGAGCACAACCTTTGTTATCTCACATATATATTATTATTATTATTATTATTTTTGCACTCTGTCAATATTTGGACTACATAGACAACGTAGGTGTCAAAAGCTTTGTCTTGGTAGAGATTGGTTGCTTGTATTCAAATGTACGTTCCGTTGCACAGTTTAGGACGATACAAAGTTTTTGTGGCAAAAAGTGTATTTTGTCACCGAAGGGTACTCAGTTCTAGCCTACGTCACTACGTCTAAACACATTAGCAACGACGCATGGATACAACGTGATAGACGTAGTAGCACGCAAATTGGAGTTTAAATTAGGAGTGAAAAACACCACCCCCAAAAAATCCCAACCGTTGGGCTTTGTTGAGAAAGCGATTTCAAGTGGAACTGCAATCTCGGATTTAGGTCTTTGAAATTTGAGCGAGTGCGGGTCGCCCGTGAGACAGCCTAGTCTTAGTGAAGACAGCCAGGTGGTGGATAAAAAAAATATGCCCCCCAAAACATACAAGTTTGACATTGGCGCCGGAAATGAGAACGTTTCTTTTGACAAAGTTTAGCTGTGGCATCGAAGACAGTACCAGAGCCTGTTTAAAGGAGAGCCTAGACACTCCCCATTAAGCCCCATTGTACCAAATGTTGTTGCAGTTCCACCAGAGTTCTACTGGGAGTGATCGCGGTCGAGTGCAGAATGAATGGGAGTCTACGGAGCTAAACGGCTACATTTGTCTCTTTCACCTGATTGTTGTTGAGAAATCTCAGATTTAATTGTAGTTTTTGCATGTTCAACATGGATTATAGGTCGAAAATTGGATGAACGAGTACTTAAGTCCTTTCGATTTCTTACAGGATGAGTCGTTGTTGCCCATAACACGCTAGCATTCTGCTAATGAATCCTGATTGGTTAGTGATGGACTGACTACGACCAGAGATCCCGCTTGATGGCATCCGAAGTGGAATCATAATGTCAGAGCATTAACAACATTAGAAACAACATTAGCAAGCCAAAACTCTTTCTAGCGTGTGTATTGACAGGGGGAGCCTAACCTGTCAGCTGTGTTGTCGATGCCTCGAGAGAGAAAAGAAAGTGACCAGAGCTTGCCGTAATACGATATCTCTGGCCGTACAATGTGTATGACGTAAATTGACATTTTAAAAAGCTTTGTAGAACAAAAGGCGACTAAAAAAATCTAAAACCCAGTAGTGTGTATTTTTTGGGCCTCCCCTCTCGAATTCAAGATTCAAATTACAAAGAATTGTATCCTGAGAAAAGTGGATTTTGAGGGGTATAGCTCCATAGACCTCCATTAATTCTGCACTCGACCGGTAGCGCCATCATATGGAACTAGTGTGGAACTGCAACCAGTTCAGAACCCGGAAGTTTCCCGAGAGTGGTAGTTCTCCTTGCATTAGACATGCTCTGACAGTACACACCATAGATAGATATATCTATGCGACGCGGTGTCACTCAAATTCTTTAGCTTAAGATATGGCAATTGCGAAGACAGCCAGCCGGTCAAAATATTTTTGTGATGTGTGTGAAACTTGGAATTTGAGTGAGACCGCATCTTGTTTTGACTTTAGCCTCAGAGTCAGACTTGGTCTTCCACTGGCAGTGTGTAGTACTTTCCTCATTTGCGGCGCTTTCAAACAATCAGCAGCCTCTAGCAAACTTCTTTTGAATTAGCCATTTCCCCCTAAATTAATGACTAACTGACTTAAGTTTTGGGGGCCATATTTTCAGTTAGCAGACTGTACTGTTTGAATCACGATTCCATCTGAAATATTGCCAGTGACAACGTTGTTACAGTAGCTTGTTTCAAAGGGGGTTTGTTTGTTTCAAAGGGTGTTCTTAATGAATTATGCAATATGAGTAGGCTAAATGCTTGAAAATATCACTAGAAGGGAAAAACGTAAGGGGACGGACCCACCTGCAACCGACGCAAGCAAGCACACCCTCACAATTTCCCCAGAAATGGTATGCTCTCTAATTAAATATGCTATCTTGATGGCAGACCATGGGGTGGCCATTAAGTAGGGCCACCATAAAAGTGTACGCCCTGGAGAGGATCAAAGCCTTAGGAAAGGCAACTTTTTGCAGCGTTTTTTTCCTTCTTCACAATGCTGCTTTCCTTGGCCTTGTGAGCGGGGGAAACCTTTCCCTCAAGGAGGCTGTTGGAAAAATTTAAGATGTAACATATTTATACTGTATACGAATGATTCTGTGTTACAGTCACCGTGGTTACATGGATTCGAATTACTGGCTTATTCGGACTGAAATAGATAGATCCCTTTCTTGTAAACACCTTAATTCGAATAATTGCGGTCCGACTACGATCCGATCGACCCCCCGTGAGTTGATTGATACTTCGGATATCGCATGCTTGCAAACGGTGAATCAAACTATGAACTGGACTCAGCTTCTTTGCGCATGCTTGAGATACCCCGGCCGTCTTCTCTCCAATCTAGCCAATAGCGGCGTATGTATTCGCAGTACTCTATTGAATGAATGAATGAATGAATGAATGAATTTTATTTCAGAATGTACAATTATATTACAGGTGCAAATAAACAAGGGCTTCATTAAATGTGTACAGACTGTGGTGCATCCCAAGACTATAAAATCTGTGAACCCATAAGATAATATTTATATTGATGTATGTACAATCTCTATTTACAATGGGTTGGGGTGCACCAAGTAACAAGACATTAAAACATACTGTATACAGATTTCAAACAGTCACACACGCACACACACAAACATATGCACACACAAACATTCACGCACACAAACACACAAAACACACACATACATATATATGCGCGTACGGATTTGGTACTGTAATTCAACTCAATACTGATCGAAAATATGGCGTTTTAAATTTATACTAAATGTTGTTTTTGAATTTAGGGTTTTTAATTGCTGGGGAAGTTGTGACCAAAGTTCCGGTCCTTTGTGCAAAAAACTTCTGAAGACAGTCCGTTTTCTGAATAATCCAATTTGAATATCGTGGCAGTGCCTCGTATTGTAATTATGCAGGGAGTCATAAAGTCGGAAGTGCTTGAGCAGGGCATTTGGCAGCTCGCCGAGAACGCAGCGTCTCATGGTGGTCAAGAGCTGAATATTAAAGATATCATCCAATTTTGGAATTAAAAAGGATTTGAAGAGTGCAGAGGTGTGCTCATTGTAATTGGAGTGGGATATGATCCGCAGAGCCCTTTTTTGAAGTACTGTGAGGCAGTGTATGTGGGTTTTACACGCACTTTCCCAGAGAATGTTTCCATACTGGAGAAATGGATGAACCAGGCTGAAATAGAGCATTCTTAAATTTATGGCTGAAAGCGAATGTTTGACCATATTTAATGCGTATATGCCACTTCTGATCTTACGTTGACAGTGTCTGATATGTTCTCTCCATGTCAATTTTTCGTCAACTATTATTCCAAGAAATTTGGCGCTTTCTACCCTTTGGATGGGGATCTGGGCAATTTTCAAATTGTCTTGGAAATTTCCGGGAACAGCTGATGCATCGAAAATCATATACTGTGTCTTTGACGCGTTGAGAGATAGCTTATTGCTCCTGAACCAGTCTGACAATGTGGTTAGGGCATCATTCATCACGGCAAAGAGTTGACTAGGGCTATCCGCGCTATAGTGGAGGGTTGTATCGTCAGCATACAGCACCGCCTTTACTTCCTTCAGGCAGCGGGGGAGATCATTTACATAAATAATGAAGAGCAGAGGCCCAAGGACAGAACCCTGTGGCACCCCACAACTCAGGCTTAATTCATGTGATTGTATACCAGCGTATTGAACGTATTGCTTTCGATCAGTCAGGTAACTTTTAAACCAGTCATGAGCAATACCCCTCACACCATAGTGATTGAGTTTTTCAAGCAGAATGTCGTGGTCAATAGTGTCAAAGGCTTTTGACAGATCTAAAAATGTTGCAATTGTGGGATGCCCCTTCTCAAAAGCGAGGAGGATCTCGCTGACGAGGTCCATCATGGCGTGTTCTGTCGAGTGCTTGGGTCTGAACCCGTACTGGTTATCTACCAAAGCATTATGTTTTAATAAGAAGCTATATACACGCTTGTGCACTACTTTTTCAAGCACTTTAGATATGCATGGCAACAGTGATATTGGGCGATAGTTGGAAAACAGACTTTGGTCTTTTGCTTTGTGGATTGGGATCACTTTTGCAGTTTTCATCCCATCAGGGAAGTGTCCCTCTGTGAGGGATTTATTGACTAGTAATGCGAGTGGTGTGGAGAGCTCATTTGACAGCTGCTTAATAAGTTTCATGCTGATCTGGTCATCTCCTGCACTGGCTTTGGGTTTGAAAGTTTTCAGCACGCTGATTATTTCAGCTGGATCGGTTGGGGAGAGGTAACACGATTGACTAACACTTTGGTTGCCAAGATAATCTCTAAATGAGAGGTTCGAAGCTTGGATGGCGTTTGCACATTTTGGCCCAATGTTTGCAAAGTAGTCACAGAAGCCTTTGGCGATTTTGTGTGGATTGTCTTCCATCACGTCATCCATGTCGAAAAGTTTTGCAGTGCTTGACTTGTCACTCTTCCCTTTGATTAGGGAGTTGATTATTTGCCACGTTCGTCGTACGTCGCCTTTGCAGGCAGCAAGCTGTTGTCTATAATACTCTTGCTTCGCTGCACGCTTTATTTTATTTAAAGTATTTCGGTAAATCAGAAATTTGGTACAAGCAGGATCGTCTTTACTCTTTCCCACTTGTGATCGAAAAAGTTTGTCGCGCTTTTTACTCGCCCTCACTATGCCCGTGGTCATCCAGGGTTCGTGGATTTGGTGTTTCAGGCTGATTTTGATATTTCTTTTGGGAGCAAATTGGTCTAAAGTTTTTCGAACCGTTTCGATAATCTGTTCGTGAGCTTCGTTTAGACTGAGATCATTTAGATGGTCCCAGTTGACTTCCCTGAGTGAATTTTTGACAGCCAGAATATTCTCTTCGGACAGTTTTCTACATTTGACAAAGGCCGGGGGTGCTTCCGTTTTCCTATTTTTCCGTCTCCCTGTAAAATTAATCACCGGCAGATGGTCGGAAATGTCTGAATATAGAACTCGAGAAAACATACCCTCCATGTAGTGTTGAGAAACATAAATGTTATCGATGAGCGTGGCCGAGGTATGAGTAATTCGAGTCGGCAGAGTGCATGTTGGAAATAGGTTGAAATTTAAAACCGAGTTCAAGAAACACATCGAGTTGTTATTTGAGTCAATTTTCAACAAGTCAATGTTTTGGTCAGTTCCGATAATTACACTTTAAAATTTTGCGCGTTCGATATTTCCGAGGAATTGCTCATACCTTTGGATTGACAGTTGCTCGTTGGTGCCCGGCACCCGATAAACCTCACCGACAACAATATTACCTTTTAAATTTGTAAATTGAATTTCAACCAGAAGTGATTCAAATTCGCCCTCAAAATCAACACATAGATCAGACCGCTCAACAGTAGAGTACTTCTCATGCACATAAACAACAACGCCGCCTTTTGATTTAGAAGTACGGTTTAGAGAGAACATCTTATAACCTGGAATCTGATACAAATCTTTGTTACTTTCTGTCAAAAAGTCTCACACAGGAACACAAAGTCGACCAAAATATTTAGATCCCATAATCTAGCCAATATGTTCTTGAGCTGATCAAACTTGGCAGGCAGGCTGTGTATGTTTATGTGAAGAGAACAAAATTCATGTTCATTCACGGTTGTTTTAACAATATCTTCAATTTCGCAATATGCACAATTGATTCCTTCCCCATGCAGAGATAGTTGTAATATACGTTCGTTCGAGGATACATTCACATTATTCAAGTCACAGTCATTCATCATCATCATAATAAGTCAGAAAGTCATTTGACGTATTAATTCGATCAATTCGTGAAATCCATTCATACACAGCACACATACCCATACGCTTACGCACACACATAAGATTCACATGTGATATCATGATCATTATGCACAGGAAAAGGTTGGGTTGGCTTGTGCGGCTCGGAGCATATAATCGTGGTTAGAGTTCTATCACAAATCTAGTACACTGTTGGGGGTGAATTTTAATGTTTATGAATAGTGGTATCTGCTCCATCAGGCACTAGTCCGGGGAATTGCTTCACAGCAACCTCGCAGACTGCTACAGAGTGTTGGAACCTTCTATTACCGATGTGTTTGTAGCCTTTGGCACACGTGCGCATTGCGAAACAGACGACGTCCCGGAGCTTAACCTCCCGCATCCACTTCAGCAGCGCCAAGCCTATCCCAGCATCCCAGTCCGACTCGAAACCCTCAGTGATGCCTGTCCCTTTGCCAAAACGGTAGGCATACATGTGGTCGGAAACGCCTACCGTCTTTGGGTGCAGCAGCAGCTGGTCACGAGCGATTCGGACTTCAGCCACGGATGTCGCTGGCGCCGCGTAACCAAGGAAGGTACTGCCCGAGTCCTGGACCTCTCCTCCGTCCTTCATTTCGACTGTGAGGGAGGCCGTGTCGCGGATGTCGGGCAGAGCCGTGGGTAGGAGCTGGTGTTGCAGTTCGCCGCCGAGGTAGAGTTTCTCCCTCACCATCTTCGCATCTGTGTCTGGATTGGCCTGCTTCTGCTTTTTGAACTCGTCTAGCGCGAAATCCTGCGTCTCTCGGAGCTCCAGGGGCAGCTGGCGGGTGATAAAATGGTTCGTTCCCTTGAGTCGCTTGGTGTTGTTGAGGATCGCCTGTCGTTGAGTGGCGATCGGGAATTTGGCGACGATCTGCCGAGATTTGCCTTTTTGTCTGGATCCAATGCGATGTGCGACCGTTATGACAAAGTGATTGGCTTCATGAATTCCGAGCACTGAGCAGACGAAATGGCGAATTAAACCGACACAGTCTTCATTTCTTGCCTCGGAGTAGTTTCGTCCGTGGCAGGTAAAAATAAGATTGTCACTCATGGATCTCGCCTTTAACTCTATCATTTCCTTCTTCAAATGGGAATTGGAGTGCTCCGACCTGGCCAACCGGGCTTCCAGAAGGGCCGTGGTCTGGAGCAGAGAGGACACCTGGTCGATAAGCTCAGACATTTTGGACTCCAGGAGCTCGATCTTGTTTTTGTCCGCATTTCCAGCTTGTTCTGCACCGGCTCGCGTTGACATTTTTGCTTTTGGCAGATTTAACCACACAGAATTTAAGTGTGCGGCGAGAATCAATCGATATTATAGGGTGCTGCTGTAGGCCAGGCGTGAGAACAATACCTGTGTTTCGGTCCAGTGATTTTATCCTAATGTCCAGTGAAAGGCTTCCGAAAAACGAGGAAATATCCTGGTTTTACACAGAATTATCCGCAAATAAATATCCCAACGTACGATGAACTGCTTTATACGTCTTTTGGGGGATTGTTATCAAAGTTGAGACACATATAGCACTTTAAATCCACGTTTTATACTCCGACCGCACAAAACCACAACTTTCACTCGGCCGCCATTTTGGAAGGCCAACACAGAGAGAGAGCCAACACTCTATTGTCATCATGCACGAAATGTAGAGGGACATAGCTTCACCTTGCCGTCTTTCTCGAAATGTTGATGTTGTCATAGATATATGTAAAGGCCTTTATATATAGGCCATCTATGGTTGTTGTTGGTAGTGGTGAAGAGGTCAAGCGAAAATGGCTGTATCACCACTAGGTTGCAATGAAAACAGCGCCACGTATCGGACTGGGATATTACATGCTTTCGGACAATAATTTGATTTATTCACTGCCATGTATATTCGGATATGCAGAGGAGCCAATGAAGAAGAGCCATGGAACATTTAAATGCTTTGTCTTAGCCAATAACAGTCAAGAATGCCTGTGTTTAAATTGCTAGCTAGCGCAACATGCTAGCAGACAAACTTGTAGCACAATGGCGTGTGATGTTTTGTCTCCATGTGGCCGCAAGCAATAAAGCTTTCTTAAACTTGTTCATCGACTGGCTGTGCAATGCTTGATAGATTAATATTTCTGACAGAGGCTTGGTCTAAGACTGCATAGCAGCCTTCAGGAAGATCGACCTGTTGATCAAGGTAATAATATGAATGACACCAATATTAATAATACAGAATTGAGATAAAAGTACTAAAAGGTTTTTGCAACTCTGACTTTAGGAGGGGTAATAATAAATAATACAAATTATGTGCATGGGAAGTGGGTTCAAAGTTTTGGAGGGAAAACCCCAGGAAGAAGCTTGGAAAAAGCCTTTTTTCGGCATAAATAGTTTTGTTGTTTTTTAGAGCACTAAACTCACCATAAGCGCTTTGTTGAAATACTCAAATGGAAGCTATGCCTGACCAGTCCCGTCTCCAGTGCTTCTGCCAGAATAATGTACAAAACGACTTCAGGACCTAACTAAACTCAATGGTAGTTAATTTAGCTTTGGGGTAATTTACCTTTATTTGCTTAATAACTGAACCATTTCTTTTCAAAATGCAATCTTAAATTAACTGTTCAGATAAATGAACTGACCAAGTTTATTTTTATTTTTTCTTGGGATGTAAAATTGAGAGTTGTTGCCTAATCATAGTGGATAACTATTGCTATTTGTAGGGGTGTAGGGCTACATTTTGAGTACCTATTGATTTCAGCTTGAGTTTGCTGGTTATGGTGATAACTCCAGTGCTATGAGTGGAGTGGAGCTCTGGATGTCCCACTGAGATTCTGGACCTGGGGTCTCATATTATAAAACTGTGCGTAGGATTCTTACTGTACATACGCCAAAAATCCTAAAATGGCGTACGCCCCTCAAAAATTAAATGTATAAAACCGTGCGTACGCACACCTGTAAGCAATGTTCCCTTTATAAATCACAGATTACCCACAAGTGTGCGTACGTGAATCAGTATGTTACCAATGATCAATGCAAAGCACCTCATGAATGCTAATCCAGTATATGAATGGCCCTGGCATGCGATTGTTCTTACGTTACGTTGAATCATGGCGTCAGGAGGGAAAATAACGAAAAGGTGCAACTTCTCAGATACTGACATTGAAATACTTGAAGGCGAGGTGGAGGAGCAAAACAACACATTAGGCCTATTTGGTGGCCACAGCAGCATGATCACCAATAAATAAAAAAGCAATGCGAGGTAACAATTTGAAAACAAAAGCTTGTCCGTAAACACATGTTTCTTCACACTGGTTTTGTTATGAACAGTATTAAAGTTTGGACTGATAACGAGAACGTAGTGTAGCCATTGCACTGGAGCTTAACGGCTGTCTTTCTACATTCAGGAATTCAGGACATGACTATGGTGAATCTGCAGAACTGAATTCAACTTCCACCTGCTGGCTAAGGGGCGGAGCCTATAAATAGGCAGTCCACCCTTTTGCACTCCCTGCCAGGACTCCAGCGTAATCCTGTCTCCTTGTTATGTCCACGTAACCTCAAGTGTGTGTCTTCAAAGTTAACGTGAGTGGTCATTTTGATTGTTTACTTTGTATGCCTTTTGTGGTGGCTTGGTGACATGCTCTGATGCCCTAATCCCTTTGTTCCCAGACATGTGCCAGGAGCCATGTGGGATTGTTTGTTGCTTGTTTATCACTTTTGCTGTTTAGTTGTGGATTGTGTCTTCGCACACGATTATTGGTCGTTTGTTGTTTGATTGGATTGACCACTCTATTACCCAATTGTAATTGTATTGCCTCTTTGTTTATGTCTTCTGATGCAGCACACGGAAATAAATATCAAGATCAATATAGAAGGAAAATAAACTACTGGTATTGCTTCAAACCTGCCTTCTCCCCTGCTTCATGTCCTCACTCCACTCCTTGCCGTTTGAGCCTAACCACTCGCTCCCCCCAAACCACATCATCCATACAGTTCCTTCAATGGTCCTTCGATCCGGATACTGAGTGAGTGATACCATGGCAGGCAACGGTAAGGAGTCAAGAGACTTGGACCTTGAAGAGAAGGCTCTCCAAGCTAAAACCAGGAGTGAGGAGACGGTGACCAGGGCAAAGAGAAAGATGCGTCCACCTGAGCGCTATGGCTCCTCGGATCCTGATGGACGAATCTCCAGTAAGCCCAAAAGCCTCACTCATCACAGCCAAGCGGATGAACTGCCTCCACCTCTGGAGGCTACTGATGTCCAGCCGAATGACGAGGAACAACCGTAGCAAACGCTCCAAGAGAACACAGGAGGTAAAAGTGGAGGAAGAGGAAGTCACCCACAACTACGACCAACCTGATTTAGCAGTGGGAGAGTAGCCCGCTCTGCAGCCCGCTCTGCAGCCCGCTCTGCAGCCCGCTCTGCAGCCCGCTCTGCAGCCCGCTCTGCAGCCCGCTCCACACCTAGCTCCACGGTCGGCATATGCTCCACCCCACCCGGGAGAGGTGAGACCTAGCAGATCTAGAGGCAAGCGCGAGCCATTACCAAAGTCCTTCGTTCTAGCTACACTTATGCCAGTGGGAGTTCCCGAAGCTCAAGCAGGAGCCAGCAGGTGGAGCTTACCCCTCTACAGGCGGCCATGATCGGGGAGAAGAGGAAACTTGTAGAACTGCAGGAGATACAGAATCAGATTCAAGAGGAACGAGCTCTAGATGAACGGGCACAAGAACTGGATAGGCAAGCACAAGAAGCTTTAAAGGAGCGAGAGACGATGACCCGGTCTCTTACTCTACAGCGATGGCTGCGGAAGGTTCAAAGAGAATTGGAAGAGGCTCGATTAATAACATCCTTCACAGGGGATGTAGGAATGACCACAGAACATCCACCCGCTCCGCGAGCTATGTCTAGCGTGAATGACCCACCTCAAGTGCTGGCTCCTTTCTCCGTGAGCCCCAGAGTTCTGTATTCAGCCGAACTTCTTGACCTGTTCTCCGAGTCTCCCCCTGCGGGCCCCCAAATATCTGCCTCCTATCCAGTCCCGGTGGGTCAACGATCCCCTTCTATGTTCCAACACCTACCTTAAGCTGTGAGTCAGGCTGCGACCACCACAGAGTCACCCGGTAGTCCGAACTTCCAGTCCAGAGGATGCAGCTCCCTCACTTCCTTCGTTTCACCATGTAGCGCTGACCGCACCTCGTCCAGCCGAGAGTCAAAGGCCTCCAGATCCAGTTTGTGAGAACTGCACCTCTTTCCTTGCCTAACCCCACTGTGAGGGTATCAGAGGGCGCTAGTATCATGGAGCCATTAGTGGCAACTGCCTTTGGCGTCCCGAAGCCACGGTTGCCTTATTTTGAGAGCGGAAAGGAAGGTGACTTTGTTCTGCTTAACATGGCGCTGGAGAATCTGTTAGATATCCACGCTCACCTGTCTGAACAGTACAAGTTCCAGGTCCTTATGGATCACTTGAGGCTGCCAAGTGCATACAAACTAGCGAAGTCTTATATGCACGCCTTAACTCCCTACACATCTGCTCTTGCTGCCCTTAAGGCAAAGTATGGCCAGCCACGGCAGTTGGTACAAAGTGAAATCACTGGAATCCTTTATTTACCACCTGTCAGACTTGGTGACAGCGACGCATTCCAGGACTTTGCTCTTTCGGTGCATTCATTGATTGGCATGCTGCGGTCAGTGGAAGGAGCAGACGGAAGCGAGTTGCGGTGTGGCTCCCACGTAGACAGGCTACGCACCAAGCTCCCCGTTCCAAACCGAGACAGTTTCATTGAGCACCGTCTGCTTCGTAGTATCCTATGAGAGAGTTCAGAGCAAACATACACCTTGGAGGACTTTTCGGCATGGCTCCAGGTTAAAGCCCGGGACAAGAGTATTGCCCAACAGGCCTCGGGACTTGAACCAGTCCAGAAGAACCCGTGGGAAAAAGCTACTCCGGCTACGATGTACCTGGGCAACACAGCCACGGTGGAGTGCCAGCCTGATGTCCAACAGAGCTGTGGAAAGGGGACGATCATCCATGGGACACCCAAGTTCCAACCTTTTTGCCCATTCTGTAACAACAAGGAACACTTCCTAGAAACTTGCCCGAAAGTTAAGGAGTTCAGCCCATCACAACTAAGAACATGGATAGAGAAGAATGATCGTTGCTACAGATGTGCCCGCTGTCATAAGCCAGATAAATGCACCCTCAAAAAGCCTTGCAACATCTGCAAAGAGTTGCATCTCACCATCTTGCATAACATTGTACATCAACCATCAACCACAGGCCCCCATGGCTCAGAGAAATCAGCTACGGGAAAAGCCCTCAATCTGCTCGTCCGTGCACCTTGCCCTGCCGACACTCTGTACGTTGACCAGCCAAACAGATCTCCCCGTGTGATGTTGAAAGTAGTCCCAGTCTTCTTGATTAATGGCCAGCAGAGGCTGAGGACATACTTGACGATGGTTCAGAAAGAACGATCATCCTAACCTCGGCAATGTCCCAGCTGCAACTGAAAGGACCAGAAGAGAACCTGAATCTCAGAACAGTGCGTTATGAAGTGATCCCAATAAGCGGTGAGACGATCTCCTGTTCGATCTCCCCAGTGAACTAGAAGAGGAGAATCAAATTCCTTATAGCCAATGCCTTTAGTGTCCCTGTCCTCAACTTGGCTGAGCACTCCTGTCCAGCCTCTGACCTGCAGAGGGAGTATCCCCACCTGCAAGGCCTACCCTTACCGGACGTCGTCCACACCCGGCCACTGATCCTGATAGGCTTGGATCATTGCCACTTGTTGGTGCCCAAAGAGCCTGTCCGCATTGGACCTTATGGGGGACCCATCGCCGTCCATACTGCCCTGGGTTGGGCTGTTCAGGGCCCAGCCAATGCCTTACCTCAGCCTCTGACTTCTGGGGTACAAGCCTTGTTTACTCTCTGCAAAACTGTGTTCTGCCCAGCTACTGCCGAGTTGATGGAGAATGTGGAGAGACTAGATTCCTTTCCACACCATAAGGAGAAGGAAGTAACCCGGTCTAAGCAAGATCATTATTGTCTGGAGCTGCTCAAGGCGAAAACCGCAGCTGACCGGGGAACAAACTTCCGCGCTGGGGACAAGGAGTTGAATCAATGTTTCCAGGCCATGGAACCCAAGCTTCAGGAGCACTTGGCCGATCAGCAGATTGCATTCAATTCAATCCGCCAGGTTCAGTCTGAACTTAATGATTGGTTTATGACAGTCCTGCGACGCCCACAGATAAAGGATTGATTTCATTTTACTGTTTTTAGATGTATTGGTTGCCATAAAAACGTGAAGCTTGTCAACAAATATGACAAAAATGGCGTCTCAACAACATGACCAACCCTGTCTTCAATTTTAAGCCTTGAATATAATATCACATTTTAAAGGGAGGAGGAAAGGTAGCACCTGAAAAAAATCCAAACGGTCTACCTTAGGTGTGGCAGAGGCAAAAATCTCAGGTAAAGTTTGCGTAACAGCTAGACTCTGATCCTCCGTTGAGACCTCAAAGGCTGTTTCCAGACATTGGACAGCAACTGCAGAAAAATTAAACGTACGCTCATTAGAATTCAATGTAAAGCTGTCCAATGCATACTAGTGGAGACTGTAGAATAGCTATGAATAATGGGACTGCATTTGTCATTGATAAAGACCCCTGATTCGAACTAAATCTACACCTACATACTGTTACAGTGCATGTCCACTACAGCGGAGCGGGCGGCGCGTCGGCTTTCAATTCTTTTTCAATGAAATCGGGCGTTGACGCTTGTGTAGGGCATTGTGGGAAGGCGAGCGGAGCGTTACAAGTTAGATTTTCTCAACTTTATGTAAATAAGGAGCGTGAAAACACTCTAAATATATTCGGGAACCAATCGGATTGGTCTCTTATTTCTTGTAACGTAGCAACCGCTGGTCATGGTAAACATTTCTAGGTTTTACAATTTCAAGATGGAGGACAAACTTATCGTATGTTTCTGCACACCCAGTTCTGTTCAGAACAAAGTTACGTAATGTGATGAGTCTGAATTTAAATATTAAATTAAAATAATAATGCATGGTGCTGGGTTGCCCATGTCAGTATCCCTGGTGTGTTTTTATACTTTAAATTCAGTCTCGTCACATTACGTGACTGTTCTCTGCCACTGATAGCTCCCTAGCCCAGCCTACAAACGGCTGGTTGAGTGACCAGTGGCGTAACATGTATTCTACTGTAATCTTGCACTAGTAAAATATTGTATATTTTTACACAAATGTTGTGTAAAAGTGGTATTTTGATCGAAATTGTGAGTACATGAACCCAAGTCTGCACGCTTGGCCATGATTACAACAGTGACCTTAGAGAACTACAACTCTATT
Organism: Mallotus villosus; assembly: GCA_903064625.1. Taxonomy (NCBI): domain Eukaryota; kingdom Metazoa; phylum Chordata; class Actinopteri; order Osmeriformes; family Salangidae; genus Mallotus; species Mallotus villosus. Next base: position 146,013 of record CAEFZP010003504.1, on the reverse strand, counting down.
AACTTGTCTAACACTCCCGAGCATGGTGTACTGTGGTAAGGCAAGCGGTGCAGAGCGTAAAAAAACGCTGTAGTGGACACGCATCGTTAGTGAAGTCTATGAAGATCTGTATCTTTACTGATGAGGTGTATAATTACAATTAAAATAGAAAAAAAATATCTTACCCTCTAGACTTTCCTGGGCATCTGATGATAAATTCCCAGAGTGAAATTGATCGTGAAGAAACTGGATGATTGAGAAGGCAAGCCTCTTTGTGTCTGTCATTTTCAAGGAGGTCCAGACCTCTAGTATGTATTGTGGGGGAGACCCTGAAAGAGACAATTACAGCAATGGAGAAAAGTGAGTACAATAATGTAATAACAGTGACAGCTGAATAATTACATATACAAGGCTTGAAATTGCGAGCATTTTGGAAGCATACGCTCCCAAAATTAATTAGCAAGCATTTTTAATAGATTTTGGAAGCATTAGCTCCCAAAACGGTATGTCATGCAACCTCTAAATATATTCGGGAGCATTTGTGCAAGTTCAAATAATGGTTATGGTGCAACCTGTTTTTATTTATTTAGAATGCTCGCTAATTAGCCTACTGCAGTGTGTGCCTGCTGTGAGCTGATCCAGTGGTCCACCGTTCTAACCAACGCTACATAACCAATTACACTTCATCTTTACGTTCTTAACTTTCATGCAGATTTCAAGTTGATGGCCAATATTAACCAATCACACCTTGTTACTGTACTCCCTTGTCATGTGGCAGTTATCTAACCCTATCCTAAGTATTCCGTTGGTGCTCCTACATTTTTGCTTGGGTTAGGGTTAACCCAGTGCTACCAAGTAAAAAAGTTTATTTTGAGCCCTGATATAGCTTGCTTGTACCATCGAATGTTAATATCCCACCTCCACAACCATGAAAAGAAAAAGAGGCATACATTGTTTTCTTTATAAACATTAGAAACAAAAACACTATTTTTAAGTTGTGTAACAAAGAAAATGACAACATAATAAAAGGGTAGTGCAAAAATTGAAAATATCCATAGGTTTCCTGCCCCAAATTGTCAAAAGTCCTGTAGACTTGCACCAGCAGAAATCAGCAGAGCGAGCAGAAATTGACTGCACGCAGAAGTGAGCAGTTCTAACCTATGAGAGCGTGCCAGGCGCTTGCAGATACTTGTACAACTCTCGGTTGTTGAAGTTGTGCACGAGTCTTTATATTGTACGAGTGAAAAGTTTATATCTGCGCATGTGAAAGAATCTATGCGCTTGCGACTTAAATCTGACGCCATAGGAGAGGTTGTGCCTGCCTCTCTGCAGCAGTGCCGTGTGTGAAGTTGTGTGTCAACTGGAGGAGACGAAGACGGCACTGTTACGCCTGAGACACACTGGCTGCGATTGGCTGCAATGCGCCTGTAAGTGCCGCCTTTCTTCTTTTGGCGCCCATGTTATCAAATGGGACCGACCACACTGGCTGCGAAGCACTGATTGCCTGCGATCTGCAGCGATCGTTTCGGCAGCTGGTTTGAATTCGTTAATGAGACGCTTGCGAAATCTGCAGCAGGATGATAAAATACACCATATTGGCTGATATATTTGAATAAGAAAACATGTTATTAAGATTTTACTACATTGTAGACTACGGTGAAAATTTTTAAACAAATTAAAATGAACGGATTGATCTGTTGAGCTAGCATGCCCGTAGTTGTTTTGTTTGTTTGAGAGAAACGAGTTGTCACGCTTTGCACACAACACAGACCTGTGCCATAGCCTACCGAGAGAGAGACCCCAAAGTCGATTTTGAAAAAACAGAGAAATTCAAGGATATGGATGACATCAAATTTATTCTCAAAGTTGAAAAGCACAGGGAGTTGCATGACCCCCAGCACCAATTTGACAAGGACAACGTAGGATAGATAAGGATCAATGCTGTGATATAGCCAATTCCATGTTTATGTACCATGCCATTGTAAAGGAAAGCTCAGAGTAGCTGAAAGGCTGTTTGATAAATGAAATCAGGAATATGATGCTGATATTATACAAATGTAGCAATAGTTATCCAACTATGGCTAGTTATGTAGCTTTGAACAGAAGAGGGGTGGAGACATGAACAATGTGCCTCATTCACCATTATCTTCCTAAGTTATTTCTTAAATTTGTTCTTAATAAAGTTCCTAAGAAAAGTCTGTGTGATTCATGACGTGTTCCTAAACAGCAGAATTGTTCGCAGGTGTGGTCTTAGAATGAGGAATCCCAATGTGTCGTAAATTGAAAGCTTGTTCCCCGTTGCTCCTATTTAGCCCCTTTAATTCCCATAAAAGGGCAGGGCCGTACACACTCAGAGAGATGTCGAAAAGAGATGGTAAAGACAGTGGAGGAGGTTAAGAAAACTTTTGTTTTTCTTAAGTGGACGTTCTGCTGCAAGAAGTTAGCGAAACACGACACATCATATTTGGTAGTGTCAGCGGTGGATACAAAACAGTAAATACGACAATTGTGGGGTGTAGTCCTAGTGTGCAGAATCGGCCTACTTTAAGCCTAGAATTACAGGTACAATGTTATAGACCCTTGATAATAAGGAAAGTCCACACAGTTAATTGTAGTAGTTTTCATTTAATTAGCAGAACTAAACGGTAGTTGCTAACAAACCTATTTTACTAGCCTGGGCTGCATTTCCCGAAAGCATTGTCAGCCTAAATTGATCGTAGAATCCATTAAACGATGGATCTTAGTTTTACGGGCCGTTTCCCGAAGCCATCGTAGCTAAAGAGGCTCTTGAAAATGCTTGTAGATTAACGAGCGCTCCAGATCAGTCGTAGATCGCTAAGTACATCTTAAGCAGAGAGACTCAGTGGAGACACCAGTAGGCCGACCATAAAAACAAGGCTACATGGATGCAAAAAAAACAAAACGTTCCCCCCGACCGATCCGGGGATCTCAGCCAGGATTGAGGCCTGCCTCACAGACATCTCTGCCTGGATGACCAAGCACCACCTCCAGCTGAACCTCGCCAAAACCGAACTCCTCATCATCCCGGCCAAACCGTCCATCTCCCATGACCTCTCAATCACCCTGGGATCGGCGACGGTGACCCCTTCGTCCTCTGCCAGGAACCTCGGGGTTACCATGGATGATGAGCTCTCCCTCACAGCCCACATCGCTGCTGTCTCCCGGTCGTGTAGATTCACCCTCTACAACATCCGGAAGATCAGGAGATACCTGTCTGAGCACTCCACCCAGCTGCTGGTCCAGGCACTTGTCCTCTCCAAGTTGGACTACTGCAACTCGCTGCTCGCCGGGCTCCCAGCATGCGCAACCCGCCCTCTCCAGAGGATTCATAACGCAGCGGCCCGTCTGGTCTTCAACCTACCCAGACGCTCCCATGTTACCCCGCTCCTCGTCTCCCTTCACTGGCTTCCCGTCACGGCCCGTATCAGATTCAAGACCCTGGTACTGACCTTCCGAGCGGTGAATGGGACTGCACCCGACTACATCAAGTCTCTCCTCCAGCCCTACACCCCCTCCCGCCACCTTCGGTCCTCCTCTGACAACCGTCTGGTGGTCCCACCGCTCAAGACCGCCCGGTCCCAACACAAGCTCTTCCCCTGTCTGGCCCCCCAGTGGTGGAATCAACTCCCCACCTCCATCAGAGACACTGACTGTCTCCCCACCTTCAAGAATAGGCTCAAGACACACTTGTTCCGGGAATACAACGGTACCTAGGAAAGATCTGCTGGACATGATGTTAGTCTCTCCCAGGATCAGAAGGACTCTTACTTAGAGACCTGCTGCTCTTGCTGGTTAGCTGTAACTGCTTAAACTGTTGTTTGCTCTTCCACAGGTACACTCGTGCACTTTTAAGGTTCATGTTGTTCAATTGTAACTTGTTTAACTCCATGCTCTTATGATTCTTCCCTTTGGCACTTATTGTTGGTTTTTTCACAATGTACGATCCATGTTTGACTACTTGCAATGTTGGGGATATCTCGTTGTTATGATCAGTGACCTATGCACTATTGTAAAGCTCTCTCTTGGAAGTCGCTTTGGATAAAAGCGTCTGCTAAATGAATAAATGTAATGTAAATGTAAATGTAAAACATAATTCTTTATACATTTAGATAATTTTCAATTATTTTTACAGAAGTTAAACTGAAACTGGAATATTTTTAAATGAACTAGACTACACATGCCTTAAATCAAATGGTGTGCGAACAGGGCTCGAAATTGGCACCCGCCAAGCGCCAATTCCCGTGGAAAGTTTCCAACTTTGAATATTCCTGGAATTTTGCAACCCTAGGCAACATTGTCTTACTAGGCGGCAGCCATGTCTCTTTCTTGGCGCGTCATGTCACAAAGTACCTAATTTTACAGTTCGGTCAATTATACAACAAAAGTTTTAAACCAAAAACGTCAAGTAGGGCTGCTTTTCCCCAAAGCGGCGTAGCTAAAGTAGCTCAGATTAGCCTACTCCTTACGAGCATGTTTGGGAAACGCACATAAGAAATATCGATGGTTTCGTTTTTTGCTCAATGGCACTACGATCCATCGTTAACGGGAAATGCAGCCCAAGGCTTTTCAAGAGATATGGGAATTCTGCTTTTAGCCAGTTGGTCCGATGCGAAGACAAAACCTCAAGGACAAGGACAACCTATCTCACATTGAGCAAGAGGAGTAGTAGGCCCCTGGAACGCCCTGAATTATTATTTTTTTTAAAAGAAAAATATTTTGTTTAATACATTCTGAGAGTGATTTACAATGATATTAAAATCATAGGTAAAAGTTGTTTATGTCAAACAATATCAGAGTATGTCTGAAATGCCAGGTTTCTTTTTGGCCGGTAAAAAATATTATTGCTGGTAATTTTTTCATCTACCAGCCATTTTAAGTTAATTTCGACCCGTGTGCGAATGACGTAAGCATTTAAAAAATGCATCACGCCGATTGTAAATTCATGATACCCATTGGCGGCTGGTCAATACAGGGCGCTTGGGCGCCGCCCTCCCTGGCGAAAAGTGTTTAACATTTTTGTTTTTCATGTAATATATTTTTCTAATCGCCCCAAGTAGAGTCTACAGCAGGGGTGTCAAACATACGGCCCGCGGGCCGAGTCCGGCCCGCCAGGGCGTCCAGCTCAGCCCGTCGGATGTCTTGGCAAAGTTTGAAAACTACAGAAATACATAAATTTCATTTCTATAAAAGTAACTGCTATTCCGAATCCAAATGTCTATTAAGAATACGTTTGTAATTGTTGTAATCGATCCAGTAATTGCTTCAAAAACAGCGTAAATGCGATGTCTGCTCCGAAGGCAGAAGCGCTCATTGCCACAGGCAGCAGTGCTTGCTGCGCGCTTTGCGACGCGTTTGACGTCAAACGCGTCACAAAGCAAGGGAATCAGCAGGAGAGCCCAGGCAGATAAACAGTGGGCTGATGTCTGAGTTTTTGGTCTTTATGTTTCTAGTTTACTGTAGAAAGACCTTAAAATAGGGTTTATCATCTCTAAACCCTTCACCAATGATTTAAACATCAAGAAATATTGTCGTTATGTATGTGTTGTTATGCTATGATTTTACTGGTCTGGCCCACTTGAGATCAAAGTGGGTAGTATGTGGCCCCTTAACTAAAATGAGTTAGACACCCCTGGTCTACAGTGATTGTGCAACTGTAGGGCCTACGTTACGTTATTGAAAATGATGATTCAAGACTCTCAAATTCTGCCAGATATATAGATATATAGAATAAAATAGAAATTAAAGAACTTGGCCCAGATCAACCTGACATCAAAATGAGTCAACAGGCGAGCGAAAATAGTAAATCATACGCAAGAGGTTTCTCCTACAGAAAGGCCTGACTAGCTAGATGCAGTCATGTCAATGCCTTATTTTGCTTCCAAGGCTTGCTTGGGGGAGAGGAAACACAACGAAGAAGTGGATAAGAACAGGCACTTTCTATCAAAGATAATAGATCGTGTTAAATTCATCTATAAATCCTAAATATTTAGTCTTACAGTAATAATTGTGTTGCGTTTCCCAATATTACCAGGGATGTCTGTGGTTTTCAATATTTCTGAACCGAGTGTAATGATAATATTTATTGTCCACAAATGTAGACATTTGCCTATAGCTGTGTGCATTAATTAAATAATTACTATTTTACAGAGCACTTGTATCCTGAAGTTTGTGTTCAATTGTATTAGGATGGTTACTGAATATTTCACAGCCCTACCTAGAATACTTTTTCACCAGCCGCCACTTATGACACCTGCTAGGCTATGTGCAAATCATCTATTTTCACCCACCTACGATATCAATTAAAAACAATCATAACATTTATTATTTAGTATATGTACAATGTTTTCTATACCGACAGTAAATAACAATTCTTGCATACCATGATCACTCAATTCTTTTGGTTAAAGTTTATTGAACAAAAGTCTTGAAGTTGCAATCACATTTCCTCATCCGGGAACCGTCTTAAGTAGTTCATAAGAGACACATACGAGGGTTCTTCTTACAAGCATGTTCTGGAAACGCACGTAAGAAATAACAATGGTTCGTTATTTTGCACGTAGAGAACCCTCGTAATAGCTATAATCCAGCATAGCAACGATCCAGCAAAAAACAAAACCGTGCGTTTCCCAAACATGCTCGTAAGGAGTAGGCTAATTTATGCGCTTTCAAGAACTACAAATTTTCAAGAGACCAGTGTTTCCCACAGATTCCAAAGCAATTTGCGGCGGGGGTGGGGGGGGGGTATATTAAATATATATATATATATTTTTTTTTATTAAATATATATTAGCTATGTTGGATGCTGTCGTCCTCTCCTACTCTTTCTTCAATGCCTAACAAATCTATCTCTTGACCCTGTATTTATGCTTGAGCAGCACTGGTTGAAGCCTGAAAATATTGTAAACAATGTTTGCATATATGCAGGTAGCAACGCTAGTGCTAAATAACTATTTAGCCGGTCGGCTCCTTGACGCTGGGTAAGTGGGGCTTGTGAGACAGCTCACCAAAAGAACGATGGGGAACCACTTGTCTATCAGATTAAGACAAAAAAGTAGCAAAAAAGTAGCGAAAAGTAGCCTCAACTTTCCTAGACTTAGCTACGATACTAATGATGCTGAAGGGTCGCTGATATCGCATAGCGATTAGCGTTGTTGCTAACGTGTGATTTTGTGACTGTGTGTATTTGAGAGACACGTGAATGACAGAGACGGAGGGAGAGCAGGGAAAGGAAATGCAGCTGAACTAATACGCTGCGTGTTTTAGATATCGTTAAAAAAAAATCTAACGAAACTCAATATGTGGCGGCCGGTGTTGATTCTGTGGCGGACCGCCACAAATTAGTCTATGTGTGGGAAACACTGGAGACACTTTAGCTAGGATGTCTTTGGGAACGGCCTGTAAAACTAAGATTTGTCGTACGATGGATTCTACATTCAATGTAGGCTTACGACGCTTTTGGGAAACACAGCCAAGGCTAGTTAGACAATAGCGCTAACTGACGGAAATACGTTTTTTAGAGGGAAAATCTGAATCAGATTTATTCGCCAATATATGTTATACAAACACAGAACTTGCTGTGGCAGGAAGGTGCAAACAATAAACATATACGGATATTAAATTAAGTAAAAGTACAAAGGTTTAACTATTTCTAAGAACTAAACTATTTAAATAAGAATAAGAATGAGCAGCATGAGTGGTCAACATGCAATGTGCAATCAGATACTGAGATAAAGGTGGCTTATCCATAGTGTAATTGTCATTAGATGGACTTATAATAGTTAAATAAATGAATGTCAGTGGGAGTCCTTGGCCTTGTTTGAAGAGGCCAGTAACAGATGGAAAGAAACTGTTGTTATGGCGTGAGGTTTTGGGCCTGATGGACCGCAGCCTTCTGCCGGAGGGGAGTAGCTGAAACAGTGTCCAGGGGTCGGCCACAATCTTCCTCGCTCAGGGTCCTCGAGGTGTGCAGGTCCTCGAGGGTAGGCAGATTGCAACCGATCGCCTTCTCAGCAGCTGCAGTCTGCTCTTGTCCTTGGCAGTGGAAGCAGCGTACAAGATGGTGATGGAAGAGGTGGGGATGGACTCAATGACGGCTGTGTAGAAGTGCACCATCATTGTCTTTGGCAGGTTGAATTTCTTCAGCTGCCGTAGGAAGTACATCCTCTGTTGTGCTTTTTTGGTGAGGGAGCTGATGTCCTGCTGGTGTGAATGCCCCTAATGTTGCAGCACTTCCAGTAGCCAGCTCTACAAGTGTGGCTACTGACAGAAAACACTATCTTGGAACAAGCGTTGCTCTCGGTGGATTTCTGTCGTTTGTAACTGCAATTGCGGCATTACAACATTTGGTGGCGCTGTATCAATTTAGACGAACGGCTTATAGAATTATACAATTTATAGAAAGGCTCTGCCTAAACTGTCAACGAGGAAGAAAAGAGCAGTGATTTTTAACAAGGGATTTCCACCAAGAGCATGTTTTATCTAGCCTGGGTTCCAGCCGAACTTAGCCCCGGCCACAAAAAAATTGGCCGGGTCCGAACATTTTTACGATGATGGACAGATGATCAGTACACATGAACAGTAATGTAATCAACCACCTCACCAAAGAGTGCTTGGGTTGAATTACTTTTCAACAAACAACATAGTACGTTGCTCTGATTGGTTGTAGGTCTAACGAATTAAGCGAAGTCTGAGGCATTTTTTTTCGGGTTTAGTTGAAACACGCCCCATACTCACAGCCCAACGTCAGGCTATGTTTAATCCCTTCTGTTGGAATTTGTCAGAATCAGAAAGTGTTTTATTTGCCATGAAAGTTTGCACAGACAAGGAATTTACTTTGGCAGGAAGGTCCATACATTAAACATATAGGAATCTTAAAACTTCAAGCCGCGCCGTGATATTTCATAGCTGTTCAACTGTTCATCAATTTTGGTGTAATCAATTTACTTAGTGGAAAACAGGCAGTTTAAATGTTCTGCCTCTGGTTGTGAACTGTGTAGATATTTCATATTTATGTTCCAAGTTATTAAAAAAATATGCTTTACATGATAATTGTAATTACTTCAACTAGAACAAATGTTGCTTGTGAAAAGTGCTTGCTTGGTACACATGCACGTGTATGCACATGATCAGGCTGGTACACCTTGTCTCATTTCTTTCACCAATGGATCACTCATTGCTCCTACTAATGCCATCGCTTCCTCTCCTGGAATTATTGTTAATGACCATCTATGGTTAGATGGTAAGCAGCATACCTAGCTAGTAAACAAGGTACCTTGTTACAAAAGATGAGGTTACAAGCCCTATCCTTCAACAAAGTGTCTATTTTGTGGGTTGGGAGCGGTAAGTACCTCATCCTAGCCACATCCATTGGTGAAATAAATGGGACAAAACTTGCATTCAATCAACCATGGACCAAGCAGTTTCCCCTACCATGACAAAATATATATTTAGGCTCTATTCCAAAAAACACAGACACGAAAGATAAAGCAGTTTTCACACAGGCAATTCGCTTCTTGCTCGTCGCCTAAAAAGTTCAATTCATTTGCAACTAAAGTTTGTGCAACGCTGCCCGTGTTATTGACACCTGATAGCCTGTCACTGAGTACACTAGATCCACTGACAGCGAATACATTTGTGTGAATTTGCCTATTCACTCATCACGAGCTGCTCCATGTGGTGCTGGGAATTCACTGTATGCATGCATTACTTCCCCATATTGCATAAGCCAGGTCAAAAACTTTGGGTAGCAAGCAGTTCTCTCACACAAAATCATGTTATTTTACGAGGAGTTTACGTGATCTTCCCAAACTGAAAATTAACGATGTACTTAGGATTCTATGTTGCTGCCCTTCAAGCAAGAGGGAAAATGGGTTAAGATATGGGTGAAAATAAGCAAGAAGCCAGGGTTATGGTTATGTGTTCTGGTTATCTCGTTTCTAGCTTCACCGGAAGTTCGAGACCTGGTCATTTTCCCCCAGAAATAAGTATCACTGTAGTGTACATATAGCCATTGGCATTTACTTCCAAAGCGTATACTCAAAGAGTAGCCTATACTGTGCTATCTGTGTTATGCTAGCTAGTTTCGACGCAACATACTGATGTTGCTCGTCCACAAATGCCCTAATAAAACGCATAGAATAGGATTTGCTTATCTTGCTAGGCTACCTGTTCACGCTGCCAGGTATCTCACACTACCTTGTAGGGCCTGTCCATGAATTCCTTAAAAAATGTATGGGAGCAGGGCTCGAAATTGGCACCCGCCGAGCGCCAATGGCGTGTAGATTTTTGGGTTGGCGATTAAATTGTGTCCGATGCCCCGCCACTTGGCGGGTGAAATTGCGGAGTACAGCTCCCGACTACCGCGCCCGTCATGGTTAATAAAAGCATGCAACGCCAACACGAACAGTTGTGCGCGCATCTAGGTGGCAGAAAACTGGGAAGATAGCCTTTATAACCGCTAGAGAATGACACGGATAATACAAATAGTTAGATTGCTACAGTAGGTAGTCTAGGTGTTTTCGCTATCTAGCTGATCTTGCATTCCTTGCAAATCAGCGTGAACAAAAGGCAGAGCTTGCTAGTCTAACTAACATTGACATTTGCTTGTTGCTTAATCGGTGATTTAGAAGACCGTACTGTTCAAACTATCTAGCTAGCGCAGATAGCCTAGAATACCGTATTTCTTAGACTAAACTTCACCCTCAAATAAACGCCGCCATCGAATAAATGGCGCACCAAAAAGTTTTTTTTACTGATAAAATAAAATAATTCCATTGCTGCAAGCAGAAACCCATAGAAATATGTCTTTTACATTTCGGGCTAGTGAAAAGTTGGTTAGGGCAAGTAGATTTTTTTGGTAGTTGCCCGATAGGGCAAGTGGATTTTTTAAAACTTGTCCAACCCTGCACCCACACTGACAAAACAATCCTAGGGGAAACACTGAACAAGATAGAAAATGTATTTTAAAAAGCCTAACCTTAACCAAAGACATCAACCTAGTAAAAAGCTATTTCAAATTTTATATATAATAGAAACCTGGAAACGTATGAGTAATAATTGATTTGTATTTTTTACATTATGTGGAAAAAATATATAATCTTGATTTAAACCATCTCATTTTAATTAGTTCCCAAATCTCACTCCCCCAAAATTCCGTGTATTTTACACACGAAACAAACATGATTTACTAAATAATTGGCTATGACAATTTACATAATAATTGGGTAGGCTAAGCCTTTAATATGGCCTAATTTACCTTTTAAAATGCATGATAATAATTTGTGTTAATGTATTTTTCATCCTGTTGAGCAGTCTGGGTACTGGACTGCTTGCATCCCGTTATTCTTGTTATAAGATATTCATACTGTGAGTTCCTGACTTGATATAACAAACCTTACGTTAGCATGGTGGAAGACAACCGAACGTAATGACGCGTTAGCAGACTAGAGCTAGATAGCTTCAGATTATTCATATTATATCTGTGGATATGGCTGTGCGCAATGTTATATTACTACACTAGCGTACTTATTAGTTTGAACCCCGACTCCAATAATGTTTTTGTAAGTAAGCGAGTAACGACAGTAGACTAACACTGAGAGCTTGGCTACCGCAGCTAACAAAGCTAGCTAGCTACATAGAGGAGGTCAAACATGAGCAAATTCAATATAGCTGGGAGTATGGTAGCACTGGTCGCCCAACAGGCTAACCAATATCCAGACTACATTAAATACTACTTAGTGAACAAAATAAGCGTAAAATATGTTGTCAAACTAAGCTGGTTAACCTAGCTAGCTAGTGGAGTAGCTATAGAGCTAATTTGCTAGCTTGAGTAGTTTTGACTAACATGGCACTAGAATAAGTCTACAATGAATAAGATGCATTTCCACAACATTTTGCTAACGCCGACAGTGACATTTAAAACAGTTATTTGAAAAATACAGCAGATTATAAACATTACAAATAAAGTAGAATCATTTCTATTTACCAGTCAGCCAGCTACAAATGTTCCAGAAATTATTCGGTACAGACTGTAGTAGACTAGTACGGCGTGGAGTTAGGCTTTAGCTTCTAAAAGAGTCGTGTGTATCCGTCGCATAACTACAACGTCATAGTAACTGCGTATATACCTTTTTTTGGAACGTAAACCAGGGCTGCCAACTTTTCAAAAAACCTTGGCGTGAGATTTGGTAGCATCATTGACAGGGGTAGCTGCGCAATTCTATATTATCGATATTATATACTATCTGGGCCCGAGTGGGACCCATTTTCAGCCTGGCAGTGTAATGGCGCACCCGATACAGTTTGAATCAGTCGATTAGATCGCAGTAAAAATTTTCTTAAATCCTCGAAGAATTTTCAACCCCAAAACACGAAAGTCTCCTTGATAATTCCACAATAATATGGGTTAATGTTATGTCCATCCAGTTTTTAGAAATTCCTCATCGATTCTGGAAAAAGTTTCGGATATAGGCTTAGCGGAAAATTTTCAGTTACCATCGCTAGACGATTTATGAATAATGTAGGCCAATTAGGCTATTAAATATGATTTCCTTGTATTTATTTATACTTGTACACTGTTGATATGAAGAATTTTAAACTCAAAATGAACGTGAACCTGACCGGAAGGGGAAGAAAATAGTCTTACTAGTTTATTATTATTATTTACTACACGGCTGTTCTTAATGCTGTAGAATGCCCCATTCACTTGAATGGGGCTTCCCAACGTTCTGCGGTCAATTATTTTTCGATAACTGACCGTTGCTTGCTATGTCAAGTACAACATGTACCGCTGTCAAGGGAAGTGGCCTTTTTGCCTCGGATTCGCGTCTTTCGTAGCACTCCGCATGTAGTCCAGTCACTTTTCAACCCCAGCGTGCTCCGTTGCTTAGCGACGTCAGCTGATTTAAAGCCTAAAGAATGTTCAACGTCTATGAAGTTCAACGTCTGAAGTTCATCTGAACGTGGACTTTTAGCCCAAAATGTGGGATTCTATGTGGCGCTGTTGAGCCCCTGTTGGTACTAGAGTTATGATATTGAAAGGCTGTGTTTAACTTACCCCAATGATTCACTCTACCAAGCCATGACTATGTACCTTAAAAGGAACTCTAACCCTAATTTCTGACCAAAAGTTCAAAGTTAAATATTTCACAGCAGGAGCCACGTATGGCCTTCAGAATGGCATGGTGTGGATCTCCTAATCAATCCCTTTCCACTTGTGTATTTGGTTTAGTCCTTTGACAACGTTTTAATTTTCACCCTGCTGGCCTGGACCTTGTATCAGGGATACATTTCCAAGAGACATGTACAGGTTGAATGCATTCCATTAGATATTGTGTGCATAATGGGTAAATTCCTTTATGAGGTTGTTTTACTTTGATTCAACAACTATTATTGTTTAAGGATTCAACATGGGTATACTATAACGAATACACAGATGTAGGCCTAGGGAACCTTTAAAAATTATGTGTAGGCCTATGTGAAGTTTCCGGGTTACTCTTATTCAAGAAACTATTAGATGATTACTTTTCCTTTATTTGAAAGTAGCTCGCCTTTTTAAGAAATATAGATGTAATCTATGTCTGGTTTAATAATTACTTTTTTTGTAATCTTATACTCTCATACCTGTGGTTCTTCAAGATTCTAAAGTTCTTAGCAGTAATTTCCTGCTACATAGGACAAACCCACATTCATTGCAGTATAACTATTCCAAAACGACCACACCGCCACTATAACAGTACTATTACTAAAATAGATTACACATTTATACATATGTGTATGAGGTGCTGGCACACCTCAAATCCATCACAGACCCTTTCCTGGACCCACTGCAGTTTGCCTACAGAGCCAACAGGTCTGTGGATGACACTGTTAACATGGCCCTCCACTTCACCCTACAGCACTTGGACTCCCCAGCATCCTACGCCAGGATCCTGTTTGTGGATTTCAGCTCTGCCTTCAATATCATCATCTCCGCCCTGCTTCAGGAAAAGCTCTCCCAGCTGAACGTTCCCGACTCCACCTGCAGGTGAATCACATACTTCCTGTCTGACAGGAAGCAGTACGTTAAGCTGGGAACACAAGTCTTTGTCTCTCGGTCCATCAGCACCGGATCTCCTCAGGGCTGCGTCCTTTCCCCTCTGCTCTTCTCCCTGTACACCAACAGCTGCACTTCCAGTCATCCGTCTGTCAAACTTCTGAAGTTTGCGGACGACACCACCCTTATTGGGCTCATCTCTGACGGGGATGAGTCCGATTACAGGTGGGAAGCTGACAACCTGGTGCAGCCAGAACAACTTAGAGCTCAACGCTCTTAAGACAGTGGAGATGGTTGTGGACTTCAGGAAGAATACAGCCCCACGCACCCCCCATCACCCTGTGCGACTCCCCAGTCAACACTGTGGAGTCCTTCCGCTTCCTGGGCACCAACCTCTCCCAGGATCTCAAGTGGGAACTGGACATCAGCTCCCTCACCAAAAAGCACAACCGAGGATGTACTTCCTACGGCAGCTGAAGAAATTCAACCTGCCAAAGACAATGATGGTGCACTTCTACACAGCCATCATTGAGTCCATCCTCACCTCTTCCATCACCATCTGATATGCTGCTGCCACTGCCAAGGACAAGAGCAGACTGCAGCGTATCATCCGCACTGCTGAGAAGGTGATCGGCTGCAATCTGCCTACCCTCAAAGACCTGCACACCTCGAGGACCCAGAGGCGAGCGAGGAAGATTGTGGCCGACCCCTCCCACCCTGGCCACTCCCTGTTCCAGCTACTCCCCTCCGGCAGAAGGCTGCGGTCCATCAGGACCAAAACCTTACACCATAACAACAGTTTCTTTCCATCTGCTACTGGCCTCTTCAACAAGGCCAAGGACTCCCATTCACATTCATTCATTTATGTAACCATAAGTCCATCTAATGGCAATTACACTATGCATAAGCCAATAATTTTATTATAATAATGAACTAGTAAGACTATTTTCTTCCCCTTCCGGTCAGGTTCACGTTCATTTTGAGTTTAAAATTCTTCATATCAACAGTGTACAAGTATAAATAAATACAAGGAAATCATATTTAATAGCCTAAATAGGCCTACATTAATCATAAATCGTCTAGCGATGGTAACTGAACATTTTTCGCTAGGCCTATATCCGAAACTATTTCATTTTTTTCCCAGAATCGATGAGGAATTTTCTAAAAACTGGATGGACATAACATTAACCCATATTATTGTGAAATTATCAAGGAGACTTTCGTGTTTTGGGGTTGAAAATTCTTTGAGGATATAAGAAAAATCGTCCGTATACTACCCTGTGCGTCCGCATCCGACGCCTAGGGCCGTGACAAAGCGTCGGTATTGGACGAGAAAACTGGTTTTTATATGGCTCTGGGATCACTATATGAAAGGGGCGTTTGAAATCTACTGCCCTTCTGCTTTGGGATCACTATATGAAAGGGGCGATTGAAATCTACTGCCCTTCTGCTTGTCTAAGACCCAGGGTGGCTCATTATTAACACACACGGCTTAGCATATCACTAGTCAAATCGAGTAATTCCAACCTTCTAAACTACTGGTAGGACAGGAGGTGCCCTACTACTTGATTCAAATGGGTGATTTTTTACTGATTTACTGCGATCTAATCGACTGATTCAAACTGTATCGGGTGAATGGCGAGAGCCAGCCCATCCCCTACCAGGGGCCGAGCCATACGTCGAAAAATCGGGGTCTAACCCGAACCTAGGAACTAGACAAGGGCTGTGTCTACTACCGCGCACTTAACAAAGTACACTGCAATGTAGTGCACTGCAATGAAGTGCACTTACATTTGCAGTGCACTCAGTAGCTGAGTAGCGCTGTCTAAACTGGAACACTTTACTTACCCACTTAGCGGGAAGTGACACACGCAAATCTGCTCGCGACACCCGAGAAACTAAACCCGCGAAACAAACCCTCTTGTATTTCTGTCACTGGACTCCTCCTCTTCCGCTACGTAGCCAAGATGGCGCCCGTTTAGGGCGAGTAGTGTCCATCGTCGGACACTTCATTTTTGGACCGTTTGCAGTGCATCATCCGGGTACTTTCAGTGCACTGAATTATTTTGGTTTTTCAGCGTAAGCGCCCTAAGCACTGAAAGTAAGTGCTCGAAGTGCACAAGTGCGCGGTAGTAGACACAGCCCATGTTTTGAGGCGAGGTCAGGGCTCGACATTAAGGCTTGTGCGCTTGTCCGGGACAAGTGGATTTTTTGCAGGGCAAGTGGAAGAGAAATTGACTTGCCCCATTGGACAAGTTAAAACTCAAACAAACAAAAAATGCCATGTTACTTCACGTTATGTTCCACTAAATAAGTCTATTTTACCGATTTTATTTGATAGAATTCTGCATTAGCAAAACATTAAAAAATGGCTTTGTCCCAAGATCTCTACAGACTTTGTAGCTAATTTAATGCTCAACACTTGAACGGGGGCTTATTACTTGAAAGAGGAATTATTTACTGTGTTGTCTCAGTTACACTGTCAGGGCTTTGGAAAACTGTGACTTGCTTAAGTAGGCAAATGGCTAGTACAACATTTCATAATCATTTCAGTAAATCAAGCAGCGCTGCAAGACCCAGTGAAATGTTATACCTAGCCAGTGGCGGTGCGTCCATAGAGGGCGCAAGGGCGCCGCCCCTCCTAGAATTTTTCGTAAAAATAAATTAAAAAAACGTTCAAAAATATGATATACCAAACTATTTAAATAAGAAATGTACTGTGTTAACGCGCTAAATGTGTGTGGGAGACCCTAAGTCCCTGTCAACAACCACTTAAATGTGACCAAATATAATATATTGCCTTTCGTTATCACTGAGATAAGCCACTCCCCCCTGGAGGGGCGCCGGCCTAATGGAAGTCAATGGGAGCTCTCATACTTTTTTCATACATTTGAGAAAAACGGCTTCTCATTGGCGGAAAAAAGGGGCGATGCCGGGGCGCCCTGGCCAATGACATCGTTTCTTACTTATATTGACATCTGATTCGTCGAATCAGAGACCTTTATCATTCCCTCACATCCCATATAATTATCACGTATCTACGAGAGCAACATAGCTAGCAAAGGAGGATGGGCTGTAGGCCTACGGGACGTACACCCGTAGCTTCTCCTCAAATCTGTATGCTAAGTAACCGGAGCTGGTTAGCTGGTTGTTCAGTGAGTAATTCAGTGTTACACACACAGTCACAACATCACACGTTGGCAACGACGCTATGCGATATCAGCGACCCTTCAGCATTAGTATCGTAGCTAAGTCTAGGAAAGTTGAGGCTACTTTTCGCTAGGTACCTACGAACATGTCTTAATCTGCTATACAAGTGGCTTCCCCATCGTTCTTTTGGTGAGCTGTCTCACGAGCCCTACTAGCCGACAAGCAAAATAGTTATTTAGCACTAGCGTTGCTACCTGCATATATGCAAACATTGGTTACAATATTTTCAGGCTTCAACCAGTGCTGCTCAAGCATACATACAGGATCAAGAGATGGATTCGTTAGGCATTGAAGAAATAGTAGGAGAGGACGACAGCATCCAACATAGCTAATACATATATATTTAATGTAAAGTTATGTGTAACGACGAGCCTTCGGCTGGAGCGCAACCTTTGTTATCTCACATATATATTATTATTATTTATTTATGCCCCCCTAAAACTCGGTCAATATTTGGACTACATAGAGAACTACCCGGTCAAACGTTCCGTCTTGGTAGCGATTGAGTTGCTTGTATCAGAATTTACGTTACAACATTCTGAAATGTTATGTACAATATCATATATGCTGATATTATTACCATGCCGGGAAATATCAAACCTCGACTTTGCCGTTCAAGTCTCGTTTGATATTTCCCGGCATGACCTCACTCTCGGTTAGTAAGTAGTTATTATTATATGGCAACGACAGTACGAGCCTTCTGATTGGCTAATGGGTAGTCATGCCAAACCCGTATTGACCAGCGGTCCAATAAGTATTGTTATTGCCCTCCTCTGACGTCATCTTCAAAATTAGCGATATCGAAGTCAACTGAGTTTTACTATCCAGACGATACTGAAGACATCAACAGCGACGAAGACATTGTTAACTTTCTAAAAGAATCGTTATTTGTGTTGGAATTAAAGCCATTTTAGCAGAACCGTACTGTCCGCTTTCTATCAAAAGTAATTGGTTGCTAGACGACACCTGAAACACACCGTGAGAAGACTTGAGAGCTAGCCTAGCTAGCTACAATTTTAGCCTACAATTTACAAAATGAAAAGAGCTAAAAATGCCATATAATAAACAACTTACTAACCTCGACCGTTCGGTCATGCCGGGAAATATCAAACCTCGCCTTTGCCGTATCGACCTCGCTATCGCTCGGTCGATACGTTCAAGTTTCAGTTTGATATTTCCCGGCATGGCCTCACTCTCGGTTAGTAAGTAGTTCATATTTTCGGAAACAGAGTAGTCAGTAGTTAGCATCATGACATTACCCTCTGTTGCCTGGGCGACATGCACATACGACAGCGGTCTATGATACATCTGTTTTTCAATAGTTAAAATAACCATTCCTGTTTTGGTATTTATTAGACATGACATTGCAAGTCAACGATTTGTACCACAAGCAAAGAGGCTAGGTGATAGCTAACTATTTACTCATTTAACATTGTGCTATAAAACACAATTTTGAAATGTAGGCAGCTAAAATATGATAGCTCTATAACTGTACGCTGATATTAGAGCTAAGCTAGTATAGATCTACTTTCGGAAACAGTAGTCTGCTATTTCAGAGAGGAGTTAGCTCTAGCTGCTACACCGGCACATCTCTACTACTGTATCTGTTACCAAAAGTGTTAAACCTAGCTAGCTACAGCTAATTTGCTACCTTGTAGTCTTCCGTTCCAGACCGCTTCTGGGAGGTACTGTACAAATCGTCCAGCCACCAGCTCGTCCAGCCACCAACGCAATCGCTAGCTACCAAGACGAACACTGTAGTAGGCCTATACAATTTACCGGGACAGCTTCTCCACAAAGGGCTATATCGCATTTTGCGTTGTTACTGACAATGATTGCTATTGAGCTTTTTATGCATGAGCGATTTTCTACTAAATAAATGTCAAACTTATTTAGGTTTTTTGGGAGCATTTTTTCAGTTAGCAGACATAGCCTACTGTTTGAATCGCGATTCCATCTGAAATATTGCCAGTGATAACGTTGTTACAGTAGCTTCTTTCCAAGGGTGTTCTTAATGAATTATGCAATAGCCTATGAGTAGGCTAAATGCTTGAAAATATCACTAGAAGGGAAAAACTTAAAGAGACGGACCCACCTGCAACCGACGCAAACAGGCACACCCTCACAATTTCCCCAGAAATTGCATGCTCTCTAGTTTATAAATATTGTAGAAGTGAAATGTAGAATCAGAAAGGGATTTATTTGCCATGAAAGTTTGCACAGACAAGGAATTTGCTTTGGCAGGAAGGTGCATACAATAAACACATGGGAACCTTAAATGTAAATATGTGGACTATCTATACTAAGGGTAAATAAACTAGCAATACTAAGTGGAATGTATTACTGTCCTCTGCAGTGACAGGAAATAAAGTGGTGTTGCTGCCACCATCCACTGTCGTCCCACTGTGCCATACAGAGGTAACCATGAACTCATACGCCAGTACGTATGCCATATGTGGTTGCTGAATATTGATCAAATATGCCATTTACTTTCTCAAGTGGATGATGTGGATGATCAGGAAACTGTGCATGCCTGCTCAGAGAGCATTTTGGGGGTACACTTTTGATTTGATTTTACCACTTGCAACATAGATGGTGAGAGTGTGTGAACGTGTGGCTGTGATTGAAGTGTCTGTAATGACTTACTAATGGTGGTGGTCTGAACATGAGACACAAGTCCTTAAAGTTCTCATTTCAAATATAAATCAATTGATTAAATTGCTATGGTGTTAAACTCAGCAGGAAGAGGAACTTCTTCCTCCCCCTGAGCATAGGGCATCCACTTCAAGGCCAAGAAAAAGACATAAGGTATAAGTAATGAACCTTATAACACAGTAGTCAAATGGACACCTTCAACTTTTTTTCAAGTGTGCCTTACAAAGGGACAATGTTCTTTATTTGTTTCAGGTTGGAGCAGACAATGTGAGGGCCCTGTATAAAAGAACCCTTGAGCTCGATATAGAGTATAAGAGGCTTTTAATTTAAAAAAACAAGGCTGGAGATAGAAAAACTGGAATATGAGAAGAGATAGTACATGACTGAATGAATGACACTAAACTTAGTTACACTGACATTATATTGCTGTGTTCCTAGGAAAGGGAGAACACATGAGGATGTATTTGTTAAACTTTTTTCTACGTTTTGGTCTTTTTATACCTTTTTGTGGCTTTTTTGTTGTGTCTTGAGTCTTTTGTGGGGGTTTTCAACATTTCTTTCTGCTATAAAAGTGAATGAAACATCCAAATTCAATGAAAGTAGTGAAATGTTCATTGTACGTATACACATTGTTCTTTTTGGTTTGAAATGTTTTGGTTGAAAGAAACCCAACGTTTTGATATGGAAATAATTAGAAAATGGGTCAAAGCAACCCAAGGACAGCAGAAGAGGTTAAGGGGAGACACGTACGTACCCCATTGAATAGGAATAACATATCAACATGACACTACATAGGCCTAAAAGTACCCGTAGCGAAATAACGCAACGCTATGCATTGCATATGCAAATTCTAAGCCTTGCTAGTCTATGTACTTTTAGTAGCTATAGTTAGATCTCATATTATTTTTTTGGGATTCCTATATGTTTAATGTATGCACCTTCCTGCCAAAGCAAATTGCTTGTCTGTGCAAACTTCCATGGCGATTAAAACCCTTTATGATTCTGATGTTCTGGCTGTTCTGAGCGCACCTCTCAATATCCGCGCACCAAGCTCCACATCTTCTATGAACGGTAACGCCATTATCCTCAAAAATGAGTTAGTGGGCGGGGCTTTTATGCCGGTTGATCTCTGATCTCCAACTATAACCTGCTCCCGACCAGGTTAGCCGTTCAGCATATGTTACCATGGCGATCTACCCCGATAACAAGTGATCCACCTTCGTAGTACAGAAAACCCTGGGTTGAACCTGAAGTTACCTCGCTAACGCCAAATCTTGATTCGTAGTACAGGCCCCAGGCTCCTGTTCCTTAAACCTTTTATTGTTATTGTTTTCTTTTTGATTTGTTTCATATATGTATACTATGCTTCTTAGGATGGCATAGAGTGTAATCGAGTTTTAGTATAGATGTAAATAGTGTTTGGTAAATAATCTTAATGTTAAACTCTTTGTTATGCTTGGAATAAAATACATATTTGTCTAAAAATAGTTGTAATCTACATGGTGATTTACTGTAATCATTAATTATTTAAAATTACATTTAGAAAATATTCAAAGAACCCCTTAATGGTTCCCTATAGAACCATTTGGTTTGACTTCAAAGAACCCCTAGGGTTCTTTTAAATGAACCCTTCAAAAGGGTTCTATATAGAACCTTTTAGGGGTGCCATATATGAAGCAAGCGATAGAACCCTTTTTGGTTCTATAAAGAACCATTTATTCTAAGAGTGTAAATAATAATATTTAATGTGGGTCACATTTGTGTTATGTTATTTAATTATTCCCCAAAAAACGAAACAACCAAAAACAAGCCGTTATAGGCTACTTAAATTTGTGTTCGATTTACTAAAGTGATAACGATATCACGGCCCTATTTTGCTTTTGTCAACACGGCTTGCAAAATAGAAAACCAATGGCCACAAGGTAGGCATACACGGACCTTCGAGAACCTAAAACTCCGTTTGACCTAGTGCACACGCAAACACAAAAACCGAGTTTTCCGAAATCTCCACTTTTTTGAGTTTTTAGAAATAATCGTTTTCCGTGATAAAACCTCCGTTTTAGTATGAAAGGGCAAACCGCTTTAAAACTCATGATAGTAAATTAGATATAGACATACTCTTTTCATCACTCCTTTTTTTCAACAGTAACAACATATTGCAATGCATAAATAAATATTTTTCTATCGTGATGTTATTCAATGTTTTTTTCTCACCTAGGCTACATACTTTCACAACATACTCTCACATTGTTTATTGCACATAGGCCTACCTCTTTAAAAACCTTATTCACTATTCATCTTTTCAACTGCTTTCAGCAAACACACATTTTCTTCAGGAAATGTACCTTTTCTAGTTTTAATTACTCTCCCCAATTGCGAAACGCTGTAGAATAAATGTGCGTTTTACTTAATTGTCCACAATCATTACAAAAAGTAGAAAACAACGGACATTTGATTTAGTAATTGATTATTTGTAACCATGTCAATTTAAAGCGTCTGGATTAAATAGTTTTTTTAATCTTGAGTTTAACCCCATTCTAATTTGCACACAGAGAGATTCCTGGCAGTATTAGAGAGATGACGATTAGGTGGGACCTTTATTTTGAAAATCATGTTTGGTTCTGGCTTCACAGTTCTCTTCTGTGTATTCCTGAGAGAAGGATTGTTCAGATGTATCCCGTGCTGCTTATCTGTGTTTATGTATTTATTTTTTATGGATCAACAAAATCAGGTAAAGTATAGCTATTTCTATGAAACGTAGCTAAAGCAGATTGCAGCATAAATGCTATTTAATGTGCAGCAGACGTAGCTAGCCTACTCGAAACACTCTAGCTCTAGGCTAGTCTACTAGCCCCATTTGATTGCTAGCCTAACTTGCTCTAACAATTGACTATTAAAAATCTACAATCTACAAAATCCGCCATTTGAGGACGGCAATTAATAATATTTGTAGTTCATGTAGTTCTGATACCAAATTAGCGCAAACTCAGAAACAAATTACGTTGCCACCACGTAGTCAGTCGTAAACGGGCAACGAAAGTTTAGTCGTAGCAACGTAGACAGTTAGCCTACGTGACAACCGGAGAAATGAAAGTCTGTTTAGAAGAACGCTAAGAACGTACATTCAGAGAATGTCTAATGTAAGGAGAACTCCCACTCTCGGGATACTTCCGGGTTCTGAACTGGTTGCAGTTCCACACTAGTTCCATATGATGGCGCTAACGGTCGAGTGCAGAATGAATGGAGGTCTATGGAGCTATACCCCTAAAAATCCACTTTTGTCAGGATATATATTTTTTTCTAGTCATTTTAATTTGGAATTCGAAAGGGGAGGCAAAAAAATAGTAACTGCTGGGTGATTAGCAGATAGATTTTTTAAAAGTCGTTTTTTTGTTCTAAAAATACTTTTACAATGTCAGAGACGTCATACACATTGTACGACAAGAGATACCGTATTACGGCAAGCTCCGGTCACTTTCTTTTCTCTCTCGAGGCATCGACAACACAGCTGACAGGTTAGGCTCCCCCTGTCAATACACATGCTAGAAAGAGTTTTGGCTTGCTAATGTTGTTTCTAATGTTGCTAATGCTCTGACATTATGATTCCACTTCGGATGCCATCAAGCGGGATCTCTGGTCGTAGTCAGTCCATCACTAACCAATCAGCATTCATTAGCAGAATGCTAGCGTGTTATGGGCAACAATGACTCACCCTGTAAGAAATCGAAAGGACATAAGTACTCGTTCATCCAATTTTCGACCTATAATCCATGTTGAACATGCAAAAACTACAATAAAATCTAAGGTTTCTCAACGACAATCAGGTGAAAGAGACACATTTAGCCGTTTAGCTCCATAGACTCCCATTCATTCTGCACTCGACCGCGACCACTCCCAGTGGAACTCTGGTGGAACTGCAACACAATTCGGTACAATGGGGCTTAATGAGGAGTGGCAAGGCTTTCCTTTAAACAGGCTCTGGTACATTTCTCATGATTTGTAGGTCGTGGTGCAATGGATCACAAAACGGATAAAAATACATTTTTGAATCAGAAAAAGGCACATTTAACTTTTTTTTGCATTGATTTATAATCAATTATCACAAGAAACCTTTCAATAAATAAAATCTTAAAATACACATTTAAATACTCAGTTGTTAAATGAAAGTGCCCCCATGATTTATTTATTAACATTTAACACAAGGACCCTTTCGGCATTTAAATACAATGTTTAAATAAAATATGACATACTCAGTTGTGTCCATCATATAAAAAAGAAAAAAAGAAACTCAAAGCAGACCTGAGCTTAAAACTTTGAAATGTTCTTCCAAAAAATGAGGATGTCAACATTCACTGGGAGCAGGGCAAACCTCTTTGCTGTTACAATGTCCCCTGCAGAACACCCGCTCAATAGGCACTGAAGTACCAGGCACAACCAGGGGGGTGTTCCATCAACGTCGCTAACGCAAGTCTCGCTAAAACGAATAGGTCTCACTTGGGTAAACGTCAACTTGGATTTAAGCCTCAAGCCGTTCCACTAACGTTCCATTCCACTAACAGGCAACGCTAATTCAAGCTAGACCTCAATAAGCTTAGACTGTGCAGCCCAGATCAGGCGATCGTCGAAAAGAGGAGTTATGTTGCAAAAAGCAAAGCGTAAACCAGCAGAGTGGTGTTGTTTCAGCAGCGTAAATTGATTTTTAGATTTTTTTGGGAGTTGTCCCCAAAAAGGATTGCCGCAATTAACATGACAAGGGAGACAACTTGTGAAATGGCCATTACGACCGTTAAAAAGCGTAAATTGTAGACATACCAAATTAACATGCATTCAGTGATTAACTGATAATTAGCGTAATTTGATGAGCTGTTTGAAACTGTTCTGACAGTATATCATGGCCGATATTCTCAACAGGAGATTGAGAATATAACCTAAAAAAGAACGTGGCAGCAATTGAAAACTGTAGGATAACATTCAAAACACTGAAGAAGGCCATGGTTAATTGAACTTGATGTGGGCTAATAATGTTTTTGTCTTCACATCTTGAACACAATAAATTACTTCACAATAACTTTGCCGCACGCATTTATTAAGATAAAAGGGTTGTCAAAGAACGGATACGCGATAAGCGATTGTAACTTGTCTAGACGCTCTGCTTAGTTTCGAAGGCCTTATTTGATGTCACTTAACCAATGGCTTTTGAAAACAGTTAAAGTGACATTATTTCTTAACTTGTTTATTTAAATGTATATATTTGTTGGTGAAGTAAACACGTAAATCGTTCATGTCTGCACTTCAAAAAATGTCTTAATTTACGTTTCCGAACACGGACTAAGGTGTTTTGCGCGCAGGAATTTACTCGGCGGAACTGTCTTTTGAGATTCTGTTTCCACTTCTTTGAAATTATTTGCAACACATTTTAGTTTAGCTTGACTTTTAGCCTGACACGGAGCAGGCTAGTTCCGAAGTATGAATTATCTTGGAGTATGAAGTAGCTTGAACTAAAATAAGCCACCTTAATGGAACGGAACTCTCGCTAAAGTAAGTGAGACTTGGCGAAATAAGTCTCGCTTTTCCTTAATCGACGTTGATGGAACACCCCCCTGGTAGTGTCTTGCTATCATGGCAATGTGAAGCAGGGCTCGACAATAACGATGGCCCGGGGCCAGTAAAAAGTAACTTCGGGACAGTTGAACTAGCAACTCACTGGCCCGATCGGCCCACTGCAAATTATTGATTGAAAAAATATCGCATTGTAAAAGTTAACATCCTTCAAATGTTTTGCTATCTGCTAAATGCATAAATAACTTTGCAGCTCGTGGGGCGCACAGTTGGAAAATCAAGAGTTGAGTAGTGAGTGACGAGTGGTTGTCAAATTGTAATTCTATAATTTCTATACATTTTTTAACAACTGGTGAGAGACTGGCGCGAGACAATACAGTGAAGATGGCAGCAAAGTAGAGCTACGAGCTCAAACGGAAGCAACTTTTTAAATGGAACTAAGATGCACTGTGTCGTCTGTCGTATGTTCCCGTCTAAAGCAGACAAAAGTGGATCTTTTTACACGGGCACCGACAACAGACATTGACACCTCTTTCCTACAAATCTCACAGTAAAAAAAATAAAAAATTAGCTGTAAAATGATAGTTAAAAAAAAAGAGCCTGTTTTGGCTCTGGTCTGTACCTTTGTCACGCCGCAAAATGTCCTGCACCCTACTCTGTGTACGTCCACGGAATTACAAAGAAGAACAAGGATATTTAAAATGGACTACGGTCGTAAATGCAGTATCCCAGGCTGTACAGGGAACCAAACACTGTACGGGATTTGAGAAGATCCCTGTGCAGTTCGTCCCTCAATGACATATTTGCTCAAACCATTTCACCAAGGACAGTTTTGAAACCTGGGACAAAGTAAAGCAGGATTTGCTATAAAGCTGTTGCTGAAAAGAGGTGCTGTTCTGTCCTTGTGTTCATCACAGCCGCAAGCTGTAGTATGATTTAGTTATTAGCAATGCTAACGTATCCTGTAGTCCAGGCCTGGCCAACTCACGGCTCTCACGTTCATATCGAATTTTGTGTTTGTGTTTTTTTTTGTTATATGTGTGTTTAATATTTATGTTGAGTTCAATATTTTCATTCCACGCAAATGCGCGTTTGACGTGAATTTTCGCATGATCGCGTCTGTATACATTCACTTTGTATCTAAAAGACACACGCAAAACGTGTTTGGTGTGGACCAACATAAAACTCGGTCAGCTTGGAGGGAGGGAAAACCTTATTGTTGAGTAAACAATTGGTGTCAAGTTTGCTCTGAAAATGGCAGGGAAAAAATGCTCAGCAAAACGAAAATATGAAGATGAACACAGGACGTTTTTAACAGTGTGAGAGTTTTTAATTTTTTTGTTGAACGTTATGGCAAGCCATTCTGCCTGATGCCAGGCGTCATTAGTGCTTTTTCAAGGCTTCAAATCTTCAGCGTCACTTCAGCTCACTCCATGCATATCTTGACACTCATGGGGCCTTGGAGAGCCCATGTCCATCTACAATAACCTCCAGAAAACTGCCAGTGGCATAGAACCTTAACACTGCCAGTAGGGTTGCAGGGGTCAGTGCAAAGGACCTCCTTGTTAGCCTCTGCAGGTCTGCTTCTATGTGGTTCAGGAGCATTATGATATCATGATGTCATCTGACATATCTTACACTCAATGAGTATAATTGATCAACCATCAATTAAAGTAGAGTTGATTATTCATGTCAGAAACAATGATTCCATGTTGAAGACATGGGGTATTCATTACTTGTGTGTTTGTCATTTGTCACAATGTCATTTGTGGCCAATATTTGAGAATCATCAGACTGCAAACATCTTGGAAAGCTGTTGGCCTATTATTGCAATATTGTAGATATAGTCAACACTAGAAATTAAGACTGAATATGTTGGATTGAGATGCTTGCTGCTAGCTGGGACATGCCATGAGTGATACCATTTAAATGCATGGTTTTTAACCTAGTTCAATAAGTAGTAAATATAGGCACAAGTAATTTGAGAAATATAGGCTAGTTGTTTTATTAGAGTTTGTTCTCCCTGCTCCTGCTCCACAGATCTAAGGTGTAAGGATTGGACAGTCAACACTGAATGATACAATACACAATTCAGCCTTTACTTAAAATACACATTGTATGCTTAGGCTATAAGGTAACCTACATTTGACACTACCTGTTGGTTGGGCAGAAGAATAAGCACAGAAATGGAGGGCCTTGTGAACTTCATCTCTTCAAACAAGAGCTTCCTCTCCTCAATTTGGAGATGAGCCCACTTCATTTCCAAGACCTCCTATTGGTATTTAGCATCCTGTGTCGCTGATTGCAGGGTCCTGACACCGGTGTAAAACTCAGATGCAGCATAGTTTGCACGTTTACCTTATTGTCTTTGTCTTCATGTATCATCATACAATGTAGCCTACATTGAAAAGTACAAAAATAAGTAGCCTATAATACATGTAAAGTTTTCTGTAGCGACAGAAAATATTATTTGTGTGCCGTAATTCGTCAATTATTTTGGTTAACGTTTACATTTTAAAGTCTTAAAGTTGCGTCAGAAGAATCACATTTCAGTACAATGGACAGCGTCTTGTTAAGTGCAACTTAAGAGACACGTACGATGGTTCTCCTTACGAGCATGTTCGGGAAACGCACGTAAGAAATAACGATGGATCTTTATTTTGATCATAGAGAACCCTCGTAACTCGTACGATCCATCGTTATCGGGAAACACAGCCCAGGACTGAGGGGACTGAATTTCGCAAGCACAAGGTAATCACTTCAAAGTCAGGCAGAAAAGCAGATAAAGTTGTTCCAAAAATGTACAAAGCACTCAGAAACCGTAACGCGTGAAACTGGCTTGGAACATGACTGGCCTGGCCTGTGGTCTTAGTACGGTGGGAGTCAATTTCTGTCATTATCATGTTGGTGTGTGACATGTACATGTACATGGTATGTTCTCCACATAACTTTAGGATGGCTTCTTTGTTGATGAGACACACTTCCAGTTTTAGGCAGATCCTTTTGGCTGTCAGCCAATTCCTTTGCATTTACTTGCACCACTTGTCTGCTAAGCACGGCAGTGCTGACAGCTCTCTTCACCTTCCCCCCAACTCCATCCACTGCACCTTTGCCATGGCTGGTGGCAAAAAAATGCCATTCGACACTCACTTCTGGGATCATCTGCTTTAGGGTAGTTGAGAGGAAGAACCAGATACATTTATTTTTGAATTGTGATGCTGCCCCATCACTGAAAATGTGTAGCTCGTTGTTACGCCCCCTCCAATAGCTCGGGAGAGGAGGAGCAAGCAACTGCCCAAGGCCACACAGTGGTGAAGGAAACAGGAGGCCGAAATGCCGTGAACACGTGAACATGCAAGGAGAAGAAGTCTGCTATCTCACCCCTTCTTTTAATGTTTGAAGTGAACCCTAAGCAAAAAAATTACATGTAGGCCTACACATCCAATTAGAGTCCAATCTCAATCTTAAACATGTCCCCATTATTATCTTCAATCAACTACCAGCCTTTAAGTTACTAGATCATGGCTAGCCCTACTCTGAAATACGTATTTCAAACAGGCATTATACAATAGCAAACAGGGTAGCTAGTTTAAGTACAAAAATAGTGTAGCGACCCACACAGAAAAACGTGTGTTAGGCTGTTAGTTGGTTGTTTACCAGTAGTGTTCGCGGAGTCCGACATGCCAATCAACCTGCTGTCGGGGGTTGGCGCATTCGAAGTTAAGACCAGGTTTAGCGTCTGTTCTTTCTGTTACGTCTGGGTTTCACAAGAGACGGTCTTTTCTTTTATTTAGCGTGGGCTAGGGCCAAACAGCTGTTTGGCTTACTAGTAGGCTAACCTGTGTACCCTGTGGTTAATAAGCGTAAATTCTGGAACTTCATCTTATGCCTGGATAATTGTTCCTTTCTGACCTAGTCAGGTCATTACAATAGATTTCAAATGGCGAAATAATACTGTTGTTGTTTTAAAAGTGTGCTATCCATAATGAAAACGAAAAAAACAAAATTTAATCAACTATACCACAATAGGAACTGCGCTGTTAGCTTAAGGTAGTGCTAAGTGCTAAACAAAAACAGAGACATTTCTCATATCTGAATCTGTTATGGAACCAAATTGCCAATATGCATCTCTTTCTATGGCTCTGCGGCCCAGCAACTCAACTTTCATAACATTTTGTTCAGGAAGCACTCTGAGATTCTTTTGAATGAAGAGCGCGTTACAAATCAAATGAATTATTATTATTATTATTATTAGGAAGCCTCAACCCCAATGCTAAACCTTAAAACGATAACTATAATATGATGCTCTTGTCTTCCGCGCAGACGCTGGCGTAGTGATTTGTGACTGGTGAACTGTGGAAATATCCTAATCCTCAATTGAAAAAATGCACTGCCAGATGTCAAAAGAAACGCTTCTTTTAACAAGATAAATTAAATGTCAATCAGCATTTTTGGGGTGGCACCTGGGGTGGCCAGTCCGATATCAGGGGGGTCCAGTGCCACCCCTCTGGCTCCGCGACTGTCCACCACAGCTTTTACCAACCTCTCCTCACCCCCTACAACACAAACACAAACTGACACATATACACATGATTATCTCTCCTGATTGGCTAACGAGGAGCCTTGATGGACACACCCACGTCATCAGCCGGCAACGCACCTGAGAGGTATCATATAGGTCTCTCTCTAGGAGGAGAGAGAGACCGTAACACTCGTTTAGTGCAAAATGGTAAATGGACAGCATTTATATAGAGCATTTTTATACCACCCAAAGCGCATTAAAATTTTTGCCTCTCATTCACCCAGAATACTCAGTCACACATACCGACGGCAGCGAGCTGCCATGCAAGGCGCCGCTCTGCCCATCGGGCAGATGCCCATCCATAGTGCTGGATGTTTCTTCTTCACATCTTTTACCATTTCTGAGAGGAAAGTAGTGACAGCCTTTCTTCCATGGTGCAGGTCATCACTGATTATGATGTAGGACTGTGCTTCTTCTTTGATCCAGGATACAGCTGTGAAAATCTTGGTAACCTGCTGTGTAATTTTCAGCGAAGTCTACCTGAAGGACAGCACACCTCATTCCCCCCCCCCTCTCCTTCTCCTGAAAAAAGGCACTCTGTTGTTGTTTTAAAACTCATGTCGGGTGAACTTGGGGGCAGTTTCGAACAGATTGTTCAGGACATCTCTGAGCAGTCCAGTCTACTGGCTCTTCACCTGCACTCCTCCTGCAGTCTCCCAGGTGTACCAACTGGTGGCAAACTCTTTCTCCTCCTCTGGGATGTTGGAAGTAAGCTGCAGGAACATGCGGCCATCACAGCACTCATCACAGTCATTCATCATACATTTTGCATTGTCGCGATTGCAGACCACAGCATCAATGTAGTTCTCCACACTTCTAAATGCCTGCCTGGGGACATGTTTGTGGGCACAGTCAAGGAAGAGCTTGGTGTTCTCATGGTATTTGCAGAGGCAAACATTTCGTGGAGTGTCTGCTCTTGAGAGCATGTATGCAGGGCGCAGCTCTGAAAATGTAGACTTCCCCACTATGGCCTCAGGGTACGTCTCCATTAAGGACATGGTTATGTGGCGCTTTTGGACTTGACTTTTTAGTCCTCCCTTCCTGATGGTGACGGCATCCTTTTTACCTGGTCAGGGCTCGAAATTAACGGTGTCCCGATGTCCCGGGGACGATAAAAAATCCTTCTGGGACACAAATGTATTTTGTCTGGGACAATCCCGGGACAGTGAAAAATAAATAAAAGTAAACTTACTTCCAAACAGCCGTTATTTGCAAATTCATTAATTATGAGTAAAGATAGACGTTACTTTTAGAAAGGCGAGTTACATTTGCGACATCTCACGAATCACGATTGGGCAAATCATAGAATGCATTCTATGTCATCCATTCTACTGTCAGTTGCTGCAGACAGAGAAGTAATGTAATAGACAGACCATATAATCGACAAGGAGAACAACAAAATGCTGAGGCGGCTTAATAAACAGCCTCCTAAAGCAAATAAGGCAAGCTCCAACACTGCAGACTCCCGACACCCCAAGTCATCATTCATCGTCTTCTCCAAGTTCGTTGCCTGTGACAGTGTTAGCTAGCAGTGCTCAGCGATAGCTAACGCTAGCAACTGAAGTGTGCCTTACAATTATGCATAGCAGCTACAAACGTCCGAAATGTTATTTTGATGTTTGCTAAAATCATGTGAAATACAGTTGATTAGATTAAGAGGTGTAGTTTGTACTGTCATTTTTGTATTTTCTTTGTTCAGTCAGGGACTAAGCTAGATTCGTTAGCTTCAAAAACGTAAGCTAGCAGCTAATCATACTTTTTTTTGTCCATGAGCCAATGTTTTTATTTATTTATTTTGGTCAAGAACGTCAGTCAGATCGGGTACCGAGTAGAAAGGGGGTCGCAAGGTAATTGTAGAATTGTAGAATGACGAGTTTGCCAATCAACGTTGGTATGAGAAAAATGTGTTATGAACTTAAGAGAGAGTAATGTTCCAGTTGTTGTAGTTTTTGTGTCTACCTAATCGGCAAGTAGATCCAAATATTAAATTGAAAAATAAAAAATAGAATTCTTTAATGCAACAGATCAGAGTTCATACTTCTCCTTAGGTTGATATTCACTATCTGTGATAGTGTCACGAGTTTAGGGTGTCATTCTTCAAAGCCACTGGCACCCTCAGACTAATTCATATGTTTAATAAAGGAATAAGTATTTTAAACTTACATGGTGGACCAGAGTCCATGGTGTGATGAGTAAGTGACAAAAAATAATCAAATTATATATACTCTGCGGGGGCGACAACGAAAAAAATTGGGACACTGTTGGTTATATCCGGGACAATACAAAGTAGAATTCGGGACAGTTGTGGGACACTGAGGAAAAAAGTTAATTTCAAGCCCTGTACCTGGTGCCTCAGGGCTCCAGACTAACTTTTTTTTACTAGGAGCGCAGTAGCCTCTGCCTGAAAATGTTAGGAGCGCAAGCAAACATTATTGGGGCACACCTTAAATCGACCTGCAATGCAATTATTAATGTAATACTTGTATTACAGACAAATGCTTCGATAGACTTAGCTCATGTGCAGTTTTATTTTAATTTCAGAGGGATATGACATTAGTCATTATATTTATTAATTTAGCAGATGCTAACAGTATAAGAACATATTCATAGACGCCAAGAAAGTGCTAGTGCTAGCCTCTGCTAGTCTACCACCTGGCTTGCATCTGACTGCCATGGCCTCAACAGTCACAAGAAGATTTTCAATCCCATTGACAGCCTGTGAAACATTTTAGAAATCTAAAAACCTAAACCTGGTGAGATTAGAATTAAGCATAAGCATTAATCTAATTTAGCTGTCACTTGAGCATTACCTGAGGCAAGATTACATCATTCCTTTGAAGGAGAAGGCTGAATTTGCTGATGGCCTCAAACAAATCAGCCAAGAAGTGACAGAAAGCAACAAAGGTTCCAGCTTCCATCATCTTCTTGATCTGCAGGACAGAACCAATATATAAGTAATGTTTACGGATCCAAAATATTAAATGATTTAAAAATTAAATACAGACCTTCCTTGCTCTCCCAGCAATATCTGCATTGCTTGATGATGCGGTCGACTGTTCCATGTGGAAGTAAACTGCTGTGAACTGCCCTGAGCTCTGCAGGTTCCTGTCCTTTCCACCAGGTTTTAGTAAGGTATGTAGGGCCCGGGTTACATGTGGGAGCCAGCGTGTCCCACTGACACCCCCTGGGACGTTCACATGCACATCCAGCTCTTGTCCAAGGGCTCTGAGCTCTCTCATTGACTTGGGACTGTAGTGGTATATCTTCCACACCATGTTAAGGAGATTGTAGACTTGGTCCACAATGGGGACTTTTCTTTGCACAGACAGCATTGCCAGCTCCAGTCTACAATTAAAGTGAATACATTACCTTCTTATACAAATATATTGTTTGCTACCCCTGACCTAATTGTCTACATAGCCTACCTATGTGGCAAGCAATGGAATGGGACAATGAAAGCCCCTGCCTCAGCTTGGAGGAGGGTTACACCTCCCTTATGTCCAAGATTGACTGCAGCACCATCGGCTCCCATGGCAACTGTCTTCTCTAACCACCCTGTTTCTGTCCCTAGTTGATCAAAGGCCTCTTTGGTGGCATTATAGACTCCTTTAAATGAATGATATGTTAGCTGTAATTGTGTACAATTGAATTTGGAATGATATTCACTATATACCAGAACCACCAGCAAACAGTAATAGTTTATTTTCCCTGTCATGACACTGGACAGTTAAATCACTGTGGCACCTATGTTTAGGCTTAAAAAGGTTAAGAGCATAGAAACTGTTTCACTCTTTCAATCATTCCTGGCATACATTTCTAACTGATGTGTTCTGAGTAAGCACTAAACTGAGGTCAAATTCAGCTATAGTAATTAACATAGGCCTACCTTGTGCATTTGCATGCTGGACTTCCACATTGCCAATCAAGATATTCGTTGGTTTTATTTCACACTCTTTAGTTGAAACATCTGTGTCACCATCAATCATGAATGAGAGATAAGTTGCGTCCTTAATCTTCTCACCAGTCTTCTGTTTCAGTGTATCTGCAATAGCGCCGATGAACTGCGCACATGCTGTGTCGTTGCAGTATGTAGGGTTTAATTTTACACCATTCTTTTTCAATAATTCAAGTTCACTTTTGAATTTGGTGAATGATAGTTCCTCCTTTGCGATGAAGTATGCAGTGTTAAACTTGACTACCATTTCAGCCTCATCCGCTGACTGAATGCTAACGTGTTGTCTGCGGAACGCAGTTGGAAGACGCGACTCCGTTTCATTGACGTATCTGTCTCTGCACAGTTTATGCCTCAAGCTAGTGTTGTGTTTTATTAAAGTGTCATGTTTGAATTGTGCTGTGCCTGTTGCTTCAGCAAATTTAGTTTCCCCCGCGTGTTGACCACATTGAGAACAGAAGATACAGTGCATTGTGTTTGTGATTTTGCAATATTTCAGCCACGTAAACTCACTTAACCATTCTTGTCTGAAATGTTGTTGTCTTGGCTTTTTAGCCACACCGGGCGACTCATCACTTGATTTTTGATTTCATTCGTTTGTTTTGCCATTTTTTACTGAGCTGTCACTGACAGTGACAGTGGTGTGGTGATCTTGTAGCCATGACGACAGCGAGTAACATCGACATCAGTGAGTGCGTTCGTTTTCACGCAACGCCTGAGTCTGCAGCCCGGCTGACTTGAAGCAGCCAAGGCATTCTCAGCTTCATGTCAGCCGGCTGTCGGCGCCGCAAGTGCTGCATGTAGTCGAACACACCTAGTGACGCGTGACCCGCGCAATTGACTAATCACTTCGGACCTCTCACACACACAGGCCAACACTGGTGGCTTCGTGATTAGGGATGTCACGAGAACCGATACTTACGATACCTTTCGATGCTAAAATAACAAAACACCGTCGATGCCCATTTTTTTAAAGCACCGTGAGCGCCGATGCCAGATGTTAGCATTGGTGCTGCGCCTCTTCTGGAACTGATGGGGGCAGTATTCAGGAGTGTTCCAGTCGACGTTTACATTCAGAAAACCAAGATAGCAACTGCAGCTGCAGCGATCGCCCCACCTCGACTTGTTGACAATAATGAATCCGCAGAAGCCATTATGCAAAAGATGCTACCGTGGTCTTCAGACCAAGGGAGGTCATACTTCCAATTTAGCTAAGCGCCTGAAATGAATCCGTTATCCGGATTTGTTTAAAGAATTCGAGGCGAGTTCTGATTCAGTTCCAGTTGAGGCACCGATGCCAACATCATACTAAATCAATGTTTGTTGTGGTCGAACAACGAACGGCGAAATTCAGAATACATCCCAAGAATGCATCGTTTCTGTCATACTGAAATACACGTTACATGATGTTTGAGATGGTGGGCACGTTTGTTACAATGGCTTATGTTATGTACATCGTTTAGGTTAGCTATGCTGTAGTTTTAGCGTTAGCCTATAGCCTACCTTGGTTAGAAGGTAAACACATGTTCATCTTGTTAGCTGGATGGCTTAATTGCACTTTATTATGATGTGCTATGCTCTATTGCACATGTTTTGTATGTCTTAAGACATTTAGCTATTTTTCAAATATTTTTATAAAGAAGTTTAAGTACAGTACATGGAATCTTTGAAAATCCTTTTTTTTTACCGTGGTATCGAAATTGGCATCGAGAATCGTGTTATTTTACTGGTATTGGCACCGACTACTGAATTTTTGGTATCGTGACACCCCTATTCGTGATCTTCTCGTCTTTCAACATGAAATAACAACTTCCAAATTTGTAGGTCGCACATGCGCGAGTACATTTGGTCCCAGTCTGGAGCCCTGCGCCTATCTGGAGATGTCGTCTCTGCTGTAGTATTGGTTTATGGAATATGTTACCCAGTGTTTCCCCTAGGATATTGTTTAGCAGTGGGGGCAGGTCTGTCCGACCCCCACCAAAAAAACTGTCCTAACCCTATATTTGGGAGCAGGTTAATGTAATATTTTCGTCCTATTTCCCCTAAAGCAACAAACTTAGGCTACTTAAAGAGACCTTCCATTCATAAAGTATGTTCTAAAGCTGCCAATTAATACGTAACAACTTATTGTAAATGGTCAGTAGCCTATACCAATTATTTGTTTGTAAACATTTGGGGTGCGTGCGCAGCATAGTAGCAGAATACCGGGGAAATATAGCCTTTATAACGGCTAGAGAATTACACAGATTATACAAATAGATAAAAAGGTAGAGGAGGACAGCCTTTAAGAGAGAATGCGATTCCCGCGATCTGTCACATCAGAATTTTGATTTGGGGCACGAATGAGTGAGAATGTCGCCGGTAGACCGCATAGGCGGCAGCCATGTCTTCACGTCATGTCACAAAGTTAATCATTTAACAGTTTAACAGTCAAATCTACACCAAAACAGGCAGGAATCGCTATCGAATCAACAGACGTGCAATTTACTGTAGCTAGCAGGGGAAGAATACAAACAACGAAAATCACCAGTTAATTTAAATTAGCAAGAACTATAGACTAATACAATGACAGGCTTAAATGAACTGACAACATAAGTTATATTGACTTACAATTCTCAAGACGCACACACGCAATCTCAACTGCGGTGTGAAGCGCGTGTCCGTGCTATTCTTCGACATGCACTCTAACAATCACTGCTGATAGACGGCCTAAAATTCTGTACAGCCCTATTTCTGATGCCGTGGCGGCAGAAATTTAGTGGTGGCGGGCCACAACGGGGTCTCATCCGATTTTCTCTTTTTTTATTGCAATAAAAATCCATCTTAATTGCCAATCTCTTGACCACCCCTTACAAAAAAGAAGTATACTAAAATATGGACACTGGTACACTTTTAGTTCACTTTTGATATAGTTTTAAGAAGTATGCTTAGAAACAGAAAATGGTATGTATTTCTTCTGGAGTAGGATGTACGTTTTCTATTATTATACAGCAAAAACAGTCAAAATAATTTTAAAGTGTATTACAGGTTAGATTTTTTAGATCCATGTCATTCTAATTATTAATGTCTATGAAAATCTATTATGCATTGCACATTAAATCTTTTTTTGGTACTGAAGCTGTAACCTTAAGATAGATAGATAGATTACTTTATTCATCCCCGAAGGGAAATTAAGTTGTCATAGCAGCCGGTATATTTGAATACAATACAATACAATAGAATAAAGTGCAAGGAGACAGGTTTAGTGCAGTTCTGTGATGGTGGCTCTGACAGAGATGAGTTGAACAGTCTTATTGCGGTTGGGAGGAACGATTTCCTGTATCGTTCCTTGGAGCAGCGGGGTTGAATGAGTCTGTGGCTGAAGCTGCTTCTTAGCTTGTCCAGGGTTTTGTGGAGGGGGTGAGAGGGATGGTCCATGATTGCCAGCAGTTTTGCCAGCATCCTGTCCTCCACCACCTCCTCCAGGGTGACAAGCTTAGAGCCAACCACAGACTCTGCTTTCCTAATGAGTTTTCTCAGTTTGTTGGCGTCCTTTGCCTTGATGCCCGCACCCCAGGACACCACAGCAAAGAAGATGGTGCTCGCCACAACAGACTGATAGAACATCTGCAGCATCTTGTTGCAGAAGTGGAAGGACCTGAGCCTCCTCAGGAAGTAAAGTCGGCTCAGGCCCTTCTTGTAGACGGCCTGTGTGTTGGTGGACCAGTCCAGTTTATTGTCCAGTGTGACACCCAGGTACTTGTAAGCCGACACCACCTCCACATCCGTCTCACCGATGCAGACAGGAGAGAGCAGGGGCTTGTTCCTCCTGAAGTCCACCACCATCTCCCTCTTCTTTGCCACGTTGAGCTGCATGCAGTTCTCCCCACACCACTTCACAAAGCGGTCAACCAGGTCCCTGTACTCAGCCTCCCCCCGCCCTCAACACACCCCACAATGGCCGTGTCATCAGAGAACTTCTGTAGATGACACGACTCAGTGCAGTGCTGAAAGTCAGCAGTGTATGTGGTGAAGAGGAAGGGGGACAGTACAGTTCCCTGGGGGCCCCCGATGTTACTGATCAGACGATCAGACACACAGCTCTGTAATCTAACAAACTGCGGTCTGCCCGTTAGATAGTCATCGACCCAAGTGATGAGGGGAGCACTCACCCGCGTGCCCTCCAGTTTGGCCTTCAGCAGTCTGGGCTGGATGGTATTGAAGGCGCTGGAGAAGTCGAAGAACATGATCCGGACTGAGGTGTTGGGTCTGTCCAGGGAGGAATAAGCCTTCTGCAGCAGGTAGATGATTGCATCATCAACCCCAACATGGGGCTGGTATGCAAACTGCAGGGGGTCTTGTGATGGGAACACCAGCGGCCTGAGGTGTGCCAGGACCAGTCTCTCCATGACCTTCATGATGTGAGAGGTCAGTGCCACCGGCCTGTAGTCTTCCAGTGCAGCAGGACGTCCTTTTTTGGGCACTGGACCAGGCAGGATGTTTTCCAGAGCACTGGCACTCTCTGAAGGTGTAGGCTCAGGTTGAAGAGGTGCTGGAGAACTCCACAGAGCTGGCTGGAGCATCCCTTCAGCACACGAGGGCTGATGCGGTCAGGTCCTGCAGATTTCCTCTGTTTGACCCTCTCCAGCTCTCTCCTCACCTGGCTGGCTGTGAAGTGGAGTCCAGACTGGGGGGGTGAGGGATGTCAGTGGTGGGTTTGAGGGTGGAGGGGATGAGGGTGGTGCAGAGAGGTGTGTGTCGCAGGAGGTGGTGGGGGGCTGTGGGTGATGTGAGGATGTCCTGGGGGTGGGAGGTGTGGGAAGGTCTGTGGTGAAGGCCAGCGGGGGGTTGGGGGGAGGTGATGACGGGGGTGGTGGGGGGCAGGGGGTGATGGGGGGGGAGGTGGGGGGTTGTTGTTCGGAGAAGCAGAGGAGGCAGTGGAGAGTCCGCTGGGGGTGGGGGGGGTTGGAGGGGTTAATCACTGCCAAAACATTCTGAAGCCCTATAATCTTATACTATTAATTATCAATTAGAGTATAAATGGAAAAAACGAAAAAGCTACTTGAGAAAGAAGGAGACAGAAGGGTTGCATTATGCATTTGAAGGTTATACTGTCAAACTGACTGAAGAACGAAATAACGACGTGAAAAAATAAAGATAGCTGGCTCATTGGCTGGTCAATTCCCATGATGCAAGGCGGTAAATGGTGTTAAAATTGGCTGATAAGTTTGCAGTTTTTTCTAAATACAAATGCAACTTCATGAATTCAGTTTTTAAAATGTGTCTGCTTAAAATATAGTGTTTATTTGCGTGGTCATTGTTGTGGTGGTTTACCATTGTAACCATGAGTTAAATGACTGTTAGGTTTGATAAGAAGAGCTGTATTCTTATAACGTGTACACTTGCGCAGCGAATAGCCTTTTTCAGCTGAGTATTTGCAGTGCAACTTTGCAAGAGCTCCCGTTCTCGCAAAGTGACTTATAATCTGAAGTGTTTGAAGGGCTCCCAAACATTATAATATAATAGTAAGTCATAGTAAAATTACATTTAGGAAGTTTACTTCTTGAAGTACTTACATTAATTGAAAGTGAACTTGAAAGTATTGCAAAGTATACTTTGAAGCTCTTTAGGAAGTATACTTGATGAGCTGAAGTGCACTACACAGGCTACTTTAGAGTATTCCAAAGTATAATTTGAAGTACTTTAGGAAGTATACTTGATGAACTGAAAGTGCACTACACAGGCTACTTTACAGTATTCAAAAGTAAATCTTGAAATACACTATAAGTGTACTTTAAAGTTTACTAAATGACCTAAAAAGTGGGCCAATTCAGTTAACTTAGTATACAAATGGTATATAAATAAGTACACTGCTAGTATACTTTAAGTAACATGATAATAGTATACTTTTTATACTAAGTATACTTACAAAATAAACTTGAAGTAAGTTTTTTGTAAGGGACAGCCCTCTTCTTTCTGGGACTTGTAGGAAGAAACTTCAACACACGTTTAAGTGCTTTCCCCAAAGATTGCCTGGATTTAAAGGCGGATGATGGATGTGATGGACTGTGTGGTGTTGACTCGCTTGTCTCTGCCGCTCCCTTGCCTGCCTGTTCCCGTATCTTCTGTGCCTCCTTTTTAGTTTGAGTCATTTTTTTCTCAATCTCTCAACCTTCCTATCTCTCTTGCCATTTCCTGAAGTTAAGATCAAAACATACATTGACTGAGCAGTTTAATTAAACTCAGTGTAAATCACACACAGTAATTAAATGTTATTTAAGAAGATAGTCCTCTTGTCAATTAATTAATTAATTCATCAACTTACTTTGACAACTCTATTCCATGAACCACACTGGCTGCGAAGCGCCCCGATTGCCTGCGATCGGCTGCGAATGCCTGCGATCTGCAGCAATCGTTTCGACAGCAGGTCGAATTTTTTCGCGAGGCGCTTGCGAAATCGGCTGCAGGATGATGAAATACATAAGTTGATGTATTTGAATAAAAAAACATGTTAAGATTTTACTTCATTAATTGTAGACTACGGTGAACATTTGTAAAGTTGTAGACTTTATATTTTTTTACTTTGACTTTTTTTTACTATACTTTGGAGACCTACGTACCAATATTCACCCTATATTAAACCTAATTACACAATGTTGGTAACGAACGGCCTTTACATGTGGTTACGCTGATGAAAATAAATGAAAATATAGCTGCAAGCAGCAATGAGGTGGCCAAGCCTTCATATGACCCAGAAAACATTTTAAACATCCTTAGAACAGGGTTTGGAGTCCCTATACCGAGTTTGGTGCGAATCCATCAAAGATTTGCTGAGCTACAACCCAACTTCCTGTTTGATGGCTTAACTGCACATTTTGATTGGCTGTAATTGGCAAACGGTTTGGAAAATCAAAAAAACATGTGATGGGCTTTGTGAGGCCTGGTCTGAAAATAATCTCTGCCAAATTTGGTGAAGATTTTACAACACGTGTAGGAGTAGTAGAGTAATTCCAAATGGCGGCCGCATCAATTCGGCTGTTATCAAAAATGATCATGGGTCACACATGGGATGTCCCAAGATATCATGAGACAAAGGAATCACTTAATAAAGGCAAACAAATCAACAGTTATGGGCCAAAACACATTTTTGCTTCCTGCGGCCACGCCCAGTGATCACATGACACCAAATTGATTGGACATCCTCAAAAGAGGGTTCCGAGTCATCACACCAAGATTGGTGTTGATTTCTCAAGGATTTGCTGAGATATGACCCAACTTCCTGTTTGGTGTCTTTGCTGCCGAATTTGATTGGCTGTACCGGACAAACGGTTTTGAAAATGAAAAACCTTTGGATAACTTCTGTGAGGGTTGGTCTGACGATGATGTTAGCCAAATCTGGGGAAGATTAGACAGAAATTGGAGGAGGAGTAGCGAAAAAACGTGTTTTTCAGTCATTCAAAATGGCGGCCGCATCAATTCGGCTGTTATAAAAAATGATCATGGGTCACACATGGGATGTCCCAAGATATCACGAGACAAAGGAATCACTTAATAAAGGCAAACCAATCAACAGTTATTGGCCAAAACACATTTTTGCTTCCTGCGGCCACGCCCAGTGATCACATGACACCAAATTGATTGGATATCCTCAGAAGGGGGTTCCAAGTCATCATACCAAGTTTGGTGTTGATTTCTCAAGGATTTGCTCAAATATGACCAAACTTCCTGTTTGGTGTCTTTACTGCCGAATTTGATTGGCTGTACCGGACAAACGGTTTTGAAAATCAAAAAGCCATGAATAACTTCTGTGAGGGTTGGTCTGACGATGATGTGTGCCAACTCTGGGGAAGATTGGACAAGAATTGAAGGAGGAGTAGCAAAAAAACGTGTTTTCTTAAAATTCAAAATGGCGGAAAATCTATATAACCGGAAATTGACGTCATAGGGTGTGTTGAAATCGTCTTGACCCAGGGAATCCAACGGTACCTCGTTTTTGAAAATCACCCATATGGTTCAAAAGTTACATGTGTAAACACAAGTCCAACTTTGACCAGTTGGTGGCGCTAGAGTGATACAGTGGGACAAATGAAACTTGGTGAAATTGAAGACGGGACTGTCCTTAATGAGTGTGCCAAATTTCACAACTTTGTACCATACGGTTCTAGGGGCTGCCATAGACTCCAAGAGGAGAAGATGTGTAATAATAATAAATATAGCTGCAAGCAGCAATGAGGTGGCCAAGCAGTCATATGACCCAGAAAACCTTTTAGGCATCCTCAGAACAGTGTTCGGAACGCATGCAGCAAGTTTGGTGCGAATCCATCAAAGATTTGCTGAGCTACGACCCAACTTCCTGTTTGATGGCTTAACTGCACATTTTGATTGGCTGTAACGGGCAAACGGTTTGTAAAATAAAAAAACCATGTGATGGGCTTTGTGAGGCTTGGTCTGAAGATAATCTCTACCAAATTTGGTGACGATTTGACAACATGTGTAGGAGAAGTAGAGAAAATACGTTTTTTTCAGTAATTCAAAATGGCGGCAACATCAATTCGGCTGTTATCAAAAATGATCATGGGTCACACATGGGATGTCCCAAGATATCATGAGACAAAGGAATCACTTAATAAAGGCAAACCAATCAACAGTTATTGGCCAAAACACATTTTTGCTTCCTGCGGCCACGCCCAGTGATCACATGACACCAAATTGATTGGATATCCTCAGAAGGGTGTTCCAAGTCATCATACCAAGTTTGGTGTTGATTTCTCAAGGATTTGCTCAAATATGACCAAACTTCCTGTTTGGTGTCTTTACTGCCGAATTTGATTGGCTGTACCGGACAAACGGTTTTGAAAATCAAAAAGCCATGAATAACTTCTGTGAGGGTTGGTCTGACAATGATGTGTGCCAACTCTGGAGAAGATTGGACAAGAATTGAAGGAGGAGTAGCAAAAAAACGTGTTTTCTTAAAATTCAAAATGGCGGAAAATCTATATAACCGGAAATTGACGTCATAGTGTGTGTTGAAATCGTCTTGACCCAGGGAATCCAACGGTACCTCGTTTTTGAAAATCGCCCATATGGTTCAAAAGTTACATGTGTAAACACAAGTCCAACTTTGACCAGTTGGTGGCGCTAGAGTGCTAGAGTGGGACAAATGAAACTTGGTGAAATTGAAGACGGGACTGTCCTTAATGAGTGTGCCAAATTTCACAACTTTGTACCATACGGTTCTAGGGGCTGCCATAGACTCCAAGAGGAGAAGATGTGTAATAATAATAATAAGAAAAGGTAGAAACACTTATGTGGCTTCGCCGCTTCGCGGCTTGGCCACCAATAAATATAGCTGCAAGCAGCAATGAGGTGGCCAAGCCTTCATATGACCCAGAAAACATTTTAAACATCCTTAGAACAGGGTTTGGAGTCCCTATACCGAGTTTGGTGCGAATCCATCAAAGATTTGCTGAGCTACAACCCAACTTCCTGTTTGATGGCTTAACTGCACATTTTGATTGGCTGTAATTGGCAAACGGTTTGGAAAATCAAAAAAACATGTGATGGGCTTTGTGAGGCCTGGTCTGAAAATAATCTCTGCCAAATTTGGTGAAGATTTTACAACACGTGTAGGAGTAGTAGAGTAATTCCAAATGGCGGCCGCATCAATTCGGCTGTTATCAAAAATGATCATGGGTCACACATGGGATGTCCCAAGATATCATGAGACAAAGGAATCACTTAATAAAGGCAAACAAATCAACAGTTATGGGCCAAAAAACATATTTGCTTCCTGCGGCCACGCCCAGTGATCACATGACACCAAATTGATTGGACATCCTCAGAAGAGGGTTTTGAGTCATCACACCAAGTTTGGTGTTGATTTCTGAAGGATTTGCTGAGATATGACCCAACTTCCTGTTTGGTGTCTTTGCTGCCGAATTTGATTGGCTGTACCGGACAAACGGTTTTGAAAATGAAAAACCTTTGGATAACTTCTGTGAGGGTTGGTCTGACGATGATGTTAGCCAAATCTGGGGAAGATTAGACAGAAATTGGAGGAGGAGTAGCGAAAAAACGTGTTTTTCAGTCATTCAAAATGGCGGCCGCATCAATTCGGCTGTTATCAAAAATGATCATGGGTCACACATGGGATGTCCCAAGATATCACCAGACAAAGGAATCACTTAATAAAGGCCAAAAAATCTACAGTTATCGGCCAAAACACATTTTTGCTTCCTGCGGCCACGCCCAGTGATCACATGACACCAAATTACTTGGACATCCTCAAAAGACGGTTTCGAGTCATCATACTAAGTTTGGTGTTGATTTTTTTAGGATTTGCTGAGATATGACCCAACTTCCTGTTTGGTTGCTTTGTTGTCGATTTTGATTGCCTGTACCGGACAAACGGGTTTGAAAATACAAATTCCATGAATAACTTCTGTGAGGGTTGGTCTGACGATGATGTGTGCCAACTCTGGGGAAGATTGGACAATAATTGAAGGAGAAGTAGCAAAAAAACGTGTTTTCTTAAAATTCAAAATGGCGGAAAATCTATATAACCGGAAATTGACGTCATAGGGTGTGTTGAACTCGTCCTGACCCAGGGAATCCAACGGTACCTCATTTTTGAAAATCGGTCATACGGTTCAAAAGTTACGTGTGTAAACACAAGTCCAACTTTGACCAGTT
This sequence comes from Mallotus villosus, assembly GCA_903064625.1. NCBI lineage: Eukaryota > Metazoa > Chordata > Actinopteri > Osmeriformes > Salangidae > Mallotus > Mallotus villosus. The sequence continues at coordinate 101,352 of CAEFZP010003504.1, read as the reverse complement.
GGTGGCGCTAGAGTGCTCCAATGGGAGACATGAAACTTGGTGAAAATAAAGTTGGGCCTGTCCTTAACGAGTGTGCCAAATTTCACAACTTTGTACCATACGGTTCTAGGGGCTGCCATAGACTCCAATGGGAGAGGAAGAATAATAATAAGAAATATAGCTGCAAGCAGCAATGAGGTGGCCAAGCAGTCATATGACCCAGAAAACGTTTTAGGCATCCTCAGAACAGTGTTCGGAACGCATGCAGCAAGTTTGGTTCGAATCCATCAAAGATTTGCTGAGTTACGACCCAACTTCCTGTTTGATGGCTTAACTGCACATTTTGATTGGCTGTAACTGGCAAACGGTTTGGAAAATCAAAAAAACATGTGATGGGTTTTGTGAGGCTTGGTCTGAAGATAATCTCTGCCAAATTTGGTGAAGATTTGAGAACATGTGTAGCAGTGGTAGAGAAAAAACTTTTTTTCAGTAATTCAAAATGGCGGCCGCATAATTTTGGCTGTTATCAAAAATGATCATGGGTCACACATGGGATGTCCCAAGATATCATCAGACAAAGGAATCACTTAATAAAGGCAAACAAATCAACAGTTATTGGCCAAAACACATTTTTGCTTCCTGCGGCCACGCCCAGTGATCACATGACACCAAATTGATTGGACATCCTCAGAAGGGGGTTCCGAGTCATCACACCAAGTTTAGTGTTGATTCCTAAAGGATTTGCTGAGATATGACCCAACTTCCTGTTTGGTGTCTTTGCTGCCGAATTTGATTGGCTGTACCGGACAAACGGTTTTGAAGATCAAAGATCTTTGAATAACTACAGTGGGGGTTGGTCTGACAATTATATGTGCCAAAATCTGGGTATGATTGGACAAAAATTGAAGGAGGAGTAGCGAAAAAACATGTTTTCTTAAAATTCAAAATGGCAGAAAATCTATATAACCGGAAATTGACGTCATAGGGTGCGTTGAACTCGTCTTGACCCAGGGAATCCAAAGGTACCTCATTTTTGAAAATAGGCCATACGGTTCAAAAGTTACGTGTGTAAACGCAAGTCCAACTTTGACCAGTTGGTGGCGCTAGAGTGCTACAGTGGGACAAATGAAACTTGGTGAAATTGAAGACGGGACTGTCCTCAATGAGTGTGCCAAATTTCACAACTTTGTACCATACGGTTCTAGGGGCTGCCATAGACTCCAAGAGGAGAAGATGTGTAATAATAATAATAATAAATATAGCTGCAAGCAGCAATGAGGTGGCCAAGCAGTCATATGACCCAGAAAACCTTTTAGGCATCCTCAGAACAGTGTTTGGAACGCATGCAGCAAGTTTGGTGCGAATCCATCAAAGATTTGCTGAGCTACGACCCAACTTCCTGTTTGATGGCTTAACTGCACATTTTGATTGGCTGTAACGGGCAAACGGTTTGGAAAATAAAAAAACCATGTGATGGGCTTTGTGAGGCTTGGTCTGAAGATAATCTCTACCAAATTTGGTGAAGATTTGACAACATGTGTAGGAGAAGTAGAGAAAAAACGTTTTTTTCAGTAATTCAAAATGGCGGCAACATCAATTCGGCTGTTATCAAAAATGATCATGGGTCACACATGGGATGTCCCAAGATATCACGAGACAAAGGAATCACTTAATAAAGGCAAACAAATCAACAGTTATTGGCCAAAACACATTTTTGCTTCCTGCGGCCACGCCCAGTGATCACATGACACCAAATTGATTGGACATCCTCAGAAGAGGGGTTCCGAGTCATCACACCAAGTTTGGTGTTGATTTCTCAAGGATTTGCTGAGATATGACCCAACTTCCTGTTTGGTGTCTTTGCTGCCAAATTTGATTGGCTGTACCGGACAAACGGTTTTGAAATTGAAAAACCTTTGGATAACTTCTGTGAGGGTTGGTCTGACGATGATGTGTGCCAACTCTGGGGAAGATTGGACAATAATTGAAGGAGGAGTAGCAAAAAAACGTGTTTTCTTAAAATTCAAAATGGCGGAAAATCTATATAACCGGAAATTGACGTCATAGGGTGTGTTGAACTCGTCTTGACCCAGGGAATCCAACGGTACCTCATTTTTGAAAATCGGTCATACGGTTCAAAAGTTACGTGTGTAAACACAAGTCCAACTTTGACCAGTTGGTGGCGCTAGAGTGCTCCAATGGGAGACATGAAACTTGGTGAAAATAAAGTCGGGCCTGTCCTTAATGAGTGTACCAAATTTCACAACTTTGTACCATACGGTTCTAGGGGCTGCCATAGACTCCAATGGGAGAGGAAGATTAATAATAATAAGAATAAGTAGAAACACTTATGTGGCTTCGCAGCTTCGCTGCTTGGCCACCAATAATAATAAGAAAAGGTAGAAACACTTATGTGGCTTCGCCGCTTCGCGGCTTGGCCACCAATAATAAGAAAAGGTAGAAACACTTATGTGGCTTCGCCGCTTCGCGGCTTGGCCACCAAATATAGCTGCAAGCAGCAATGAGGTGGCCAAGCCTTCATATGACCCAGAAAACATATTAAACATCCTTAGAACAGGGTTTGGAGTCCCTATACCGAGTTTGGTGCGAATCCATCAAAGATTTGCTGAGCTACAACCCAACTTCCTGTTTGATGGCTTAACTGCACATTTTGATTTGCTGTAATTGGCAAACGGTTTGGAAAATCAAAAAAACATGTGATGGGCTTTGTGAGGCCTGGTCTGAAAATAATCTCTGCCAAATTTGGTGAAGATTTTACAACACGTGTAGGAGTAGTAGAGTAATTCCAAATGGCGGCCGCATCAATTCGGCTGTTATCAAAAATGATCATGGGTCACACATGGGATGTCCCAAGATATCATGAGACAAAGGAATCACTTAATAAAGGCAAACAAATCAACAGTTATGGGCCAAAACACATTTTTGCTTCCTGCGGCCACGCCCAGTGATCACATGACACCAAATTGATTGGACATCCTCAGAAGAGGGTTCTGAGTCATCACACCAAGTTTGGTGTTGATTTCTGAAGGATTTGCTGAGATATGACCCAACCTCCTGTTTGGTGTCTTTGCTCAAGATTTCAAGATTTCTTTTTATTGTCATTTCAAATGAAACGAAATGCCGTTTCTCGCTAGTTCATCATACAGTGTTTATTAAAAATTATCAGACTCTCATAAAACAACAAGCAAACACAGACATATCAATAAAAACAGACATCAGTCTGAATAAAGTTCTGAAAGAATGTTCAGGAGTGTCCTTGACAGTTTCCTGTCAGTCTGTAGTACCCAAGTTAATGGTGGTGGGGGGGGTGTTTGTGTGTGTGTGTGAGGGGGAGGGGGAGGGGGCACAGTCCATTCAGGAGCCTTACAGCCTGTGGAAAAAAGCTGCTCAGCATCCTGCTGGATCTGCAGGGAATGCTCCTGTATCTCCTCCCTGATGGCAGGAGGGAGAACAGGCTGTGTGAGGGATGGTGAATGTCCTTAATGATGGCGGTGGCTCTGCGAGTGCAGCGTTGCTGGTAGACCACCATCAGCAGAGGGAGAGGGACACCAATGATCCTGCTGGCCGTCTTCACTATCCTGTTTAGCTGCTGCTGTTCATAGGCCTTGCTGCTCCCGAACCAGGAAGTGAAGCTGTAGGTGAGGATGCTCTCTATGGTGCCCCTGTAGAAGGTGGTGAGATGAGGAGGGGGGGAGACCAGCTTTCCTGAGTCTCCGGAGGGAGTGGAGCCGCTGCTGGGCTTTTTTGATGACTGCTGTGGTGTTGGTGTTGGAAGTCAGGTCGTCGGCCAGGTGGACTCCAAGGAACTTGACGCTGCTGACCCTCTCCACAGCTGCCCCAGCCACGCTCAGCGGTGTGTGGTGTTGTTTGCCAGCCCTCCTGAAGTCGATCACCATCTCCTTGGTTTTCTCCACGTTGAGAACGAGGTTGTGGGACCTGCACCATGTTGTGAGCTGCTCCACCTCCATCCGGTATGCAGACTCATCGTTATCACTGACGAGACCCACCACTGTTGTGTCGTCTGCGAACTTGATGACGTGGTTGGTGCTGTATCTGGCAGTGCAGTCATGGGTGAGCAGGCTGAATAGCAGGGGGCTTAAAACACAGCCTTGGGGTGAGCCTGTGCTTACTGCTATTTTCCGTGATGTTTTGTTGCCCACCCTGACAGTCTGCTGCCGCCGCGTCAGGAAGTCCAGGACCCAGTTGCAGGTGCCAATATCCACCTCCAGCAGTCTCAGCTTTTCCACCAACTGTTGTGGAATGATGGTGTTAAACGCTGAGCTGAAATCGATGAAGAGGATTCTGGCGTAGGTGTTTTTCTTTTCTAGGTGTGACAACGTGAGGTGGAGTGTGGTGGAGATAGCATCCTCTGTGGAGCGGTTGGTTCTGTAAGCAAACTGTAAGGGATCCAGGTTTGCAGGGAGACAGCTCTTAATGTGCTGCATGACCAGCCGCTCAAAGCACTTCATTACTATGGGTGTTAGGGCCACAGGGCGGAAGTCATTTAGGCAGGCTGGATTCGGCTTTTTCGGGACTGGGATGATGGTGGCACTTTTGAGGCAGGTGGGTATTATGGCCTGGGCGAGCGAGGTGTTGAAGATGTCTGCAAAAACATCCTTCAGTTGCTCTGCACAGTCCTTCAGAACACGCCCCGTGATGTTGTCTGGCCCAGCAGCTTTGCGTGGGTTGACGCTGGCAAAGGCCCGCTTCACCTCAGCTGCAGACAGCTGAAGCATGTGGTCGCTGGATGATGGCGGGAGCATCTGTACCTGGGTGTTGTTGTTTGCCTCAAAACGTGCATAAAAGTCATTTAGTTCATCTGGTAGAGAGGGGTTGTTTAAGCACATCCGCAGGGGGGGGGGCTTGTAGTCGGTGATGGTCTTAAATCCCTGCCACAAGCGGCGTGCGTCTTTGTCGCTTGTGAAGTGGCTGTCTAGTTTGTGTGTGTACTGCCGCTTCGCCTCCCTGATCCCCCGGGTCAGATTTTTATTTGCCAGTCTGTATGCTACTATATCCCCAGATTTATATGCAGCATCCCGTGCTCTCAACAGTGAACAGACTTCCCCTGTTAGCCATGGTTTCCGATTGGCCCGAGTCTTGATGGTTTTGGCCACTGTCACGTCATCTGTGCATTTGTTAATGTAACCGATGACGGACTCAGTGTATTCCTGTAGGTCAGTAACATTGCCATGTGTTGCTGCCTCTCTGAAAATGCCCCACTGTGTGGTCTCAAAACAGTCCTGTAGTGCTGGAGTAGCTTCCTGTGGCCACATCCTGACTTCTCTGACCACCGGCCTGTCCCGCTTTACCCTGGGCCTGTATGCTGGTATGAGCATAACAGCATTGTGGTCAGAGTTGCCAACATGTGGGAGTGGTGCTGCCTTGTATGCGTTTTTTACATTGGTGTAGACTAGGTCTAATGTGTTCATCCCCCTAGTTGCAATATTAACGTGCTGGTAGAATTTAGGCAACACTGATTTAAGACTTGCCTGGTTGAAGTCTCCGGCTGTGATGAAGAGGGCATCCGGATGGACCAGCTGCTGCTCGCTGATGTTGTTATAGAGCTCTGCCATGGCCATCTTCACGTTCGCGCTTGGAGGCACATACACAGCTGTTATGATGACTGCCGTCAGCTCCCGTGGCATGTAAAAGGGTCGGCATTTTACAGTCATCAGCTCCGCGTGTGGTGAGCAGTGAGTGGACACCACTGCTGCCGAATTTGATTGGCTGTACCGGACAAACGGTTTTGAAAATGAAAAACCTTTGGATAACTTCTGTGAGGGTTGGTCTGACGATGATGTTAGCCAAATCTGGGGAAGATTAGACAGAAATTGGAGGAGGAGTAGCGAAAAAACGTGTTTTTCAGTCATTCAAAATGGCGGCCGCATCAATTCGGCTGTTATCAAAAATGATCATGGGTCACACATGGGATGTCCCAAGATATCACGAGACAAAGGAATCACTTAATAAAGGCCAAAAAATCTACAGTTATTGGCCAAAACACATTTTTGCTTCCTGCGGCCACGCCCAGTGATCACATGACACCAAATTACTTGGACATCCTCAAAAGAGGGTTTCGAGTCATCATACTAAGTTTGGTGTTGATTTCTTTAGGATTTGCTGAGATATGACCCAAACTTCCTGTTTGGTTGCTTTGTTGTCGATTTTGATTGCCTGTACCGGACAAACGGTTTTGAAAATACAAAATCCATGAATAACTTCTGTGAGGGTTGGTCTGACGATGATGTGTGCCAACTCTGGGGAAGATTGGACAATAATTGAAGGAGGAGTAGCAAAAAAACGTGTTTTCTTAAAATTCAAAATGGCGGAAAATCTATATAACCGGAAATTGACGTCATAGGGTGTGTTGAACTCGTCTTGACCCAGGGAATCCAACGGTACCTCATTTTTGAAAATCGGTCATACGGTTCAAAAGTTACGTGTGTAAACACAAGTCCAACTTTGACCAGTTGGTGGCGCTAGAGTGCTCCAATGGGAGACATGAAACTTGGTGAAAATAAAGTCGGGCCTGTCCTTAATGAGTGTGCCAAATTTCACAACTTTGTACCATACGGTTCTAGGGGCTGCCATAGACTCCAATGGGAGAGGAAGAATAATAATAAGAAATATAGCTGCAAGCAGCAATGAGGTGGCCAAGCCTTCATATGACCCAGAAAACATTTTAAACATCCTTAGAACAGGGTTTGGAGTCCCTATACCAAGTTTGGTGCGAATCCATCAAAGATTTGCTGAGCTACAACCCAACTTCCTGTTTGATGGCTTAACTGCACATTTTGATTGGCTGTAATTGGCAAACGGTTTGGAAAATCAAAAAAACATGTGATGGGCTTTGTGAGGCCTGGTCTGAAAATAATCTCTGCCAAATTTGGTGAAGATTTTACAACACGTGTAGGAGTAGTAGAGTAATTCCAAATGGCGGCCGCATCAATTCGGCTGTTATCAAAAATGATCATGGGTCACACATGGGATGTCCCAAGATATCATGAGACAAAGGAATCACTTAATAAAGGCAAACAAATCAACAGTTATGGGCCAAAACACATTTTTGCTTCCTGCGGCCACGCCCAGTGATCACATGACACCAAATTGATTGGACATCCTCAGAAGAGGGTTCCGAGTCATCACACCAAGTTTGGTGTTGATTTCTCAAGGATTTGCTGAGATATGACCCAACTTCCTGTTTGGTGTCTTTGCTGCCGAATTTGATTGGCTGTACCGGACAAACGGTTTTGAAAATGAAAAACCTTTGGATAACTTCTGTGAGGGTTGGTCTGACGATGATGTTAGCCAAATCTGGGGAAGATTAGACAGAAATTGGAGGAGGAGTAGCGAAAAAACGTGTTTTTCAGTCATTCAAAATGGCGGCCGCATCAATTCGGCTGTTATCAAAAATGATCATGGGTCACACATGGGATGTCCCAAGATATCACGAGACAAAGGAATCACTTAATAAAGGCCAAAAAATCTACAGTTATTGGCCAAAACACATTTTTGCTTCCTGCGGCCACGCCCAGTGATCACATGACACCAAATTGATTGGATATCCTCAGAAGGGGGTTCGAGTCATCATACCAAGTTTGGTGTTGATTTCTCAAGGATTTGCTCAAATATGACCCAACTTCCTGTTTGGTGTCTTTACTGCCGAATTTGATTGGCTGTACCGGACAAACGGTTTTGAAAATCAAAAAGCCATGAATAACTTCTGTGAGGGTTGGTCTGACGATGATGTGTGCCAACTCTGGGAGAAGATTGGACAAGAATTGAAGGAGGAGTAGCAAAAAAACGTGTTTTCTTAAAATTCAAAATGGCGGAAAATCTATATAACCGGAAATTGACGTCATAGGGTGTGTTGAAATCGTCTTGACCCAGGGAATCCAACGGTACCTCGTTTTTGAAAATCGCCCATATGGTTCAAAAGTTACATGTGTAAACACAAGTCCAACTTTGACCAGTTGGTGGCGCTAGAGTGCTACAGTGGGACAAATGAAACTTGGTGAAATTGAAGACGGGACTGTCCTTAATGAGTGTGCCAAATTTCACAACTTTGTACCATACGGTTCTAGGGGCTGCCATAGACTCCAAGAGGAGAAGATGTGTAATAATAATAATAAGAAAAGGTAGAAACACTTATGTGGCTTCGCCGCTTCGCGGCTTGGCCACCAAATATAGCTGCAAGCAGCAATGAGGTGGCCAAGCAGTCATATGACCCAGAAAACGTTTTAGGCATCCTCAGAACAGTGTTCGGAACGCATGCAGCAAGTTTGGTGCGAATCCATCAAAGATTTGCTGAGCTACGACCCAACTTCCTGTTTGATGGCTTAACTGCACATTTTGATTGGCTGTAACGGGCAAACGGTTTGTAAAATAAAAAAAACATGTGATGGGCTTTGTGAGGCTTGGTCTGAAGATAATCTCTACCAAATTTGGTGAAGATTTGACAACATGTGTAGGAGTAGTAGAGAAAATACGTTTTTTTCAGTAATTCAAAATGGCGGCAACATCAATTCGGCTGTTATCAAAAATGATCATGGGTCACACATGGGATGTCCCAAGATATCATGAGACAAAGGAATCACTTAATAAAGGCAAACCAATCAACAGTTATTGGCCAAAACACATTTTTGCTTCCTGCGGCCACGCCCAGTGATCACATGACACCAAATTGATTGGATATCCTCAGAAGGGGGTTCCAAGTCATCATACCAAGTTTGGTGTTGATTTCTCAAGGATTTGCTCAAATATGACCAAACTTCCTGTTTGGTGTCTTTACTGCCGAATTTGATTGGCTGTACCGGACAAACGGTTTTGAAAATCAAAAAGCCATGAATAACTTCTGTGAGGGTTGGTCTGACGATGATGTGTGCCAACTCTGGAGAAGATTGGACAAGAATTGAAGGAGGAGTAGCAAAAAAACGTGTTTTCTTAAAATTCAAAATGGCGGAAAATCTATATAACCGGAAATTGACGTCATAGGGTGTGTTGAAATCGTCTTGACCCAGGGAATCCAACGGTACCTCGTTTTTGAAAATCGCCCATATGGTTCAAAAGTTACATGTGTAAACACAAGTCCAACTTTGACCAGTTGGTGGCGCTAGAGTGCTACAGTGGGACAAATGAAACTTGGTGAAATTGAAGACGGGACTGTCCTTAATGAGTGTGCCAAATTTCACAACTTTGTACCATACGGTTCTAGGGGCTGCCATAGACTCCAAGAGGAGAAGATGTGTAATAATAATAATAAGAAAAGGTAGAGAAACACTTATGTGGCTTCGCCGCTTCGCGGCTTGGCCACCAAATATAGCTGCAAGCAGCAATGAGGTGGCCAAGCAGTCATATGACCCAGAAAACGTTTTAGGCATCCTCAGAACAGTGTTCGGAACGCATGCAGCAAGTTTGGTGCGAATCCATCAAAGATTTGCTGAGCTACGACCCAACTTCCTGTTTGATGGCTTAACTGCACATTTTGATTGGCTGTAATGGCAAACGGTTTGTAAAATAAAAAAAACATGTGATGGGCTTTGTGAGGCTTGGTCTGAAGATAATCTCTACCAAATTTGGTGAAGATTTGACAACATGTGTAGGAGTAGTAGAGAAAATACGTTTTTTTCAGTAATTCAAAATGGCGGCAACATCAATTCGGCTGTTATCAAAAATGATCATGGGTCACACATGGGATGTCCCAAGATATCATGAGACAAAGGAATCACTTAATAAAGGCAAACCAATCAACAGTTATTGGCCAAAACACATTTTTGCTTCCTGCGGCCACGCCCAGTGATCACATGACACCAAATTGATTGGATATCCTCAGAAGGGGGTTCCAAGTCATCATACCAAGTTTGGTGTTGATTTCTCAAGGATTTGCTCAAATATGACCAAACTTCCTGTTTGGTGTCTTTACTGCCGAATTTGATTGGCTGTACCGGACAAACGGTTTTGAAAATCAAAAAGCCATGAATAACTTCTGTGAGGGTTGGTCTGACGATGATGTGTGCCAACTCTGGAGAAGATTGGACAAGAATTGAAGGAGGAGTAGCAAAAAAACGTGTTTTCTTAAAATTCAAAATGGCGGAAAATCTATATAACCGGAAATTGACGTCATAGGGTGTGTTGAAATCGTCTTGACCCAGGGAATCCAACGGTACCTCGTTTTTGAAAATCGCCCATATGGTTCAAAAGTTACATGTGTAAACACAAGTCCAACTTTGACCAGTTGGTGGCGCTAGAGTGCTACAGTGGGACAAATGAAACTTGGTGAAATTGAAGACGGGACTGTCCTTAATGAGTGTGCCAAATTTCACAACTTTGTACCATACGGTTCTAGGGGCTGCCATAGACTCCAAGAGGAGAAGATGTGTAACTAGAAAGAGCATTTCCTGCTGAAAATGCGTTGGAATGCTGAAATCTGAAATACATTTTTTAAATGGCTGAAAATACTGAAATGAGAAAAATACCTGCAAGCTTAAATTCATAAAAAAATGTGTGTGTCGCACAAAAGAGGCAGTGTGGAAGCTGAACTGTGTCTTATCCGTCTGGTGGAAGATTTTCTAGGTTGGGATGTCTCAAATAAGTTTCAAATACATATCAACATACCTTACTGAGCAAATGACTCTAGCTAGACTGTTAGTCGGCATTAGAAGGAAAGTTACAAAACAATAAGATAATTTACGTTCCTTGCAAACCAGTGTTAATAAAAAGCATGGAGCGTAAGTTTGGACGTTGTGAACGTATCGAAGAAATAGAATTTCAGTGTGGAAGCTGAAGTAGTTAGACCTTTTTTGGAACGTAAACAATAACAGATCAGTTTCGAACGTAAGGCCCTGAACTACATCCGGCTAGCGCGTTTCCAACATATGTCGCTAGCTACTTTACCATCGAGTCAACATGTCTAGCCCATATTACCATCAATTAATTGGCTGTGAATGGCAGCGATACATCGAATAGTGTCCCCTAACCGACCCACTCGATCAGAACGTTATTTATTTTGGGCTATCATTTATTTTAGGCTGATGAAATTGATAGCATACCTAAGGTAGCCTACAGCTAGAGCTAACCTATCCCGATGTCATACCACTTTTTCAAATAGTAGCTATACTACATAATAATATTTGGTAGAGTGCGCTTACAGTCAGAGGTTATTGTAGCCTATAAAAGTCTGATGCCTACAAATATTTTTTTATGGGAGTCACCATGTACATATTAAGACAGACGTCGGCTTAAAAAGACCTATACCAGCTTAATGCCTGCATAAAGCAACGGTCGGGGAGATGTGTATAGCGGGTATATAGGCTACTGGTTACTTGTTGCTGTGAAATTGTAATAATTAATAAATGCACCGATAAATGTTCAATATGATCTGCTGTTTTTACATCACGGTCTGTCATTTCTGAACCCAGTGTATGGTCGAGGGTTAAAATTCAGGTGGATATGAGAGTTAGCCATCATAGACATAGGTTACATGCCTGTTAGCCATATCCTAGGACTACGCGTCGCATGCAGTGCCAGATCCACAACCGAGTTATCTCTACTAAAGTAGGCTATATTGATTGTTCAGGTGGATCCCTTGCCTGTTGCGCAAATGCATGTCAGTAACCTAAGACAGGACACATCGCCACTGATGCTAGGCATGATTGGAAATTCACTTCCATGACAAGTTATGGCACCCCAAACCACCTTTTAAAAGCAGTATTAGTCCTATAACCTAGCAAAGTTCATTGAAACTACGCTGAATCAACAAGCTAATTTAATTGAAACAACGTCAGACTCTGATGTTGACCCATCATTATTTTGCACCCTTATTTAATATTGAAAATCAACGCTATTCTAATGGTATTAACACCAATATTACTATTGAAACAGCGTTAAAAGATCAACAAACAGCAACCCAGTCATCTCGTTGTCCCGTTTTTATAGGAAATGTAAACTTTTGACAACTTGTTCTTCCCCAATGTCGACGAACAGCCAAACACAGCAACAATTGATATTGTTTAAAAAAAAAGTTTTTGCCCCAGTAACTTGCTCGTAACAAGAATATTATAGTTTTAACAGCTGAAATTATAGTTGGGATAGTAGCCTATAGCTGTTCTGTCCCTGGCAAGCATAAAATATAGGTTTGGCAGTTTAGCGCCATCTAATGGCCATTATAGAATATCAGCTTTTCCGTTGGTCATTTGCAGCAGCTGTGTGGTTGCTACGGTGATGGTGCAGCTAATATTGCTAACGCGCTGGGGGCAGAGACCAGAAATGTAGCTCTACCTCGAATCCACACCTCAGAAAAGTTAACCTAGACGCAAAACTATACGTCCAATCCAAAAAATAATGATATTTTCCGAGACCCAAGACTCTGCCAAAACCAGACATGTCCTTTATATGTCTGCGCGGTCAGAAATACGACTCTACCGGCAGTTTCTAAATCGTGTTTTTTTGGGTTTCTCGGACGAATTTCTCATCAGATTTGCATTAGACTCTATGGGGCGAGAGTTGGACTATGTCTCGCTTTCGTGGGGCTCTGAACAAATATGTACGTCTGTTGGATTCCACAGACAACTGCCTACGACCAACACAAAATTAGCTACATATTGATCCAAAAACGAAGCATGAAGAGCGAAAATTGTGGCAATGCTGGCAATCTAGAAATATTTTTTCAACGACTTCTGAAGCTCCCCTCCACTCTAAGCGTTTCAGTCTGCACTCTAGGCTTTCACGTACACACCCATGTAAATCTCAGAAACGGTTTGAAAAACTCATGAAACATAATCAGTGATATTGAAAAAAGTTGAATAGATATTAAAAAGCTGAATTAGTTAAAAATAGTTTAAGGTTTTGTCAACATTTTAAAGTTTAAATGGTGGCTCTAGCTGAAAGATTGAGGAAGAAGAAGGATTTGGAAGTTGAAGAAGTTTAAAGAAGTTTGAAATGATTTGAAAGAAAACTCCATTGGAAAACCATGTAAAAAATATGATGAATATTGATTTATATTAATTCAAGCATAAGAGGTACAAAGCTGAAAAGTCATAGCACCCATGGCCTGAAACTGCTGAATTTTTTGATAGCTGAACGGTTTTAATAGCTGAAGATTTGAAGGCGCTGAAAAGTGTCAATGAAGAAACAGAATAATAATAATAAGAAGATGCTTGAATAAAGATTCAAAGAACAATACTTGGAATGCTGAAGCAGCATTCCAACAATAATAATAATAACTAGAGAGCATGCAATTTCTGGGGAAATTGTGAGGGTGTGCCTGCTTGTCCGTCCCTTTAAGTTTTTCCCTTCTAGTGATATTTTCAAGCATTTAGCCTACTCATAGTCTATTGCATAATAATTCATTAAGAACACCCTTGGAAAGAAGCTACTGTAACAACGTTATCACTGGAAATATTTCTGATGGAATGGCGATTCAAACAGTAGCTCTATATCTGCTAACTTATGACGTGCCTCCAAAAACGTACATAAACTTGACATTTATTTAGTGGAAAATCGCTCATGCATAAAAAGCTCAATAGCGATCATTGTCAGTAACAACGCAAAATGCGATATAGCCCTTTGTGGAGAAGCTGCCCCGGTAAATTGTATAATACAGTCTTCGTCTTGGTGGCGATCGTTGGTTGAACGTTCCGTTGTACGGTTTAGGCTGAAATTAAATATTGCTTTCATGAACAGATTGACAAGTTTAGGCTGTGTCAATGAAGTTCGGGTTAGTAGTCAGACAGTTTCACTTATTGAAATACTTTTGATTTAAGGGAGTGCCGAACATGTTCTGTCGCCGTTTGACTTCCTACTGTAAACAGCTGTGGATGTTTTTGTTAGCTACAGTGTCTCGCGTAGGCTACAGCGTTGCAGTACTCGTTTGAAATCACAGGTAATGATTATTTCACCAACAAATCGTTTACTTGTAATCTAATGTCATAATAAATCGTACAACGAAAATGTATTTGTGAGTAATGTTTATTTTAACGATTGAAAACAGATGCATCATAGACCGCTGTAGTATGTGTTGCCCGGGCAACATAGGCTAATGTCATAAAATGGATCGCAAGCTGGTGTAGGACATATTGATTCATCTAAATGTATCAACGTCAATATATAAATGTTTTCTGATATTTTAAAGCTACCTCAGAGACGTCTGAATGTCGAGTTGCTCGCTATATTTATAGCATAGAGTAGGCTACCGGACACCGTGAGCTCACAATTCAGCCTAGCCTACATGACACAGTTCACTCTAAAAAATGCTGGGTAAGGTTTAAAACAGCCCAGTCAATTCCAACCCAGCAGCTGGTTAAATATAGGACAGAACACACGTTAACCCAGCAAGATGGGTTGACCATTTAACCCAGAATGTTGGGTTGATCTGATCATTCAACTCCTAAATGCCTAGCTAGCATTACCTGAACTGTATAGCAAAAAGAAGTAAGCACACATAGGCCTACAACTAAATTGAATAATACAAACACGGAGAAAACATAACGTTGTTAGAAACGGTTTTATTGGTTTAATGTAGCCTACTGTAGACTACCTTTTCTATTTTTACCATCCACTTTTGGCGCCTTCACGAACGAACAGCCAGTCGTTAGTTAGCGTTACTACTACACTACAGTAGAGCTATCTACTAGAGCTAGCTACGCTAAACAGTCCAAAAGCAGACAGTTGCAAATAAAAACTCCTTAAAACAAATCGTTTGCAGTACAGTACGTTTATTTCGGTAGCGTTCTTCTGTATAGTTGAAATTTGCCTCTCTGGCTAGACTAAATGTACACAAAGTTGGGCGGTTGCAAACTGAGGAAACGGCTAAAACAAGCTAACGCTATCCTCAACAACACCTAGCTAGGATTCGGACAATCTCACCATTCAGATGCTGCAAGAAATGTGTCTACAGTACACCACCGGTGACCGGACTAGTATTTTTGCTGTCCCCTTACAATGTAAGGGTAAAGTAATGCTTCTGGCATTTCAAGTTAGCCTAGCTATCTCCCAGAAGTTAACGAGCTGCTAAACGAATGTTCTTCTACAGCCTGGCAGTCACGCGTGTTTTCGTGACGTTAGTGACGGTAGGAACGTCAATGACTGTGGCTAGCAAGTTAGCCACATTAGCTTCACTTTTCGCCACAAAAATGTACTTTAAGCTTAAACCATGCATCGGAACGTAAATTCTGATACAAGCAACTCAATCGCTACCAAGACGGAACGTACCGGGTCGTTCTCAATAATAAGAAAAGGTAGAAACACTTATGTGGCTTCGCCGCTTCGCGGCTTGGCCACCAATAATAATAAGAAAAGGTAGAAACACTTATGTGGCTTCGCCGCTTCGCGGCTTGGCCACCAATAATAAGAATAAGTAGAAACACTTATGTGGCTTCGCAGCTTCGCTGCTTGGCCACCAATGATAGGCTACATCACCAATTAATTGCTTTTGTAGCCTACATGTTTATAGTAAAGAATGAAAGACTCAATTATATTCCAAATTCAGTAGGCCTATTGTATTTATTAAAGCTAAGTTTCTGCATATGAGAAAACATTCTGGGGGTGAGTTGCACATGAAGCATGCATTGTCTAGCTACATAGGCCTACATGCTGCAACATTTAATATTGTGTGTGATTGAAATTAATGTAGCCTAGTCCTACATTACAAAAGCCCAGTTCAGTGTGATCTCTCTATCTCTGGATAAACCGCTTATAATGCATTCGAGATCCATTGTCCTACGACCAAAGAGCGACGGAGCGGCAACGTAACGCAAGGTACCAAACGTAACGGATCCAACCGACCAAGGTACGACATCGCGGCAACCTTGTCCACTGGACCTAACATTAACGTAACCAGCCGACCAATGTTCGATGTAGCGGCAACGTTGTCCACGGGTCTAAATATAACGTAACCAGCCGACCAAGGTACGACGTCGCGGCAACCTTGTCCACTGGACCTAAAATTAACGTAACCAGCCGACCAATGTTCGACGTCGCGGCAACGTTGTCCACGGGTCTAAATATAACGTAACCAGCCGACCAAGGTACGACGTCGCGGCAACCTTGTCCACTGGACCTAAAATTAACGTAACCAGCTGACCAATGTTCGACGTCGCGGCAACGTTGTCCACGGGTCTAAATATAACGTAACCAGCCGACCAAGGTACGACGTCGCGGCAACCTTGTCCACTGGACCTAAAATTAACGTAACCAGCCGACCAATGTTCGACGTCGCGGCAACGTTATCCTCGGGTCTAAATATAACGTAACCAGCCGACCAAGGTACGACGTCGCGGCAACCTTGTCCACTGGACCTAAAATTAACGTAACCAGCTGACCAATGTTCGACGTCGCGGCAACGTTGTCCACGGGTCTAAATATAACGTAACCAGCCGACCAAGGTACGACGTCGCGGCAACCTTGTCCACTGGACCTAAAATTAACGTAACCAGCCGACCAATGTTCGACGTCGCGGCAACGTTGTCCACGGGTCTAAATATAACGTAACCAGCCGACCAAGGTACGACGTCGCGGCAACCTTGTCCACTGGACCTAAAATTAACGTAACCAGCCAACCAATGTACGACGTCGCGGCAACGTTGTCCACGGGTCTAAAAATAACGTAACCAGCCGACCAAGGGACAACGTCGCGGCAACGTTGTCCGTGGCACCAACCGGCAACATTCACTTTATAAAGTTGCTACGACGTCGCGGCAACGTTGCCATAAGGTAACGTCGCGGGTTACCAAATGACCACTTACTAGCAACGTTGCCGCAACGTCGTGTGTTAGCTGGGAGCTAGCATTGTGATCGGTAACAGTGCAAAACCGAATTTCCTAGTTAGCTCTAGCTACAGTAATTTGCCTCAGACAGTTTGCATTGTTCGCTAATATATAGAGCCAACAGTTAACCCGTAGCCACTCGTATTGGCTAATTGGGCTTTTTCATATGAAAAGAGCAGTTAAAATGCTAAAACAATAGCTAGAGCTACATTTCTTTGGCTTGAAAGAATAGTTCATCCCTAGAACGTCCGTTTTGAAATGTGCATTAAACTGCTAACTGACTTTTATCATACGTGTATTCTATGAAATTATGTATATTAAATGACAAAGTTAAATAAAATATCACAGTGACCTATTCCGGCCATACATTATCATGTTGATTGCATACTTTATATTGTAGATAAATAAGTGGTTGAACGACTACACTAGGCCTATCATCGTGTAGGTAGGCTAGGCTATGTCAAAGAAACGTTGCTAGCGGTCTCGTCTGGTAATTTGATTACCAATACTAATTCTTAGCTTTAATTGGTTTATCAGTACACGAATTGAATAAGAAAACTAATATTAACTGAATTATATGTCAACACTGTAATATAGTTATCCAGCTTTTGTGCAAATTCTATCCAGTAGAGTAACAATTCCGGGCGTTGTCGTGAAAGAATAGTTCATCACTAGAACATCCGTTTTGAAATGTGCAATAAACTGCTAACTGACTTTTATCATACGTGTATTCTATGAAATTATGTATATTAAATGACAAAGTGAAATAAAATATCACAGTGACCTATTCCGGCCATACATTATCATATTGATTGCACATACTTTATATTGTAGATAAATATGTCGAGTGGTTGAACGACTACACTAGGCCTATCATCGTGTAGGTAGGCTAGGCTATGTCAAAGAAACGTTGCTAGCGGTCTCGTCTGGTAATTTGATTAACAATACTAATTCTTAGCTTTAATTGGTTTATCAGTACACGAATTGAATAAGAAAACTAATATTAACTGAATGATATGTCAACACTGTAATATAGTTATCCAGCTTTTGTGCCAATTCTAGCCAGTAGAGTAACAATTCTGGGCGTTGTCGTGTTGAGCGTGCTTGGCCATCTTAAATGTAAGCTTCTAATATTTTTACAATATACCTGGTCATAAAACCTTCCATAGCATTTTTTGGTGTCTGTGCTAATTATGTTCTGATTTTTTTCCAATCGTTCCTGATCTGTGCTCTGCATCTCAAGAAATCCAGACTGAGCCCTGTTGCCCAGTGACATTTGTGAAGGTAAATTAGAATACATCTGATCGTACTACATCCAATCGTCACACATACGTGCGGGTTACAACTGTATGATCATGTTAGCAGATTGCGTTATATCGCAGACTACACTTTTTTTTATCTGACTTATTTAACACAATATTTACCCCAACTCATTTAGGAACACTACAATTATTGTATGTGTCACTGTGTGTGTTGAATACCTGTTAGAGACTATTTTTTCCCAGTAAGCACACAACACGAAATGCTTCACCTTTCATGTCTGTACTGAGAATGGAGCACCTCGCCAAAGTGAAGTGTGCAACCAACACACAACTGCATCCGTTTTTAATGTTCTTACAATTCAGACTTAATAAAGTAATTATAATTGTGTTGAAAATATTCATTATTGTCGAATCACATAAGTATTCTTAATTATATAAGCTTATATCTTGTTATATTAATTAACTTTAGTAGTCCCATTGAATCCACCCTCATAAGATTTATATGCCATATACTTCAAGGCAGTGGCGGTTCTACATGGAATTACGCCCCGGGCGAGACCCCCCTCCGAGCGCCCCGCTGGCAAAAAATATATATATATTTATTTTTTATTTTTATTATAACTATATAAGTAAAGAGAAACACAACACAGTATAAGTTAGAACATAAGAGTGGCAAAAATATATACAATCAGATATAGAAAAAAAAGAACAAGAGCAGAGATACAATAATATAAAATATTAAGAATAATATACAAATAAGAGCAGAGATACAATAATATAAAATATTAAGAATAATATACAAATACAAATATCCTGAAGGGTCGAGACCATTCCAGAAGAGGCCTGTGTAGCTGATGAGGTAGATGGCTGCTCCTCATCCTGAAGCAGTGAGACTACAGCAGAGTCCTGTCTAGCGGGGGAGGTGGGTGGCTCATCCTGACCAGTGGCAGAGGATGCTCCAAAATATTTTAGAAGTGCCCCTGAAATTGACATCAAAAGACCACAGACAATATACCTCTTAGACAAAACATCCATGTATTACAAATTAAAATAAACATGCCCTTACTGCCTTACATGCTAAATATCTGGCATTAGATGCTATATTAACCTATCTTTCAGGGAGGAACAATTAGCTGCTTGGTTACTGCCTCGAATTCTATGCATGGCACACTTCAAGTTTTGACTGGTAAACTATACTTTGTCACGAAATAGAGTTGTAGCAAAACGCAAATGTTCGTCTTTGAAACTGCCTACAGAAGATATGAACATTCCGTTGGCTAATTACAGGGCCCAGCGTTAACCCAAATGATGGAAATAAATAATAACTGAACTTGTAACAGTTTTGTTGCAAAGCACAATCTTATCGTGAAATTAGATCTCGTGTTTGTTGAGTTAAAACCGAATTATTGTTGTATAAGCATAGGCAGCATAATAGCAGGCTAACAAAAGTAAGAGTTATACCCATCAATTAACATTAGCCCTTAATTCATGACATTGATACCGTAATCATACAGAGAGAACATAGTGGCATACCTTTATGTTTTTCTCGTTTCTCCTCTTCTTCTTTTCTTTTTTTTCGAAATTGGGCACCTGACGGCTTTGACCTTTTCTTGTCCATCTCTGTGCTTATTTTGCACTCAACAATCAACAAATTTCCCATCCCCCAACACTGTCACTCGTACAGAAGTTAAGACTAAACCAATTCACCTTGCCCTTGGTGACACATAATCGTTCTGTATTACTTATTTGTATTAGCCATTTCACACAATTCAGAAAAACTAAAACGTGCAGGATTTATAGGCCTGTAATTATAATGTTATGAATGTACGTTATTTGGAAGAAAGTCGAGGTGTGACTGACTTAAGCCCACTAATTGCATTAGAGTATTGCTCTATAGCCTACAGTGGATCCCCCCGTCCCCCCCCCTTGTCCGTTCCCTTTGGGAGACCCAGAGGTGAACTTTTCGCCCGCGCCCCCTCCCCCTTCCCCCTTCTCACACATGAGCTGTAAACGGCACCTTCTTAGCAAGCAGGGGCGCCTGCAGCTGCAGGGGGCGCTAATTTGCCAATTCCCCACACAGTTATATGATAAATAATGGAAAACCGCTTCGCGGCCCAGATGATAAGTGGTCGTGCCGCCCCCCACGTGTCATGAAAAAGTGCCGCCCCGGGCGGCTGCCCGGGTCGCCCGTGCCTAAAACCGCCCCTGCTTCAAGGTATCACATAATCTGTCATCAATTTTTTTCCAATAACACTTTTGTCATTGAAATTGTGTTTTTATTTTCTAGTCGTTCCAGATCTGTGCCCACATCTCCAAGGTTCTTTTCTCTACAGTTTGGACTGCTTCTGGTTGAAGGTTGGTAATAACAAGTAAAGGCTACAGTAGCCAGCATTTAAGGTTTGTAAACTAGTTTATTTACTCTGTATAAAGGTCTTCCCATTCTACTCCACTTTTTCATTCCAGACGAAGCTTACAGGTTTGTAATTGGGTGTGCCACGATGACGTGGCCATCCTTTGTAATCTCACATATATATTTATTATTATTATTGTTTATTTTCCCACCCCTAAAACTCGGTCAATATTTGGACTACATAGAGAACGACCCGGTAAAACGTTCCGTCTTGGTAGCGATTGAGTTGCTTGTATCAGAATTTACGTTCCGATGCATGGTTTAAGCTTAAAGTACATTTTTGTGGCGAAAAGTGAAGCTAATGTGGCTAACTTGCTAGCCACAGTCATTGACGTTCCTAACGTCACTAACGTCACGAAAACACGCGTGACTGCCAGGCTGTAGAAGAACATTCGTTTAGCAGCTCGTTAACTTCTGGGAGATAGCTAGGCTAACTTGAAATGCCAGAAGCAAAGAAGCCAGGGTGATAATTACTCATTCAACATTGTCATACAAAGCAACATTCTGTAATGTTATGTACAATATCATATATGCTGATATTATTAAGTGCATATATTTTCCGAAACAGTAGTCTGTAGTTAGCATCATGACATTACCCTCTGTTGCCCGGGCGACATGCGACACATACGACAGCGGTCTGTGATACATCTGTTTTCAATTGTTAAAATAACCATTCCTCACAAATAAATGTTTGTTTTGTTATTTATTAGACATGACATTGCAAGTCAACGATGTGTAATACCACAAGCAAAGAGGCTATGGTGATAGCTAACTATTTACTCATTTAACATTGTGCTATGAAACACAATTTTGAAATGTAGGCAGCTAAAATGTGATAGCTCTATAGAACTGTACGCTGATATTAGAGCTAAGCTAGTATAGATCTACTTTCGGAAACAGTAGTCTGCTATTTCAGAGAGGAGTTAGCTCTAGCTGCTACACCGGCACATCTCTACTACTGTATCTGTTACCAAAAGTGTTAAACCTAGCTAGCTACAGCTAATTTGCTACCTTGTAGTCTTCCGTTCCAGACCGCTTCTGGGAGGTACTGTACAAATCGTCCAGCCACCAGCTCGTCCTGCCACCAACGCAATCGCTAGCTACCAAGATGAACACTGTAGTATACAATTTACCGGGGCAGCTTCTCCACAAAGGGCTATACCGGCAGTCGTTACTGACAATGATCGCTATTGAGCTTTTTATGCATGAGCGATTTTCTACTAAATAAATGTCAAACTTATTTAGGGTTTTTTGGGGGCATATTTTCAGTTAGCAGACATACTGTTTGAATCGCGATTCCATCTGAAATATTGCCAGTGATAACGTTGTTACAGTAGCTTCTTTCCAAGGGTGTTCTTAATGAATTATGCAATAGCCTATGAGTAGGCTAAATGCTTGAAAATATCACTAGAAGGGAACAACTTAAAGGGACGGACCCACCTGCAACCGACGCAAACAGGCACACCCTCACAATTTCCCCAGAAATTGCATGCTCTCTAGTTATCATGTGTTATACAACCTAAATGTCAATTTCAGGATATTATGGATCAGACAAACTTCTGTGATGTTAGATGACATTGTAAATTACTGCTTTGAAGATGGTCCTAGATCGCATCAATTGGCCCCTTGAGGATGACAGCGACGAGGATGAAGACTTCAGCCTGGAGGAGAAGTGCCGCACCACCGGCTTCCTACGGATGTTCATAGAAAATGGTATGTGACAAGATGCCTCCTTAAATACTGTTCAGTTACTGTTGAGTAAAAAACTAAATGGACGTATATGATGTATATGTTGCTGAAAAATAAATGTTTGTGCTGTAAATATTGTTTGCTAAGGATGTTTAGAAATTAGAGAAAATATTTAAGAAAATGTCTATTCTCTAAATTTCACAGCATCATCAACACAGCTGGCCGAACTACTCAAATTCTGGGTCGGATGGGAGGTCCTTCCACGAGAGATAAATGTTGAAATGACGCGGGGTCGTTTTCCGTCCTCATCTACCTGCTTTGAGAGGCTAAAATTGCCTGTCCATTTTGAGTCCTATGCAGACTTTTATGCGGCACTATTCAGAGTACTCACACAGGATTCGGTCTAATGTAACGAGGGAAGTGAGGAGAAAAGGGGGTTCTTAGGGCACAAACAGTTCAGTTTTAATAAGTAATAAGTTTAGTGTTAGTACGGTCTTAGTTTGAGTCGATCTAATCTCGATCAAATCTTTAGATATATATTTTTTTTCCGTCTGACTTGTAGGAGGGCCTGAATGCTGTGGTTTCTGCCCCCACCTAATTAATCAGGCATAACACCTAATTTTGTTTAGATCAAATCTTCAGAGAATCATACGTTTGTGACACTTGTTTTCTAATGTAATCATTCAATTTCTTTCTTTTCTTCCATATCCGAGTTTCTGGTATGACGTCAAGTAAATTTGTTCTCAAAGCATTGGTTCTCAATTTTTTGTTATCACACAATGTTACCCAAACACAATACCATTGATAAACGTTGGTTGCTCCCACACCTATCAAGGTATCTTATCTTTCATCCATCATCCTTGATAGACGTTGCACTGTCTCAAGGTAGCTCTGCATTGCATCGGAGCAGGACTCCACTGGACCAGGCAATGAGGCCACTTCATCATCCTCAAGTTGGCGAGGCAGTTGAACCTCGGGTACAGTCACTCTGCCATGGTGGTTGTGTGGTCCGTCCCAGTCAATTCCATAGTCTTAATCCACCTGAAGTACACAATCCATTTCACACAAATTTCGTAAGTTCAGCTAAAGAATTAAATAACATTTACCTGGTAACAGTTTTAAAACTCCATGAATTAAAGAAAATGAGAAAAGTAGCATGTATGGTCCTTTTCTGTTTTTAAAGTAACTTAATGAATTGCACTGTATTTGTAACCACCCACGGTGTCTATAATAGATCAGTTAAATATAATTTTCTACAGAAGAATAACATGGAAGTACAATATAAATGCCCAGATAATTCAGTAGCAAACTTTACAATTACAATTTATATACCTCTGCTAGATCCTCCATATCTTCCCATGCATGGTTCATCCACAGTTGTAGTGGAGTTTGATTGTGCTCAGTTCTGAGACCATGATTGTTCCAGCCATCTTTGAATGAGTCAAGGTGCTTTTGTACAAGTGGAATGAAGGTCCAGTGCAAGGCATACAGATGGACTTCGTTGTCTTGCTCAAGAAATCCCTGCTCTTCCAAGGTGAAGAAGATGTGGTAGAACAGGTCCAGGACATGCTCATAGACATCCCTCCACATCCTCTCAATTCTGTAAATATACAGCAAAAATTAGTAATTTACTTGATTTTCTTTTACTGTGGGTTGTGGTGGTTGTACATTACATCACATAGCCTACCTTTGGTTGTGGACACTTCGGCCTGTGAGGTGCGAGTTTCTGTTTGCTCCTCTTCTCTGAATCATTAACTCTGCCACAACTGTATTCTCCCCACCTTTGTCTGAACGAACCCTTGAAGGCAAGCCAAACTGATCAACAGCTGTTAGAAACCTGTTGAGGACAGTGTCTGCGCGGTTATTTGTTGAGACTGTAAG
This sequence comes from Mallotus villosus, assembly GCA_903064625.1. Taxonomy (NCBI): domain Eukaryota; kingdom Metazoa; phylum Chordata; class Actinopteri; order Osmeriformes; family Salangidae; genus Mallotus; species Mallotus villosus. The sequence continues at coordinate 77,350 of CAEFZP010003504.1, read as the reverse complement.
GAACACTAGCAGTCGACTGAAGCCGTCGATTCCACCGTGAACCACAAACCTCCATCTGTTTTAGAGGGGAGGGGGGGGGGACAAAATAATGGGTGTTTTCTCTTAAAATATGAAATGATGCTGAAAACCAAATAGGGCAGTGACTTGACTTTAGCATTTCAGTAGCATTCATTATAAAAACAGTATCTTTAGGGTTATCATCACCTCCATGCATAGGTCTATCATTGACATATTTGTACTAACAATGCCCATTTGTGTTGTGTTATAACTACACTAACATTCCTGCCAGGCCTCTACTGGGCAGTTATTGGCTTGGTGTTGCAGTATCATTTAATAAAGTTAGCATATGAACATTAGCATATAAACATTATGATTAGATGGTAGTTATTGCACTCTACCTTATCAACTTGTGATTTCCATCAATGTGCCATAAACTATAAGGTCCAGGCACAGAATACTGTCTTCTTCTGAGTGTCTGCAATCGAACAGCTCTTATGGCCCGCTGGGTCCACTCTGCGCAAAGAGGCTTGCACCCTTGAAACTACAAAATGACATGCAAAACATATATATTTAACTATATATATAGATATATATCTATATATATAGAACAGTGGAGGCTTCATGGGGGAGAATCATCCTTCTCAGATTGGGAGAGAAAACCAGACCTCTGACAATAAATAACAACACAACACCAGGCTTAGGTCTCAATCATGTCTCTCTCCTCTGAAGGCCGGAGGACCATCTTTTATTGGGCACAATAATGTAAACATAGATAGTGACAGTCAAGTAGTAATGATGTAACAACAGTCTCAGAGAAAGAGATTCACAGCTCCCCAACACATGACAACTCTCAGACTAGAGAGTTCATAGTTGGAGCTCTCCTTTTAGTCATGACAAGGGACGTTTACCCATTACTTTCTCCAGACCCCGAACATCTATTAACCCTGACACAGACACAATCTATTCTTATTAATAGCAAGCTCACATAAGAACATACTAACTGGTATCCAATTACTAGTTCTATATATTAGTGAATAATGTAAGCACACAGGAAATCCCAATTTCTTCCATCTTACTTGGAACTCTCACTCCTCTTGATTTTAGATGACCATGAATCAGCTTGTACCCCGTGTTGGGGTGAATTCTATGGACATCAGTGACAATACCATCCAATTCCTCATCACAAATCAAGGAATACAGATCTGAAACTCTGTAATGAACAATACATAATAGATCATTTAAAACAAAGGTATTAATCTTATCTAACATATAGCTAATACTATTGTTTGTTAGCGTATTTGCAAACCTATATAGCTCTTAAAGCTTATGATGTTGCACATTAGCTGCCAGTGTCATCTAGGATATTCCCTGCTACACTACCAGTACCAGCAAATGGTTACCTATCTTAATCTTAAATAGCCTACCTGATACCACTCTGCTGCATTCGTCGCTTGATAGTGCGCTTGGACACTCCAAAAAGGTTCGCAATAGCTTGTATTTTCAGGCCAGAGAGTGCGTAGTGTTCAATTGTGCCAGCCGGCAAATCAAACGGAGTACGACCACCTCCAGGGTTTATCGCCTGTGTGGTCTCACTCTGCAGCCTCATCTGCTGTATCATCTCGCTGAGGATCGTGAACACATTGTCGTCTATGTCTGTGTCAGTCAGGGCCGATATCGTTGACATAATTTCAGCGAAGCCCTCAATACGATTCAAAAAACTATTTGAATTGTCAGTTGCCTCCATCTCCTCAGCTACAGCCAACATTTCACCTACTGTAGCATGCAATATTTCATTGATTGAATCTGCACCGGGTGCTGCCATCTTGAATTAGTCAAAAGCAGTCGATTCAAGTTGAACCACCAATCAGAGGCTTTAACCCGCCCCCTGACTTGGTGACGGGTGAAGACAGATTTATTTTGCAGCAAGCAAGTTACACCGTGGATAAATTTAAGTATAAATGACAAAATGTAAGTATAAATGACAAAATGTAAGTATAAATGACAAAATGTAAGTATAAATAAATAAATGTGATATATATATACACACGAGTACATGTAACATTTATATATTTAGTGTCTCATTTTGTTATCTAATTATTTATTTATCCAAGTATTTAACCATTCATTTATTTATTTATGTATTTATTTATTTATTTAGTTATGGCCCCGATAATCCTCCATATGTAAGAGCCAATTCAATGTTTGTGTAAATTGCCTGTTATTTTTGTTTCTTAATAATTACAGGTTTACAGTGTGATTAGGTTTTGTTTCTTGGATATGTACAAGGTGCATATTCTTTTATTTACTTTATGTATTTTGTACTACTAGATATTTTGTACGTAAGCAGCGCGCCTGCGCAGTTCTGCCTGGCCACAGGAGTAGTAGAAAGTTAATGAGGCTGCAAGGTAATGGAGGCAAGCAGCATGTAAGAATAAATATTTATTTTACCGTTTTGAAAGCACTAAGAAGATGTAAGTTATACGTTTTTGGGCAATAAAACTTGTACTCTACGTTTTTCTAAGATTTTCTGGTTTAGTGTTTTTCTACGCGTACAATACTTTTCTTTTACACCTCCAAGGAATGCGAGTTTGGACTTTGCTCCTACATTTAGTAAAATAAATCTTCTTTTTGTTGTTTATTGAAAATCTCTTTATTTTTGGTAACACGAGAAAGATTAGCTAACTAGCTAACGCTAGGTGCTAAGTACGTATCCGTGAGGAGAATTTCTGGCCGCGGAGATATTTTCGATTTGTAAGCCTGGAACATGTTTTTCATCGGTCAATATTGTTGAAGGACAATCTTCGAATGGACTTAAGCAAGTTTTCCACGCTTTTCTATGGATTTTCGGACTTGTTTTGAGTTGGACATGCTAGCTCTACGTGTAGTTAGCTTGTGCTAACGCAAGAGAGCGTTTCTCGCGCCATTGGGCACGCGCTGCAAGCATGGACACTAATATGGAGCCAGAGGACGGGGAAGCTACTTTGAAAAGAGTGCCGAAGATGACCGTCAAAGCCCAAGAGGAACGGCTAAACCAGTTAATAGGAACTCGGAGAGCCAAGTTGGGACATTTGACTAGGCAAATGCGCAAAATCAAAGCTTTATTAGGGGACTCTGGTAACGTGAACAATGTTTATGAATGTATAACTGGTGAGTTTGCACAGTCCTTTGATGTGTTCCAAGACGTAAATAGTGCGGCTAAATCAGAATCAGAATCAGAAAGGGTTTTATTGGCCATGAAAGTTTGCACAGTCAAGGAATTTGCTTTGGCAGGAAGGTGCATACAATAAACATATAGTATCCTTAAATTTAAATATGTGGACTGTCTATACTAACTATCTATACTATATAACTATACTATCTATACTAAAGTGGAATTATATTTAAAATAAAATATACAATAAAATATAAGTTGCCTAATTTACAATATAAAAATACAAAAAATACAAATATGACAAAAAATACAAATGTACAAGATGCAGTAATGTAGTGCAGAATATTAGAGTCATTAAGTAAAGTCAATAGTCAGTGTGAACCCTTGGCCTTGTTGAAGAGGCCAACAGCAGAAGGGAAGAAACTGTTTTTGTGTCGAGAGGTGTTGGTCCTGATGGACCGCAGCCTTCTGCCGGAGGGGAGTGACTGAAACAGGGAGTGTCCAGGGTGGGAGGAGTCGGCCACAATCTTCCTCGCTCGCCTGAGGGTCCTCGAGGTGTGTAGGTCCTCGAGGGTAGGCAGATTGCAGCCAATCACCTTCTCTGCAGTGCGGATGATACGCTGCAGTCTGCTCTTGTCCTTGGCAGTGGCAGCAGCGTACCAGATGGTGATGGAGGAGGTGAGGATGGACTCAATGATGGCTGTGTAGAAGTGCACCATCATCGTCTTTGGCAGGTTGAATTTCTTCAGCTGCCGCAGGAAGTACATCCTCTGTTGTGCTTTCTTTGTGAGGGAGCTGATGTTCAGTTCCCACTTGAGGTCCTGGGAGAGGATAGTGCCCAGGAAGCGGAAGGACTCCACAGTGTTGACTGGGGAGTCACCCAGGGTGATGGGGGTGAGTGGGGCTGTATTCTTCCTGAAGTCCACAACCATCTCCACTGTCTTAAGAGCATTGAGCTCTAGGTTGTTCTGGCTGCACCAGGTCACCAGGTTGGCCGCTTCCCACCTATAATCAGACTCGTCTCCACCAGAGATGAGCCCAATAAGGGTGGTGTCGTCCGCAAACTTCAGGAGTTTGACGGATGGATGACTGGAGGTGCAACTGTTCGTGTACAGGGAGAAGAGCAGAGGAGAAAGGACGCAGCCCTGAGGAGATCCGGTGCTGATGGACCGGGAGTCAGAGACTTGTGTTCCCAGCTTAACGCACTGCTTCCTGTCAGACAGGAAGTCTGTGATCCACCAGCAGGTGGAATCAGGCACGTTCAGCTGGGAGAGCTTGTCCTGAAGCAGGGCGGGGATGATGGTGTTGAAGGCAGAGCTGAAGTCCACAAACAGGATCCTGGCGTAGGATGCTGGGGAGTCCAGGTGCTGTAGGGTGAAGTGGAGGGCCATGTTAACTGCATCGTCCACAGACCTGTTGGCTCTGTAGGCAAACTGCATGGGGTCCAGAAGGGGGTCTGTGATTGATTTGAGGTGTGCCAGCACCAGGCGCTCAAAAGACTTCATTACCACAGAGGTCAGGGCGACAGGTCTGTAGTCATTATGTCCAGTTGGCCTGGGCTTTTTGGGCACAGGGATGATGGTGGAGGCCTTGAGACAGGCTGGCACATGGCATGTCTCCAGGGAGGTGTTAAAGATGTAGGTGAACACCGGAGACAGCTGGTCAGCACAGTTCTTAAGGGTGGCAGGGGAGACAGCGTCCGGCCCAGCTGCTTTGCGTGGGTTCTGCCTCTTGAAAAGTCTGTTTACTTCACCTTCCTGAATGGAGAGTGACGTCACAGAGTTGGTGGGAAGGGGGGGGGGAGGGAAGGGATAGTTCAGGGGATTCCAATTGTCTTTCAAAGCGACAGTAGAACTCGTTCAGGTCGTTGGCCAGGCGTGAGTCGTTAGTGGAGTGGGGGGGCTCTGGGCTTGTAGTTGGTGATCTGCCTAAGCCCTCTCCAGACAGAAGCAGAGTCGTTAGCAGAGAACTGACGCTTCAGCCTCTCTGAGTACAGTCGTTTAGCCTCCCTCACAGCCTTGCTAAACCTGTTCTTCGACTCCTTGAATCTGTCCTTGTCCCCACTCCTAAAAGCGTCCTCTTTGTCCAGCCTCAGCCTTCTGAGTTTAGCTGTAAACCAGGGTTTGTCGTTGTTGTAGCTCACCCTGGTGCGTGTTGGTATACAGCAGTCCTCACAGAAGCTGATGTATGACGTCACAGCCTCTGTGAGCTCATCCAAACTATTGGAGGCAGTCATGAACATATCCCAGTCAGTGCAGTCCAAGCACGCCCGCAGATCCTCCATAGCCTCACTGGTCCACTGTTTCGATGTCCTCACAACAGGCTTACAGCGCTTTAGCTTCTGCCTGTATGCAGGAATCAGGTGGACCATGACGTGGTCTGAGTGACCCAGTGCTGCACGGGGGACCGCATGGTATGCTTTACTGATTGTAGAGTAGCAGTGATCCAAAGTGTTCCCTTCTCTGGTAGGACATTTGATGAATTGTCTGTACTTGGGGAGTTCTTGAGTGAGATTGCCTTTGTTAAAGTCGCCTAGCACAATAACCAGGGAATCCGGATTTTCATGCTCCACACACAATATCTGGCTAGCGAGCACACGTTGAGCCTCATTGGCGCTAGCCTGAGGCGGCATGTAAACGCCGACCAGTATGAATGAAGCAAACTCACGTGGCGAGTAAAAAGGTTTACAGTTTATAAAAAATGATTCCAGATCAGGAGAACAGTGCTGCAGGATCACTGTCACATCTTCACACCAGCCACTGTTAATAAAAAAACAGATACCACCGCCTTTCGTTTTGCCAGAGAGCAGGGAGTCACGATCCGCTCTCAGCAGTTTGAAGCCTGCTAGCTGTAGCGCAGAGTCCGGGATCAGTTCACTCAGCCATGTCTCCGTGAAGCACAAAACGGAAGATGAATGAAAGTCTCTGTTTTTCCACCCCAGTAGCTGAAGTTCGTCCAGTTTGTTGCTCAGCGAACGCACGTTGGAGAGAAATATCCCCGGTAACGCTGTGCGTGTTCCGCGCCTGCGGAGACGCACCAGGGCTCCGGCACGTTTTCCTCTCCTACGACGCTTCGCTGCTAGAACAAAGCCGAGGGTGGCCTTGACTATAATTCCCACTAATTCTGCCGCTGGAAGCAGAAAAGTGGGAAATAAATCCGCAGGAGTTGTAGACCTAAAGTTTAGCAATGTTTCTCTTGTTAGAGAACCCCGGATATTTTGGCAGAACACTGAATTAACAGACAAAACAAGACAAAACACAGCGCACCGAACCACCGAGGCAGCCATCGTCGGCGCCATCTTGGATCTATCTTGGATCTAAAGATCTTATGTGTGAAGATGACGTATACTTAGATCAGTTAAACTGGTTCGAACCTAAAGCACAAGCAGTTGAGCATTTTGTGGATAAGGTTAAGGATTGGATCGAAAGAGTAAAGCTTCAACCTTGCGAAGCTGAACAATGTGACGCTGAGATTGAATGTGACGATAGCGTTTCTAGGATCTCGTACTCTCAAATACCCCTCTGTAGGAAAGCATCCGTTAGTCAAATAGGGTCAAATGTTTCATCTACAACTTCCGCTAGACTAAAAGTTGAAACCGAAAGAGCGGAGTTGTTAGCAAGAGCTAGTACTCTAAAGCAAAGCCAAGAGCTTAAGTTAGAAGAAGCAACGCTCAGTGCAAAGAGAAAAAACTTGGAGCTTCAAACAGCTATAGCCGCGGCCAAAGCCAAGCTTCAGGTGTTGTCAACGTACGAAACAGTACGAAGCGGTTCTGTTGTTGATGCGTCAAAGGCTGCTGTAAGGGTAGATACGCGCAGTAAAACAGAAAAAGGTCGAAACTGCATTGGGTGATGTAGTTATTCCAAAATCGTTTTATAGTGATGCCCCAACTGATGCTGGTATGTTTACAAAGCAAGCTAGTGTTCAACGAGGGTTTGATAATGTTCAACAGTCTATGTCTGATGCAAATGGCCCAACACAGGTTGAAGCAGGAAGTCTGTTCAGCATCATGCAACGTCAAAACGACATAGCTGAGTTTCCGATAAAACAACAGTCTTTATCTGCTCTCCTATCTATGAACATCCCAGTCTATAGTGGCGATCCGCTCGAATTTATCTTTTTTATCCGAGCATTTGAGCATGGGGTAGAGAGTAAAACTCAGAATGACAGAGATGGGTTGTATTTCTTAGAACAGTTTACTCAGGGGCAACCTAAACTACTTGTACGCAGTTGTCAGCACTTGCCTTTTGACAGAGGCTACAAAGAGGCCAAGAAACTGCTCTACCAACATTTTGGTAACGAGTTCAACATAGCTACTGCATATATTGAGAAAGCTCTCGATTGGCCAGTTATCAAGCCTGAGGATAGCAAAAGCTTTAACAGAATTTGCTGTTTTTCTTACTGGTTGCTGCAATACAGTATGCAGCGTTGGGTATGTAGAAGAGATGGATAGCCCAAGCAATATGCGCACCATCTTATCAAAACTTCCATTTAGGTGGAGAGAAAAATTTAGTACAATTATGGCTTGTGAATATCAAGAAAAAACTGGTAGAAGGTCCAGATTTACTGACCTGGTTAGTTTTGTGGAGAAGCAAACAAAGATTGTTTCACATCCAGTTTTTGGTCATATTCAAGACAACAAGCCGCCAAAAGACAATACAAAGTTACAATGGAACAGATCGAAAAGTGAAGCAAGTAAAGAAAGAAAAAACGCTTTTGCAATCGTGGTTCCAGAGCCTAAGAAACAAAGAGCACAAAAGGGCACTGCAGTTCAGAGTAAATTGTGTCCGTGCTGTAGTAATGAGCATAGAAGAAAGAATTTTGTGACGTTCTGAAACATAAACCACACAATGATAAGCTTGATTTTCTCAAGAGTAAAGGGTTGTGCTATGGTTGCTTGGTACCAGGACATCTGAGCAAAGGCTGTTTGCAGAGACTTACTTGTCAGACATGTACGCTGAAGCATCCAACTGTGCTTCATATAACAGATAAGAGCTCTTTAACCCCTCAGTCATAAAAAGTTCTCAGCTGATGCAGGTTCAAATGTCACAAGTGATGAAACGTGTGCCTTTACTGGGGCTGGTCAATCGACATGCGCTCTTGCCATTGTGCCAGTCAGAGTTAAGTAAAAAAAAAGTAGTCAAGAAGTGATGACTTATGCATTCTTGGACACAGGTAGTTCAGCCACTTTCTGCACTGAGCAGTTAATGAATGAGCTGAAACTTACCGGCAAAAGGTCAAACATTGTGCTACGTACAATGGGTCAGGAGAGGTCTGTTGGTACATGCGTTCTCACTGATCTCGAGATAAGCGGTCTGAGCGGGAATCAGTTTGTTGATCTTCCTCAAGTTTTTTCTCAAAAGGAAATACCTGTTAGAAGAGAGAACATCCCGCAACAATGTGATGTCAAAAGATGGAAATACCTCCAGGAGGTAAATCTCCCTCAAATTGATGCGGAAGTTGGGTTGTTAATAGGGACAAACATACCCAAGGCACTTGAGCCATGGAGAGTCATCAATAGCCAAGGAGATGGGCCTTACGACGTCAAGACAATCTTAGGTTGGGTCGTTAACGGACCTTTGGTTAGAGAAGGCATTCAGAAAGATGAGGAAGCGCCACTGGTGATGGCTAATAGGATTTCTGTTGCAAGCTTAGAGAATCTCGCTCAGCAGCAACTGAAGTATGACTTTCCTGAATGTCAGCAGGCTGAAAGGTTGGAAATGTCTATAGAGGATAGACAGTTCATGAAGTCTGTGTCTAAATCCACAAAGCTTGTCGATGGTCACTACTGCATTGACCTTCCGTTAAAGAGAAAAGATGCAGTGTTTCCCAACAACCGTGAAGTTGCCGTGCAGCGTGCTCATTTTCTAATGAAGAAATTCAAAAGAAATGTGAGTTTCCATCAGGAGTAGAGCAACTTCATAAATGACATGTTAAAAAAGGGTCATGCAGAGAAAATGGATGATGGTGAGGCTAAAGGTATCCCTGGTAGAACCTGGTACCTTCCTCATCATGGGGTGTACCATCCCCAGAAGCACAAACTTCGAGTGGTGTTTGATTGTGCGGCTGCTTATCAAGGAAAATGTCTTAACTCTCAGCTGTTGCAGGGACCTGATTTGAACTACTCTCTTGTTGGTGTGTTAACTAGGTTTAGACAAGAGCCCGTTGCTTTTGCAGCAGACGTAGAAGGGATGTTTCATCAGGTTAGGGTTCTAGCTAAAGACACAGACCTGCTGAGATTTCTGTGGTGGCAGGAAGAGGCTGCACAAAATATAGAGGAATATAGGATGACCGTTCATATATTCGGTGCCACGTCGTCTCCAAGTTGCGCAATATATGCACTACAAAAGTGTGCAGAGGACAACAGTGACCTATACGAGCCTGAGGTAACTAGAACAGTGATGAGGAACTTTTATGTTGACGACTGTTTAAGGTCCGTGGCTACTGAGCAACAAGGCATCGCATTGATTCGTGATCTACGTGCTGTATGTGCGTCTGGAGGGTTCATTTTAACCAAATGGATTTCTAACAGTCGCAGTGTGTTGGCATCAGTCCCCGAAGAGGATAGAGCAACGGCAGTGAAAGACTTGGATCTGGAGAAAGACAGGTTGCCTATGGAAAGGGCTTTAGGAGTGAGGTGGTGTATAGAGACAGACACCTTTAGGTTCAAGGTAAACCTACAGGAAAAACCGTTGACAAGGAGAGGGATGTCTATGGTCAGCTCCATTTATGATCCCCTTGGAATTCTGTCTCCAGGAGTTCTTCTTGCAAAACAGATATTGCAAGGGCTTTGTAGAATGAGACACGATTGGGATGACAGCATTTCTGAGACTCTCAGTCATCAGTGGGTTGAATGGTTAGCAGACCTACAAAAACTAAACGACTTTCAGGTTAAGAGATGTATGAAGCCAATTGACTTTGGTGAAGTTGTTTCAGCCCAGCTGCATCGTTTCGCAGATGCCAGCGAACAAGGTTATGGCACTGTGTCATACACACTTATGAAGAACAAGGAAGGTAACACAACACAGTACTTTTGTTATGGGTAGAGCGAGAGTAGCCCCATTAAAACCAGTTACTGTGCCACGTCTGGAGCTTACTGCTGCAACAAAAATGGACAGTATGTTGAAATCTGAGTTGGACATGGAGCTTCAGGAATCTGTGTTTTGGACGGACAGTACTACAGTCCTAAAGTATCTCAACAATGAAAGTGCAAGGTTTCAAACCTTCGTAGCTAACAGAGTTACTTTGATTAGGGAGCTTTCAAACATCTCACAATGGCGTTATGTAAACACGTCATTGAATCCAGCCGACAGTGCCTTAAGAGGTCTCACTGCGACGCTTTTCTTAAATCGCCGTTGTGGTTTTCAGGTCCACCTTTTTTAGCAGAGCCAAACTTAGAGATACCAGTTAACACTTTCAAGATGTCTGTCGGTGACTCAGAGGTTAAGGAAACCACAGTCAACTCATTGTCTATCGAAGGGTTTGATTACATTTCTCAGTTTGTTTCGCACTACTCAGACTGGTACAGGTTGAGAAAAGCTGTAGCATGGCTTCTTAAGGTTAAGAACGAACTTAACGGTTGCTGGTCGAGAAAAGAAAAGAGCTGTCTCAATGTGTGGGACAAAACAACATGGCGATCTCTGATGTTGAAAGGAGTATGAAGAACGTCAAAGCTTCTTTCACGCCTACGGTGTTAATACAGTCTGTACAAATACCACTTTAACACACTTGCGAGAAATGATCCGCTGGTTGGATGTAGCATGATCTTATTTACCACCCACAATAGTTCAGCTTATTTTGCAGCAGCATTCTGAGTTAGAGTAGCTTTTGCAGTTGCACAGCAGTCACATAATGTGACGAGATTGAATTTAAAAGTATAAAAAACTCACCAGGGACAACGACAACATCGGCAACCCTGCACCATGGATTATTATTTTGATGTCATCTTTAAATTCAGTGTCTGAACAGGACTGGGTGTGGCACACATGATTAGTTTCTCCTCCACCTTGAACCTGAACCTAGATTCTAGGTTTGCCGACAATGACCAACCGTTGCTACGTTACAAGAAACAAGGAACCAATCCGATTGTCCGATGCTCTTCATCACTATATTTAAGAGCTAGAAAACAATTTTCGGCTCGAATTTGATAGGGTCGATTTTTTTAGAGTTGAATTTTTAAAGATCAATTTTTTTTGGCTCGAATTTGAGCAACCTGAATTTTATTTTACATTGAAATATACTCCGATGTGAATTCAGTGTTGTTTAAATTTCAATATTAAGTAATCGATGCCTTTTAAAATTCAAAACATTATGGCACTGATTTGCTTCCATACATAAGAATCTTAAGAAGTGTACAAGTGTAACTCATACTAACGGGTGAAAAATGTAAAAGATTTAGAATGAAATAAAATATAAAATGGCTATAGTACAAATAGGGCAACAAGTTCAATATGGCAATATTGAACCTTCATACTGCTGACATACTTTTGTCTGCTATGATCTTGACAACTTTTTTCTGTTTCTCAGTCTTTCATTCTTTAATACTTTTAACGCTTAAACATTTATGAAAGTCAATAAGATACTCTTTTCATCACTCTTTTTTTCTCCTTTTTCAACAGTAAGAAAATATCGCAATGCATAACAATGACAGATATAGGCCTACTTTTAATACTTTTTCTGACCATTTTGTTTTAAAAGCACATACCTCTTTTAAAATCTTTGTTAACCCTTCTTTGTTATTCAAGCCATCAAAACAAAATAGTTTCAACTGCATTCAGCAAACACACACATTTTCTTTAGGAAATGTACCTTTCTAGTTAGTATAGTTTAATATTTTAGAGTAATCGTTTTCGATAGTTTAGATATTGCTAGTATAGGTTTTCGTATTTTAGAATAGCTTAGAAGTGTAGTTGAATAGTTGTATATGTGTAAATATTAACTTTCATAAATCGTTTTATCTATTAGTGTGTTAGTGTAGTTAATTGTAGATTTTTGTAATTCATTAGTATTAGCTATACGCTAGATACAGTAGGTTAGTTGACAACCACCAACTTCGACAAGCTACAGTAGCTACTAATGTGCAATAAACTGCTAACTGACTTTTCTCATACCTGTATTTTCAATGACATTATGTATATGAAATGACAAAGTAAAATAAAATATCACAGTGACCTATTCCGGCCATATATTATAATATTGATTGCACAGACTTTATATTGTAGATAAATATGTTGAGTGGTTGAACGACTACAGTAGGCCTATCATCGCGTATGTCAAAGAAACGTTGCTAGCGGTCTCGTCTGGTAATTTGCTTACAAATACTAATTCTTAGCTTTAATTGGTTTATCAGTACACCAATTGAATAAGAAAACTAATGATAACTGAATTATATGTCAAGACTGTAATATAGTTATCCAGCTTTTGTGGCAATTCTAGCCAGTAGAGTAACAATTCTGTCCATTGTCGTGTTGAGCGTGCTTGGCCATCTTAAATGTAAGTTTCTAATATGTTTTACAGTATACCTGGTCATAAAACGTTCTCATGACTTTCCATTGCATTTTTTGGTGTCTGTGCATTTACATTTACATTTATTCATTTAGCAGACGCTTTTATCCAAAGCGACTTCCAAGAGAGAGCTTTACAATAGTGCATAGGTCACTGATCATAACAACGAGATATCCCCAACATTGCAAGTAGTCAAACATGGATCGTACATTGTGAAAAAACCAACAATAAGTGCCAAAGGGAAGAATCATAAGAGCATGGAGTTAAACAAGTTACAATTGAACAACATGAACCTTAAAAGTGCACGAGTGTACCTGTGGAAGAGCAAACAACAGTTTAATCAGTTACAGCTAACCAGCAAGAGCAGCAGGTCTCTAAGTAAGAGTCCTTCTGATCCTGGGAGAGACTAACATCATGTCCAGCAGATCTTTCCTAGGTACCGTTGTATTCCCGGAACAAGTGTGTCTTGAGCCTATTCTTGAAGGTGGGGAGACAGTCAGTGTCTCTGATGGAGGTGGGGAGTTGATTCCACCACTGGGGGGCCAGACAGGGGAAGAGCTTGTGTTGGGACCGGGCGGTCTTGAGCGGTGGGACCACCAGACGGTTGTCAGAGGAGGACCGAAGGTGGCGGGAGGGGGTGTAGGGCTGGAGGAGAGACTTGATGTAGTCGGGTGCAGTCCCATTCACTGCTCGGAAGGTCAGTACCAGGGTCTTGAATCTGATACGGGCCGTGACGGGAAGCCAGTGAAGGGAGACGAGGAGCGGGGTAACATGGGAGCGTCTGGGTAGGTTGAAGACCAGACGGGCCGCTGCGTTCTGAATCCTCTGGAGAGGGCGGGTTGCGCATGCTGGGAGCCCGGCGAGCAGCGAGTTGCAGTAGTCCAACTTGGAGAGGACAAGTGCCTGGACCAGCAGCTGGGTGGAGTGCTCAGACAGGTATCTCCTGATCTTCCGGATGTTGTAGAGGGTGAATCTACACGACCGGGAGACAGCAGCGATGTGGGCTGTGAGGGAGAGCTCGTCATCCATGGTAACCCCGAGGTTCCTGGCAGAGGACGAAGGGGTCACCGTCGCCGATCCCAGGGTGATTGAGAGGTCATGGGAGATGGACTGTTTGGCCGGGATGATGAGGAGTTCGGTTTTGGCGAGGTTCAGCTGGAGGTGGTGCTTGGTCATCCAGGCAGAGATGTCTGTGAGGCAGGCCTCAATCCTGGCTGAGATCCCCGGATCGGTCGGGGGGAACGACAGGTAGAGCTGGGTGTCGTCAGCGTAGCAGTGGTAGGAGAAGCCATGGGAGGTGATGATTGGTCCAAGCGAGGTGGTGTACAGGGAGAAGAGGAGGGGTCCAAGGACGGAGCCCTGTGGGACACCAGTGGAGAGCTGGCAGGGGTCAGACACATCGCCTCCCCAGGAGACCCGGTAGGATCTTCCCGACAGGTAGGACGAGATCCACTGAAGTGCAGTGCCAGTGATGCCCATCTCGGAGAGTCTGGCGAGCAGGATCCGATGGTTAACCGTATCAAATGCTGCAGAGAGGTCCAGCAGAATGATGACGGATGACCTCGAGGCCGCTCTGGCAGACTGGAGGGCCGTGGTGACCGACAGGAGGGCAGTTTCAGTGGAGTGGCCCGTCTTGAAGCCCGATTGGTGGGGGTCAAGCAGGTTGTTCTGAGTGAGAAAGTTTGACAGTTGGTTAGATACAGCGCGTTCAATTGTTTTAGAAAAGAAGGGTAGAAGTGATACCGGTCTGTAGTTCTGGAGGACAGCTGGGTTAAGGGAGGGTTTTTTGAGTAACTCTGGCCTGTTTGAAGGCAGAGGGGAAAGTGCCAGAAGTAAGAGAAGAGTTCAGGACATGGAGAAGGAATGTTATGATGGAGGGAGAGATGGTTTGAAAGAGAGGGGATCAAGATAAATAGTTTATAAGGCTGCTCTGGAAGCTTTTATTTGTTTGCTCCTCCTCTATGTTGGGTGAATTATGTTTTCCCACCCTCCAATGTTATAAAAATAATCAGTGGTTCTCGCAATACTATAGAGTAGTATAGTGTTAGTTTAGGACCCTAAAGCAGAGGGACATTTTGTAAACATTATAAAATTACTTGTTATTGTGACCCCTATATAATTTAAAACAAATGTGTGTAAATTTAAATATTTCTTGTATGTTTCATACAGCTAGAACAGCCTGGGGTCAAAATGACCCCAAGGATCATCGATGTTACAAAATGGGTAGAGGACACTTATAAACATATAATCATGTTAATTTTGTGTTTACCTTGTTGTCCACATTAAATTAGGAAAAGTCATTAAATATGAAGCAAAAATAATTATGTTAAACATGTATTCTGTGGTGTCAAACGTTGAATGGGGTCAAATTGACCCCAAAGATAACAGGAGGGTTGTGTATAGCTAGCGCGTGGCTGATCACCTTTTGAGACGGCCGGTGTTGTGTCCCTACTAGTTTCCAAACTGGTTTCCCAGCTGTGCGTTCACCTATCAGTCTGCCTCTATCACCAGATTCGTCACAAATTCATAAACATATTACTGGTGATTTTCAAGTCGGATCTCATATTTGCTGCGGCTAATATGAAAGTATAGGCTCGAGCGCACTACATTACCATTCACAACAAAATAAATGGAGACAAAATAAAACATTTGCAGTCTCGCATGAAGTGGGATTTGATTGCGCTAGAGCAAAACACATAGTACTCCGAAGGCGTACACTGCAAGCTATTCTAGGTCATGGAAAGTAATCAAATCAGTTACGTACTTAGTAACCACCTTGGCCTTCAGGTAACATCTTGATTTGGCTTCTTTTGGAACAACTGGTTACTATAGACACTACCCGAATGTAGGCTACTACATTACATGCAACGTGCAATCTATGAACGTGCAAAGTTCCATTCACGAGCCCAACTTTCTGGAGAAAGTGTGGAAGCATTCGTCAGGCAGCTTTATGAGTTAGCCGAAAACTGTTAACAAGTTAATAAACAAGTTAATAAAATCTCAGAACACTGAAGGAGAGAAACATGCACAGCACGTGGACAACATAAAATCAGTTAAAAAGAATGTACACAAAAGAACTGGTTACTCGGGAAAGGCCTTTATAAAGACTAGAAAAGGAACATGCACAAGATGTGGCCGAAATCATGACGATGGCGAGGAATGTCCTGCCAAAGGGAGAAAGTGTCTAAAGTGTAACAAAGTAGGACACTACGGTGCCGTGTGCCACTCAAAAGCAGCTGTACATGAAATAACTGAGGCTAATGTGGAAGAATGCATGTTCTTAGGGTCAGTGCAACAGGAGCAAAGCATGATTAATTCATTGTTAGCTGAGGATGAGCCACCATGGCGGACCACTCTGACTGTAGCACACACACCAGTCTCGTTCAAGATTGACTCTGGCGCGGAGGCATCAGTGATGTCTGAAACCACATATGAAACATTAAAGGTAAAGCCCAAACTCGTAGAGGTGAAAAACAGGCTACAAAGCCCAGGCGGTGTTGTGGCCACAAGGGGGCAGTTTTTAGCCAAAATTAAATGTCAATGGACAGCTACAAAACTGCTGGTCCACTCATATGGTGCCGGTGATTAAAAATAATGGAAAAATAAGAATCTGTGTGGACTTAAAAAGAGTGTGAAATGAGAGAATTTCATCTTACCTACGTTGGACGATATACTTCCAAAGTTAGCCAAGAGTACAGTGTTCTCCAGTCTGGATGCCGAGAGTGGATTTTGGAGGTCCGGATTTTGAAGGTCCGGATTTTGAAGGTCCGGATTTTGAAGGTCAGGAAGAGCGGGGTGCACGAGTCTGTAGAGGTAACGTGATGCTGGTCCCGTCGTTGCTCCCATTCGTCCCCGGATCCGCGTTCTCTGACTCTGCGCACCCCTGGCTCCCGCTCGCATCGGCGTCTGGTTCTGGTCACCCCGCTCGGCCACACTCATCCTCCTCTTTCTCTGGTCCACACAGTCCGGTTCTTCTTCCGCAGGCTCTCTCTTTATATACACCCTCCTCAATCACCACCAGGTGTGCCAATCCGTGCCTAATTTCCTTTGCTGGGCTGATAGACCCCATTTATCACAGTATCTAAGCTAGGATCCTCCATTTATCATTCTAGAAATAATTGTAGCTTTCAATTGTCGTTGTTGTGTTTTTTTAATGTTGTGGTATTTCACATGTCTAGGGACAGACGAGGACACGAGGGCCTTCATGCAGGCAGCAGTTGTAGCGTGCTTGGAGGTGGTTGCGGACAGGCTGCCTGAAGGGGGTCATGAGGCAGATGGGTTGGGAGAGGCAGGGGTAGCCACCATCCCCAAGGATAACAGTATCCTGGTGGAGGGACTGCTCGTAATACAGGTGCTTGTCATATTATTAGAATATCATCAAAAAGTTGATTTATTTCACTAATTCCATTCAAAAAGTGAAGGTGTATATTATATTCATTCATTACACACAGACTGATATATTTCTAAAGTTTTTTCTTTTAATTTTGATTATTATAACTAACAACTAAGGAAAATCCAAAATTCTGTATCCAAGAAAATTAGAATATTACTTTAGACCAATACAAAGAAAGGATTTTTAGACATCTTGGCCAACTGAAAAGTATGAACATGAAAAGTATGAGCATGTACAGCACTTAATAGTAGTAGTAGTTGGGGCTCCTTTTGCCTGAATTACTGCAGCAACGCGGCGTGGCATTGAGTCCATTGCTAATCAGTCTGTGGCACTGCTAAGGTGTTATGGAAGCCCAGGTTGCTCTGATAGTGGCCTTCAGCTCTTCTGCATTGTTGGGTCTGGCATATCGCATCATACTCTTCACAATACCCCATAGATTTTCAATGGGGTTAAGGTCAGGTGAGTTTGCTGGCCAATTAAGAACAGGGATACCATGGTCCTTAAACCCGGTACTGGAGGCTTTGGCACTGTTTGCAGGTGCCAAGTCCTGTTGTAAAATGAAATCTGGATCTCCATAAAGCTGGACATCAACTGTTGCATTCCTTACAAGTTTCACTTTTTGAATGGAATTACTTTTTGATGATATTCTAATAATATGACAAGCACCTGTAGATGGGGCTGTTTCTCAGGACCCTGGCATCGTGACCCTGTGTAGCCCACAAACACATCTAGAAACTTGCATTGGTCATCACAGATGACCTGTAGCTGGATTGAGTGAAACAGCTTTCTGTTAGTTAAGTAACAGGCAGCATCCTCCGCTGGGGGCTTCACCCTGACGTGGCAGCCATCAGTACACCCACCACTCTGTTGAAGGCTGCTGACCCAGCGAGACGGGCGAAGCGGGCACCTAGGCGTGGGAGTTCCTCTGCTGTAGGATGTCAGACAACTGTCTACAGGAGCGCAGCGATCTGCGCACTCACCCTGTGCACCACCCGGTGAACGGAGGCCCGGGGCATGTCGAAGGCACAGGAACTGTCAGGCAGTGCTCAGCACAGCCATGAGGGCATTGAAGGACTCTCTGGAGAGCCTGAAGTCTCTCAGGTGAGAGCCTGAACTCTCAGGTCACTGTGGCCATCAAAATACAATGCCAGCAGTGGCATTGAAACATTGATCCGGCAGCGCCACCAATCAATAAAATGTTGTGTCATTGAGGTTTTGTAGTCTTTTATTGCCTTTTCTGATTTTATATTAGAATTGATGCATGTTTGTAACAATAATTAATATGCCTGTGTGTTCCATTGCTAATTGATTCCTGTATCAGGGTAAACTTAACTACAACAGAGATGTGTATAAAAGTATCAGTAAAGGTAGGCCTAATACTGTGTGAATTCAACAGATGATGCCTATGATTTCAGTGGATAATTCTTAAAACTAATTGAAATCTAGGAACAGATTTTTCATGATTTATTTCCATATGGTGTGTATGTGGATTGCAAATAAGTACGCTACTTCTGACAAAGATAATTGAGAATGTTATTGTAACTACTACATGAGGCTAGGCTGTGAAGGTAAGGCAAAAATCACAATTAATTTACATACTGTAAAGTTTCAATAACATACCATCTTGAGTTTACATGTATTCATTTAGCAGACGCTTTTATCCAAAGCGACTTCCAAGAGAGAGCTTTACAAAGGTGCATAGGTGCACTGATCATAACAAGATAGCCCCAAAACATTGCGGGTAGCCAAAACATGAAGCATATATTGTGAACAACCAAAATATGTTCCAGTACAGTAATAATAAGAGTTCAGACAGAAGGCGGAGGCTCCTGCCGCGATTATGGAGGTGTTGCAGTTTCCACATGGGGTGGAGAAAGGGGTAAACGAGGGACAAGAAGACGGCAAAAAGCGCGTTCATTTAGGCAGGTTTAGTTTTGTGGGTGTCGCAAGCAGATTTGCGTCTGTCACTTCCTGCTAAGTGGTTAACGTAAGTGGTCCATTTGAGACAGCACAGTCACTACTCAGCGACGGAGTGCACTACAGATGTAAGTGCACTGTATTGCAGTGTACTTCGTAAAGTGTTCGGTAATAGACTATGGAGGACTAAAAGTGCCACAATGAATTAAATAAATACACCATTAAATAAATAAATACACCATTCAATAATTACTTAAATGTGTCATTAATGAATTTAAATAAGGATTAAATACATAAATGTGTTATTAAATGTGTCATGAATTAATTAAAATACCAATACATTTTATGTGAAATACATATCAAAAGCAATACATTTACGTTTACAAAACGCTAAATAGCGCGCCCAGTCCCTCATAATACATTTACATTTCACAAAGATTCGATTGCATAATACATTTACATTTCACAACAACGTGTTGCAGTGCTTCATGAATTGTGGTATCTGTCAAACTCGCCCAAAGTCAGTGGGTGGGGCTAGCGCGAATCTAGTCTGATCCAGAGCCATAGAAAAAGACATCAAGCGTGGAGCTGCACCTGGGAACAGGGAAGCTGTACGGGGATGTGACGTTACCTGGCCACACAGGAGAGGCAACACATGCGTGTGTTTTTATGTTGGCAGGGAGCACGACAAGGTGGAAACAAGTAGTGGCTTACCACTACAGTGGCAATTCCACTAATGGGGCCATTTACAAACCCATTGTCCTGGACATTATTCACAGAGCAGATTCCATCGGACTACATGTGATTGATGTTACCACTGACATGGGCAGCCCTAATCGGGCAATGTGGAAGGCCTTTGGAGTGGACCACAACAAAACGTCTGTCCCACATCCAATAAGACCAGACAGGAGTCTACACTTCATGCCAGATGTCCCACACCTGGTGAAGAACTTGAAGAGTGCCCTGATCCGCGGACAGACGTTCACAATCCCACCAGATACAGTAGAGAGGGAGAACCTCCCCTCCAATGTAGCTTCGGTCGGTCCACTGAAAGATTTGGTTCATTTTCAAGAGGGGATGGCTTTGAAAATTGCTCCAAATTTGTCAATGAAAACCCTTCAACCCAGTCATTTTGACAAGATGAAGGTAGGCCCTGCACTAAATGTTTTCAGCAAGGCAACAAGTGCTGGCCTGAAATATATGGTTGAGAAGGAACAACGACCCACCTCTTACCGGACAACAGCATGGCTCCTGGAGCAGGTAGACCACTGGTTTGACCTCATGTCCTCTCGCCACCCAGTAATGGCACTGAGCAGGCACAAGATGGAGGAGTACCAAAAGGCCATCAAGTTCCTCGAGGACACGATCCAACTGTTCCGTGGGCTGAAGATTGGACAACCGAGTAGCTGGAAGCCTGTACAAACAGGGATTGTGATGGCAACATCTACAATACTGTCCATCCAGGAAGACATGCTGTCCCAGGGACACTTGTTTGTGTTGACCAGCAGGTTTACCCAAGACTGTCTGGAAAACCTATTTGGTTGCATCCGACAGAGGAATCCAGTCCCAACTGCCGTGGAGTTTCACCAAGCACTGAAGTCCATTTCTGTTGGGCAGTTTTTAACAACACTGAAATCAGGAAGCTATCAGGAAGATGAGAACAGCCTTTTGGCTGACTTTCTGGATGCAAAGGAGACCTTACCCAGTCCTGCCCTACGAGTGGAGGAGCTGATGGAGCGCAGTCCTGCACCTGACCTCACTTCAACAGAGACCTGTGCTCTCTACCATCTGACAGGATACATAGTTAATCAGGTGAACAAATACGCCAACATTTGTAATGAATGCAAAAAAGAAATTAACCACAATGAGGACAAACCTGAAGGAGAGCACAGTACTTTACTGAAGCTGAAGGAATTCAAGCCTGGTGCGCTTTGTCGGCTGTCGCAAGAGGCCTTTGACCTAGTCCGGCAAATTGAGGAGCTGTTCCGAACCAGGACCAGTGCCTCCCTCATGGATCTCCAAAATGCCATGCATGTGCTAGGGAGAGAAGCTATGGTGATCGACTGCAGGCTTCCCTCATGTCATGATGTACAAAAAAAAATTACCAACAGATACATCAGGCTGAGGTTGAGAATCGCAGCAAAGCACATCCGGGCTGAAAGAAAAAAAGGGCTCTTAAAAGACGGTCATCTTGGAAGTAAAAGCCAGACAAAAAGAGCAAAGAAGAACCAGCAAAGCCAAGCAACATCTAGGCCTACAACAACCAGGCCACCATCAAACACTCTGATTGTTGCTATGGAGGTGCTCGGTCTGACTTTTGCACCAACAAATGTACCACAACCTACCTTAACTTCAGCTTCTATAGGTATGTGGATCCCCAGGACCAAGGTCAACATATCTGCTTCATCTACTTCAGAAAATGCAAAATTATTTTTGTTTGTGCTAACTGTCAATTTACATACTAATATCAGACATCATTCTATCCTAATCTTACAGCCTCACCATCAGTAGCTCCACTAACCATCATCCTGCCGCTTACAGGAATGGCAAACTCCACCAGCCTCTCCTTTGCTCCACCAGCTGCATCACTCCACTAGCCTCACCATCACTCCTACACAAACAGTAAGTTCATATAATGTGTTTAATGGAAAGGAAAAAAATCTGTAATATGGGAGAATTAACATTCCATATAATTGTTTATTACAGCCTCTCCAACTCTCTACCAGACCCACTTACCAGCCTTGTGATGCGACATCAACCTGGTCATCTCTCCACCAGCCTGACAATACCTTGTTGCTGTTTGGATAATAATCATTAAAGTTATCCATGCAGTTATATATATATATATATGATTTTATTCAGGACACATGAAGATCCATAGTACAATGTATAAAAAATAGACTCAATACATAAATAACATAAATAACAACAAAAAGCACACCAATGCATGCAGATAAAAAATCAGCATACAACGCTTGCAGTATACAAAGATGCCCTCCAATGTCTCCAGAGTGTGGATGAGAACCTGACAGAGCTAAACCCAGGCTTGACCAATGCCTGAATAATACTGTTTTGTGATGCTGTCACTCTACATATAAAACGATACATCAAATTCCTAATTAAAGCATGACAGGTAGGCACACCAACATTTACAAACATTTGACTGGCACTAGACCATCTCGGTATTCTGAGAAGCATCCGCATTCCATCATTATACGCCACAGTTAGTTTTTTCATATTGCTTTTTCTGTAAGCACGCCACAAATGGGCAGTATATAGCGGGGTACAGAATGCTCTAAATAGCGCAACCTTTACAGCAGTAGAACACATGTTAAATTTACGTGCAAGCATATTGGCTTGACCATACATCTTACGACACTGTCTTTTGATGTCTTTATCATCTGACAAATCATTAACAAAATGGTGGCCTAAATACTTCACATCATCACATACTTTAAGAGCAGTACCAGATAAAAAGAAATCAGGAAATACCAATTTCCTGTCTTCTTTGCCTCTGACAATCATAATATTACTTTTATTTGCATTATATCGAATATCAAAATCCACACCGTATTGGGAACAAACCTTCAAAAGTTGTTGTAAGCCAGCACTATATGGGCAAAATATAACCAAATCATCTGCATACATAAGGTGATTAATGAGACTATTGCCAATCACACATCCTGTATTGCATGCATTCAACTGCTGTGACAATTCGTCCATATACACATTAAAAAGAAAAGGAGATAGGATTCCACCTTGGCGTACACCGTTACCAACATAGAAAGGTTCTGACACAGAATCCCCCCATTTCACCTGCATAGACTGATGAGCGTACCAGTAGACTAAGATTCTAATAATGACTTTAGGCACTCCTCTATGATGCAACTTAAGGAACAGTTTCTGATGATTCACACGATCAAATGCCTTGGAAGCATCTATAAAACACGTAAAGATAGTGGAGTTCAAGCTATTATATCGGTCTAAAATTTCCTTTAAGGCAAATATACACATATCAGTACCATGTTTACGTTTAAAACCGAATTGGTTATCTGTGGTAAGAATGTACTTTTCCAACCTGCTAAGGAGGATTTTCTCCAAGATTTTGGAAACAATGCTGGCTAAAGCAATGGGCTTATAATTGTCTATGCTGTTTATTTTGCCAGCTTTGTCCTTAAGAACAGGCACTAATAATACTGGTAAAATGGCTTCAGGCAGAGACCCATGGCCTAAGAATCCTGTCATACGCAGAGTAATAAGTTTCCTGCTTGCATATTTTAGATGTTCAGCAGTTATTTTATCAGCACCACAAGCTTTGTTGTCATCTAAACCCAATACTGCAGATTGTATCTCTTCTGAATTAATAACCACATTTTCATTATTATAAACATATCCAACCTCAAAATTATTCCTCCCATTACAGTTAAATAACTCATTATAATGTTGTCGCCACATCTGACAGATAGCATCTGATCCACTGACTCCCCCAATATCTGTAGGCAAGGGCAACTTACTATTGTTCATGGCTCTAATCTCTTTCCAGAAATCATTATAGTTTTTATATTGTAACTTACATGCCAGAGACTGAGACCTCAGCGAGTTCTCATTCCTTTTGATGTATCGAAGTGCGTATTTAAAATGTGCATTTGCACGTTTCTTCTGTTCAAATAAAGGTCCCTGTCTGTCTCTACCAGACACTAACCAGGCTTTAAAAGCCCTCCTAGCTTCGGCATGAAGCCCTGCCACATGCTCATTCCATCCGGGCTTGATGTTCTGAAGCCCACACTGGAATTTATAAAAAGGCCTACAGGCAGCATGAAGTGATTTCACAATTAAATCGTAAAAAACACATAAGTCATCAATATGTTGTGAATTTTTACAGTTAATATCACAACATTGTATGGCATCTTTAGGCAATACAATGTTTCCCAGCAACCTATCAGTATTAATTAAATAATTTTGGACATCTTCTTCAGTTAGCTTAGACCAATCCAGTCTCCCTGTGTTGATGCTACTAGCCACAGTAGACAAAGCGGGTAGCTTCTCAACATTCACAGACAAAGAAAATGGTATATGATCAGCATTTGCAAACTCATAATGAATCTCCATGGCATCCACTGAGTCATGAGCATTGTGTTTACTCTCATCATCCACACTTGTGCTGATGATCTTATCACAAGGTCATTTATCCTATTGATTGATGCAGTAGTAGATGCACCTAGTTGAGCTAACTAGCTAGTGAGTGGACCTGAAATTCCTGTCCAGCGTTGAGAGCTAGCTGTACGATCTGCAATTCAGTGTTGCTATCTATAATCAGATGTACTATAGACTAATAAGAGAAGACTAACTTTGTATGCCAACGAACACCAATAACTAGAACTAATATGACAGACTACAAACGAACGGACTTCTGGTTATGAAACCCGCTCTCTAGCTATCTACAGTAAAAGTGTTGCTTAGCTCTACGTTAGATACTAGACCTACTAGCTCTAACTGCATTTAGAATCTAACAAGCTATAATCTTACGATTTTTTTTATCTAAAGATAGCTATAAGAAATACTACTAATAACAATTGATATGTGGTGATAAAAATATGAAAAAAATCAGGATTTTCGTCAATTTACCAGCTAACTAACTTCGGAGACACTGAAAATGAATGGGGTTCAACGGTGGAAAATACGATGCTAGGAACTATTGGTCGCCTCATGGTCGCTTTACTTCCGCATTCCTCGATAACAATGGGAGTCTATGGAAGTGTCGCAACTCTCTTTTTCTATGGCTCTGTTCACCCGATACAGTTTGAATCAGTCGATTAGATCGCAGTAAATCAGTAAAAAATCACCCATTTCAATCAAGTAGTAGGGCACCTCCTGTCCTACCAGTAGTTTAGAAGGTTGGAATTACTCGATTTGACTAGTGATATGCTAAGCCGTGTGTGTTAATAATGAGCCACCCTGGGTCTTAGACAAGCAGAAGGGCAGTAGATTTCAATCGCCCTTTTCATATAGTGATCCCAAAGCAGAAGGGCAGTAGATTTCAATCGTCCCTTTCATATAGTGATCCCAAAGCAGAAGGGCAGTAGATTTCAATCGCCCCTTTCATATAGTGATCCCAGAGCCATATAAAAACCTGTTTTCTCGTCCAATACCGACGCTTTGTCACGGCCCTAGGCGTCGGATGCGGACGCACAGGGTAGTATACGGACGATTTTTCTTATATCCTCGAAGAATTTTCAACCCCAAAACACGAAAGTCTCCTTGATAATTCCACAATAATATAGGTTAATGTTATGTCCATCCAGTTTTTAGAAATTCCTCATCGATTCTGGAAAAAGTTTCGGATATAGGCCTAGCGGAAAATTTTCAGTTACCATCGCTAGACGATTTATGAATAATGTAGGCCAATTAGGCTATTAAATATGATTTCCTTGTATTTATTTATACTTGTACACCGTTGATATGAAGAATTTTAAACTCAAAATGAACGTGAACCTGACCGGAAGGGGAAGAAAATAGTCTTACTAGTTTATTATTATTATTTATTACACGGCTGTTCTTAATGCTTCACTTGAATGGGGCTTCCCAACGTTCTGTGGTCAATAATTTTTCGATAACTGACCGTTGCTTGCTATGTCAAGTACAACATGTACCGCTGTCAAGGGAAGTGGCCTTTTTGCCTCGGATTCGCATCTTTCGTAGCACTCCGCAAGTAGTCCAGTCACTTTTCAACCCCAGCGTGCTCCGTTGCTTAGCGACGTCAGCTGATTAAAGCCTAAAGAATGTTCAACGTCTATGAAGTTCAACGTCTTTGGCGAACTATTTATCTGCTGATCAACACGTACTACGAATGGTAACACATAAATTGTAAAAAGACACACTGTCTTAAGTTATTTTTTCGACAAGCTTGCTCTTTTATTAAGCAAACTAATGGCCTTATGTTATTTATCTGGTGACGCCGCCGCCCCCAAAGCTGTAAACCTAGGGGAAACACTGGTGTGTAATGTGGTTATGAATCAGTGAAATGTTGATACAGTAGCCTATATATAGTATCTGCTGCATGACTGTGTAACACGCAGTAAATTGTATTTGCTTAACTTTTAGAAAGGCCTGACCAGGCGTCTGGGGTTACAAATTAGGGTTTTATGCAACACATCTACAACAAGATTAAAGTTTGGGAGGAAGATAGCGCACCATGACTCCTCTACTCCAATCCGATGCATGAGCCGGCATCAAACAAAACAGGTTCTATAAGTACAGTAGCAAGCTTTGTCAAAATGTGTTTATTTTATTGCTAGAATTATGTCGTTTTTGAAGTTTAAATACAAAATCCCAGACGGGGAGTTGTATTTAGCCCCTGAACAATAAAAGTAAGTTTACAATAAAGGTATCATTAAGGAATTTAGCCATTATGTACACAAAATTAAATGTTATGCATTTGACCTTTTCATGTCTCTGTGAAATGTACGCCCGACACAAGGTCTAGTCCAACAGGGTGAAAATTAAAATGTTGTCATACGACTACACCAAATACATAATTGGAAAGGTCTTGATCAGGGGAGTAACAAAATACCAGTCTGAAGACTCTACTCGGTTCCTGATGTGAAATATGGACATCTGAACGTGGACTTATAGCCCAAAATGTGGGATTCTAGGTGGCGCTGTTGAGCCCCTGTTGGTACTAGAGTTATGATATTGAAAGGCTGTGTTTAACTTACCCCAATGATTCACTGTACCAAGCCATGACTATGTACCTTAAAAGGAACTCTAACCCTAACTTTTTACCAAAACCGCAAGTGTGACTGCAACCCCATATTTGTATTGTACATTTGTGTAAAAGTTGTATTTGGCCCCATGTTAAATCCTTAACAATAAAAGTAAGTTAAAAAAAAGGTATCATTAGGGAATTTAGCCATTATGTACACAAAATTAAATGTTATGCATTTGACCTTTTCATGTCTCTGTGAAATGTACGCCCGACACAAGGTCTAGTCCAACAGGGTGAAAATTAAAATGTTGTCATACGACTACACCAAATACATCATTGGAAAGGTCTTGATCAGATGAGTTACAAAATACCAGTCTGAAGGCTCTACTCGGTTCCTGATGTGAAATATGGACATCTGAACGTGGACTTTTAGCCCAAAATGTGGGATTCTAGGTGGCGCTGTTGAGCCCCTGTTGGTACTAGAGTTATGATATTGAAAGGCTGTGTTTAACTTACCCCAATTATTCACTCTACCAAGCCATGACTATGTACCTTAAAAGGAACTCTAACCCTAATTTCTGACCAAAAGTTCAAAGTTCAATATTTCACAGCAGGAGCCACCTATGGCCTTCAGAATGGCATGGTGTGAATCTCCTAATCAATCCCTTTCCACTTGTGTATTTGGTTTAGTCCTATGACAACGTTTTAATTTTCACCCTGCTGGCCTGGACCTTGTATCAGGGATACATTTCCAAGAGACATGTACAGGTTGAATGCATTCCATTAGATATTGTGTGCATAATGGGTAAATTCCTTTATGAGGTTGTTTTACTTTGATTCAACAACTATTATTGTTTAAGGTTTCAACATGGGTATACTATAACGAATACACAGATGTAGGCCTAGGGAACCTTTAAAAAGTATGTGTAGGCCTATGTGAAGTTTCCGGGTTACTCTTATTCAAGAAACTATTAGATGATTACTTTTCCTTTATTTGAAAGTAGCTCACCTTTTTAAGAAATATAGATGTAATCTATGTCTGGTTTAATAATTACTTTTTTTGTAATTTTATACTCTCATACCTGTGGTTCTTCAAGATTCTGAAGTTCTTAGCAGTAATTTCCTGCTACATAGGACAAACCCACATCCACATTCATTGCAGTATAACTATTCTAAAACAACCACACCGCCACTATAACAGTACTATTACTAAAATAGATTACACATTTATACATATGTGTATGAGGTGCTGGCACACCTCAAATCCATCACAGACCCTTTCCTGGACCCACTGCAGTTTGCCTACAGAGCCAACAGGTCTGTGGATGACACTGTTAACATGGCCCTCCACTTCACCCTACAGCACTTGGACTCCCCAGCATCCTACGCCAGGATCCTGTTTGTGGATTTCAGCTCTGCCTTCAATATCATCATCTCCGCCCTGCTTCAGGAAAAGCTCTCCCAGCTGAACGTTCCCGACTCCACCTGCAGGTGAATCACATACTTCCTGTCTGACAGGAGCAGTACGTTAAGCTGGGAACACAAGTCTTTGTCTCTCGGTCCATCAGCACTGGATCTCCTCAGGGCTGCGTCCTTTCCCCTCTGCTCTTCTCCCTGTACACCAACAGCTGCACTTCCAGTCATCCGTCTGTCAAACTTCTGAAGTTTGCGGACGACACCACCCTTATTGGGCTCATCTCTGACGGGGATGAGTCCGATTACAGGTGGGAAGCTGACAACCTGGTGCAGCCAGAACAATTTAGAGCTCAACGCTCTTAAGACAGTGTAGATGGTTGTGGACTTCAGGAAGAATACAGCCCCACTCACCCCCCATCACCCTGTGCGACTCCCCAGTCAACACTGTGGAGTCCTTCCGCTTCTTGGGCACCAACCTCTCCCAGGATCTCAAGTGGGAACTGGACATCAGCTCCCTCACCAAAAAGCACAACCGAGGATGTACTTCCTACGGCAGCTGAAGAAATTCAACCTGCCAAAGACAATGATGGTGCACTTCTACAAAGCCATCATTGAGTCCATCCTCACCTCTTCCATCACCATCTGATATGCTGCTGCCACTGCCAAGGACAAGAGCAGACTGCAGCGTATCATCCGCACTGCTGAGAAGGTGATCGGCTGCAATCTGCCTACCCTCAAAGACCTGCACACCTCGAGGACCCAGAGGCGAGCGAGGAAGATTGTGGCCGACCCCCCCACCCTGGCCACTCCCTGTTCCAGCTACTCCCCTCCGGCAGAAGGCTGCGGTCCATCAGGACCAAAACCTTACACCATAACAACAGTTTCTTTCCATCTGCTACTGGCCTCTTCAACAAGGCCAAGGACTCCCATTCACATTCATTCATTTATGTAACTATAAGTCCATCTAATGGCAATTACACTATGCATAAGCCAATAATTTTATTATAATAATGAACTAGTAAGACTATTTTCTTCCCCTTCCGGTCAGGTTCACGTTCATTTTGAGTTTAAAATTCTTCATATCAACAGTGTACAAGTATAAATAAATACAAGGAAATCATATTTAATAGCCTAAATAGGCCACAATTAATCATAAATCGTCTAGCGATGGTAACTGAACATTTTTCGCTAGGCCTATATCCGAAACGTTTTCATTTTTTTTCCAGAATCGATGAGGAATTTTCTAACTGGATGGACATAACATTAACCCATATAATTGTGGAATTATCAAGGAGACTTTCGTGTTTTGGGGTTGAAAATTCTTCGAGGATATAAGAAAAATCGTCCATATACTACCCTGTGCGTCCGCATCCGACGCCTAGGGCCGTGACAAAGCGTCGGTATTGGACGAGAAAACGGGTTTTATATGGCTCTGGGATCACTATATGAAAGGGGCGATTGAAATCTACTGCCCTTCTGCTTTGGGATCACTATATGAAAGGGGCGATTGAAATCTACTGCCCTTCTGCTTGTCTAAGACCCAGGGTGGCTCATTATTAACACACACGGCTTAGCATATCACTAGTCAAATCGAGTAATCCCAACCTTCTAAACTACTGGTAGGACAGGAGGTGCCCTACTACTTGATTCAAATGGGTGATTTTTTACTGATTTACTGCGATCTAATCGACTGATTCAAACTGTATCGGGTGCTCTGTTAGGAACTATTGAGAGCTACATGAACCACGTGATCACGTGTCGGCGAGATCATAGCGTGTCGCAACTCTCTTTTTCTATGGCTCTGGTCTGATCCATTGCGTTAGTCTGAAGTAGATTGTCTGGATAGAGAGACGATGGAGTTGGTGAGAGACATTTTAGACTTAGCTGAGGATGTGGAGGACCTGCTGACCCAGAGTATGTAGCGAGCAGAGGAACTTATTGAAGTTATCTGAGTTATTTCTGCACTTTGCAATACTACGGCTAATAAGGGGAAGACTCGCCCCAATGTTGAGACAGCGTGCGAGGTGCAGAACCAAATTCCCGGTCCCCGGAGCTGCTGATACCCCTTTCCACCAACGCATTTTGTGTGCCGGTTCGGAGCCGGTGCTTAATCGCGAACCAGTTCTTTCTCTTTCGACAGACTGAGAACCGGAAAAGTGGTTTGTACGTGGTTCGTACGTGGTTTGCAACCGGCCCCGCTTTGAACCTGGTCTAGTTTTCGAACCAAGAAAGCACCGCTTGGGGCAGGGTTACCGTGACCAACAAGACAAACTGAATCCTTTGACCGCCATTGCTCTAAGTTTTCACAATTCATATTTCAGCTAAATGGTACTTGTAAATCAGCATCTGAATTAAAATGTAACGAGAAGTGGGCAGTGTAGTTGCTGAAAATGTGCTTATTTTATTTATGAAACTGCTCATTTGCTCCGACTTTTCGATAACTTAGCTAGCTAGCATCCTAGCATCGCAGTGCAGACACTAGTTGCTGCGTTTTATCATAATCCTATCAAATGAGTGAAATGACAAACACAAATGTTAAGAGCTATTGAGCCTATATTTAATACAAATGTAATACACAAGCACTATACAGCAAAAGTTTATAAAATGCTGCGCTGATAATGCCAGTGTTGTCATACTACTGCGAGTCCAGGGTATTGCGCAATAGCCAAGAAAACACGTTCTTCGGATTGATAAACAGACTTTAACGCCTGGGACACACTGCCTGCGATCTGCTGCGACGCGCCTGGAAGCGCCGCCTCTTTTTTTTCGGCGCCCATGTTATCAAATGGGACCGACCACACTGCCTGCGAATCACCGCGATTGCCTGCGACTGCCTGTCTGAGTTTGACAGATATCACAATTCATGAAGCACTGCAACAGGTTGTTGTGAAATGTAAATGTATTAAGCAATTGAATCGTTGTAAATGTAAATTTATTGCTTTTGATATGTAGGCTATTTCACATCAAATGAATTGGTATTTTAATTAATTCATCACACATTTAATACCACATTTATGTATTTAATCCTTATTTTAATTAATTAATGACACATTTAAGTAATTATTGAATGTTGTATTTATTTATTTAATGGTGTACTTATTTAATTCATTGTGGCACTTTTAGTCCTCATAATAGACACACCCAGGGTGTTTTTCTGTAATTCGACGGAGCTTCCGGTTGAATTGGGGAAGACTCAAAATTAAAACTGATCTTGAGTCTAATAATAAAACACGGAACACCATATTTGGTGTTAATATTCACAATAAAAGACGTCGGTAGACCACTAATTCAAACTGTAATGTGTTCTGTGGAGACTACTTTTATTTTGATATGCGAAATAATTTATTTTCTTTCCTACACGGTATTGCCCGTCATTGCGTACGCTTCTCTGAGGTCAGAGCGACAGTACTATTCAGCGGGGGCGCAGTAGGATAAAAACTATATAATCTCCATTATTTGCATGATAAAATCAGTTTGCTTTAAAATACAGACATGGTGAAGATTACTTTTCAGCCAGTCTCGTCGCAGAAACCCGATAAGGAGAACGATGGTGATAAAACCGATATTCTTATGCCTCATGCACACGTGAGTTTGCGCTACATTGCATTTCTTTCATTGTTTTAATCTAGACAGTTCACACTGTTGTTGTTAAGGCGGGTTTGCTAAACAAAAAGATTATACAAAATAGTTTTCTTAATGTTCCACCTTCAGATGCATTAGGCTATATATACGCAGTTTATTTAATGCAAATTAGCTTAGACAAGTGTCTATCAACAACATTCCACACAAAACGGTGCATCTAATCGTTGTCATATCAAGGTTACAGAAAGTAGGAAGAAAGTACAAACAATCTCTAATACAGTCAAAAACCCTGCCTTCCAGTAGGCCTATGTTACTAAATATGCTCCCAGAGGAGTTTGACGCCATATTTTTGTGACACACCAGATACTAAACCGATCTGGGTAGGTTGATCTCGTTTACAAAACAGGATGCCTATTTCAATACATTACAAAATGTAGGATGCCTTACAAAACGTTGTATTGGACAATTGCTTATGTCGAGTGTGAAAGGGACAGTGTGGGGTACAGTGTAGGGTACACTCTAAATGGGAACAATTTGCTATGCGTTTACCACACCGTGCAATATATAAAAAATGATCACATTCGATTATAATATAAGTAAGGCTAATTTCCATTTGTCATGTAAATGAATATTAGTTCTGCAATATTTTCACCATCCTCCTCTCTGGGCTTTGACTTTAAGGTTGGCTTTCTGTTGAAATGTGTTGTGTTGATATTTGAAAAGGTCTGGTACCCAGATACTATACTGTAAAACAATAATTTTGCTACTCTGATAGGTGGTGGTTGAGAGGGAGCAGTTGTAGAAATGCATTTTTCTGCATCAAGAGTAGACGGTGTGTTTGTAGAACTATTAATAACATTTCTAATTTAGGATTCTGGACCCCCGCAATTGTTCTGATTTACCTCCAACGTTGGGTGTTCTGAATGAATATGGAGTGTGGAAGTGGGGCTCCAAGAATAGAAATCCAACATTAGCGTCCCTGCTACGGCGTCATACTACCAACGCAATCTGCTTATTTTCCTTCGGTTGTCCATGGCAACTGTGTCAAATGTGTGTACAGCATGTGTGTGTTGCCTCATTAGTAGATTGACTGAGTGACTGGGGATTGTGTCTGGTGAGGTGCATCATCTCAGCCCAATTTTGTCCTTGAGATACCATACTGGCGACTAACGGGGCGTGTCCGCTACAGCCGAGCGGGAAGCGCAATTAATTTTCAATGAAACCGGGCGTTTTACCCCAATAACATATTTTTGTGAAATAACATTAAAGATCCTATGACATGCTGTTTTGGATGCTTTTATATAGGCCTTAGTGGTCCCTTAATACTGTATCTGAAGTATTTTTCCCGAAATTAAGCCTTGGTGCAGAATTACATCCACTACGAGCAGTCCCACAATGAGCTTTCTTCAGGACTTGACGTTTCTGTGTCTGTAGCTTTAAGAGGCGGGACTTTTTTGTTGTGGCCGCCATCTTGAGGACGAATTCGAACCTCTCCTCGGGTCTCCTCAGTGAGAATGGATGGATGTCTTTACTTTAAAAAGTAACTAATTACAGTTACTAGTTACATTTCTTGTAAAGTAACTAGTTACGTTACTTAGTTACTTGCAGTTGAGAGTAAGGCGATACGTTACTTTTGCGTTACATTAAGAAAAGTCATTTATTTCTAAGACAACTCACCTTGGTCAATCTTATGCTCAAAAGGGACATTTAATAGGTTGACCACAGCAATAACACTTAAAGGTCTTAAATCAAGAAACTCTTTAACCAAAAAATGCCAGGCTTATTGAACATCCCCATTGCAGTGAACAATGAAAACAAAAACAACACAGCTAGATAGGTCACATGATGAAAAAGCTATTGAAGTTTGAAATACTAATAAATTCATTGAAAAAAGTGTGAGGTAAAACTGAAAAAACTAAAGGCTGTGCAACATGTATGCATACATTTTGAACAGTTAAATGTCATATTGATGTTCCTAGTTCATGTTGTTGAAAAGCTATTGACTTTTGACATTTTAAATGTGTAATTTGTTGATGGTCCCAAAAAATGTGCGTTGTTTAGGCAGTCAAAAGCATAGGCTAAGCGGCCGGTCGTAGCGTCGCTAAACCACGGCTAAATTGACACAATAGTGGGCGTCCGAATGTCTGTTGAATATCGAACTTCCAACCAACTTTACCACGGTTCAAAATAATGGGAAAACTTCCACCCTAAAAACGCTAGAGCTACGCCTACGTGCAGAGGCCTAGCAACGGGAACAGGCGCTGCCATCTTTTTTTTGTCGCCACTTTCTACTTGACATAGCCTATAATGCAACGTGATGTTACGTAGTTTGCACGGTGGGAAATTGGAGGGAAATTGAGTAACGCGTTACTTTTTTGAACAAGGAACTAGTAACGGATTCATTCAATTAAAGAACTAACGCGTTATGTTACTTTTTGCGTAACAAAAGTAGTCTGACTACTGTAGCGCATTACATTGTAACGCGTTACTCCCAACACTGCTTACCACCGACGAAAAGCAAAAAAATATATATAAGATACTTTAGGTTTTGATCCATATTTACTGACAAGTGAAGTGCTTACTCCACTAAAGTATAGTAAAAACCTTCAAAAATTTGACGTTAGCTGACATCTATATCTACCTCTCCCACAATCCCAACACCGGGGATCGAAGCCCTTAAGGCATTTAAAAGCACCAAAGCCTACCGCTACTTCTCATCAGGATGGGTTAATGATCCCAAAATGTTCTGGAGACGAAGAAAATGTTCTTGATCATAAGGGTCAGTGACAGTCTGTTAATCAAGCGATATTAACATTACACGAATAGCGTTAATATCACTGAACTGAATTGGCATCAGATTCTGTTGTAATATCAGTCACATCAGGACACCAAATGGAAAGTAGTTTAGCATACTAACGCAACTCCAACAAGTAGCAACATAACATAATTCAACCATATGTCACAATGAAAGCTCATAATAAAATACCTTACATAACTAACGTTACTAATGTACATTTATATCAACGTTATTCTGGACAGCTAGCATTAGATATAGCTAATGCTAGCATCTAATGCTAGCTGTCCAGAATACCGTTATACATGCTCACATTTTAAATTATGTTCTGTAGGAGTCAAGTGATCCCTCTTGATAGCAGCAATCCATTTCTCATGACGCTCAGGGTTTTTTGGGACATTGTAAAAGGTAACTAGAGAGGATACAATTTCTGGGGAAATTGAAGGGTGTGCTTGCTTGCGTCAGTTGCAGATGGGTATATTTAATAAACAAGCTGAACCCCCTTTGAAACAAGCTATTCTAACAACGTTGTCACCGGCAGTAATTTTCAGATGGAATCGCGATTCAAACTATACAATCTGCTGACTGAATATATGCCCCCAAACACGTAAATAAGCTTGATATGTATTTAGGAGGACATGGCTAATTCCAAAAAGGTTTGCTGGAAGCAATCATTGTCAGTAACAAAGACAAAAGCGTATTTTTGGACTCGGTCTAGAGCCCTGCCTGGAGAAGCTGAATTGTGCTACGAGCAAGCTAATGTAGCCTAGCTGCTGTTTATAGCCTAACTACACTGAGGGGATGGTTTGAATGCGACGGAAATTAAAAACGTTTCTTTTGACATAAAGTTTAGGCTGTGGCATTGAAGACATCGACGCACAACACAAGCTTGAGTTTAATTACATTCTTTAATGTGACATTACTTACTCTACATGCAAGTCTTGAATTGCTTAAATGTATAATGCTGCTAGTACACCACGGCGCGACTTCGTTGACATAAGGCACTTTTTGCCACAAAAACATAATTTAAACTTAAACCATGCAACGGAATACAAATACAAACAACTCAATCGCTATTGATACCTAAGTTGTCTATGTAGTCCAAATATTGACTCAGGCTTAGGGGGGCAAAAAGAAACAAAAATAAATATATATGTGAGAGAACAATGGTTGTGCTCGCGTGTGAGCACACCCAATTAATGTATTTGAGATTTGCTGTTCACAGCCCATGCACAGTAGATAAACGGCATCTTGCAATTCGGTCCTTATGATGGCGCCGCGACTACTGTGTGACGTCACATGAAACCCATGAATACCCAGGGCTTGGTTGACACCTAGGCTCTCAAGTTTTATCAAAAGTTTGGCATGAGATTAGCATACCGTGTTTCTTATTTTCTGTTTTTTAATTCTGCCTAACCATCAACTCTGCAGAAATCTACGCTTCTCAGCGTGAGAAATGATTGAAATGCGTGAGATTTGAGAGACCTGTAGTAGGCTAATCTGCTCCTCCCCAGAAAAATATTTGTTTATAGCTCTGTGGTAACGTAACCTGAAAATCTGCCTCAGTCAGTAGCATGTCAATAGACGCCTACTGTTCAAAGTGCTAAACATGCTTACTCTCTTAACTTGTTGCAAATGTTAATTTCAAGACACCATTATTTTGAATTTTGCGAATAGTTCCAGAAGTGCACCTCCTTCCGCTATTCTGTATACTGACTGCTTGCTCGCACCAACTGGAGGGTTACTTTCTCAGCTGTGTAAAGCTGAGAAGATTTCTGCACTTTCCGTCTTTGACGAACCCCCAAAAACCAGCTCATACTGCAGCAACAGTATAGCGGAAAATTAGAGAAGTATTGAAACTCAGCTACTCAGAACAGTTAATTGGTTTTGAACAGAGTCCTGATTGTAGGAAGGAACTAGAGGGACGGAAAACTCCAATACTATACAACTATTAACGTTTTCCTTTGATTTTGATGGTAGTCAATGAGGTATCCCATCAACCCATACCCCAACACTGTGCCAGCTTCTATTTGCTTAGGACTAACTTAAAGTGTTCTTTCTTTACCCTAGGGGGAGCTGGTGCTTCCTCTTAGGCCCAGGAAGTCTCCCCTAAATGGCCTTTGTTGCCTCACCTTTGGCCTGGTGGTCTTCATGTCCGGCCTGGTGTTGGTGTCCATCTACGTTTACCGTTACTACTTCATACCTCAGGTAGACATAGATGTAAAACTTATAATTTTGATAATGGTTGGCTGTACTGATTTATGAAAGCCTAGTCCAGAATGTGAAACTAACCAAAGTTTTGGTATCTTCGTTCTCAATCCAGATCCCAGAGGACAGCCTCTTCCATTGCAGGGTTCTGTATGAAGACTCTGTTTATGCTCCTCTGCGCGGGCGCCAGGAGTTGGAAGAGAACGTTGGCATATACCTCGATGACAACTATGAGCAGATCAGTGTGCCTGTACCCCACTTTGGAGGGAGCGACCCCGCAGATATCATCCATGATTTTCACCGGGTAAGAGAAGGACATGTCACCCTGATGGTCAACCCTGGCCATTCCTCCAGAGTAGGTGCTCACAGTGACAGTGCCAAATAATCCATGTGAAGAGGTCTGTCTTTAACCACTGATCAATTAACAATAATTCAAGATTACTTTTACTTTTATACTGTTTGGAATGCTCTGAATATAATAAACAATGTTTGAACTATACCCTGCTATATTAGCTCATGAGAACATGGAACGTCGGGGCCATTTTAAGGTGCCAATCTATAGCCCTAAACAAAGGCTATCTAGCACCATGAATGCGGCGTCTTCTGTCTGTGCTTGCGAAGGCTTTGTTGAAGATCACCCCCTAATGTTTCTGGTGGAAGTAAAACCTCCCATATTGTGATACTATTGAACTGCCCTTCATTACTGTATTCTTTGTGCAGTCCTCTGATACCCCTTTTCCACCAACGCATTTTGGGTGCCGGTTCGGAGCCGGTGCCTAATCGCGAACCAGTTCTTTCTCTTTCGACAGACTGGGAACCGGAAAAGTGGTTCGTACGTGGTTCGCACGTGGTTCGCAAAAAGCACCACTTCGGAGCTGGTCTACTTTACGAACCGATAAAGCACCGCTTGGGGCGGGGTTACCGTGACCAACAAAACGCTTTGGCCGCCATTGCTCTAAGTTTTTACAATTCATATTTCAGCTAAACGGCACTTGTAAATCAGAATCTGAATTAAAATGTATCGAGAAGTGGGCAGTGTAGTTGCTGAAAATGTGCTTATTTTATTGATGAAACAATGCTCATTTGTAAATGTGCTCCGACTTTTCGATAACCTAGCTAGCTAGCATCGCAGTGCAGTGCAGACACTAGTTCTAGTTGCTGCGTTTGATTATAATCAAATCAGTGAAATGACAAACCCAAATGTTATGAGCCTATATTTAACACAAACGTAATACACAAGCACTATACAGCAAAAGTTTATAAAATGTTGCGCTGATAATGCCAGTGTTGTAAAACTGCTGTGAGTCCAGGGTATTGCGCAATAGCCAAGAAAACACGTTCTTCGGATTGATAAACAGCCTTTAGACGGGCTATGCTTTGTGTTTGACGCTGCCGCGCTAGCGTTGCTAGGAAAGATGAGACGTATACAGTGACGTAATGACGTGGCTCTGTGGTGGCTCTCGCCCGTGGAAAAGCAAACCGGTTCTTAGAAAGCTCCGTTCTTGAACCAGCTCCGAACTGGCTCTAGCGCCAGCTCCGAACTAGCTCCCGGATCACTTTGGTGGAAAGGGGGTATGAGATGCTCAACTTGAGTGTATCTGACAGCTGCACCTCATAGATCTGTAATAAATACGTTGATTTTGTCTTGAACTTGTGCTTAACTATTCCCTTTATTGACTTAGTACCCAATTGCTCTGAAAGTACCATCTAATACGTCTTCATTAGAGACCCAGATTGCATCTCAAATGTCCAAAATTAATTTCTGCTGAGCTCCTCCCCAGTCCTTCAATTGTCCATTTGTGGAAGTTGAAGGGACATGGGCAAAGTTATGGAAACAAGGAGATGACTTGAGTGGCCTTAGATTATAGTATATGCTTTAAGATATGATCATCCTAATAATAGTGGCACGTTCATTCGTTCATGTACATTCAGGATCTTTTGAATGGCTTCAGTATGCTTGACTTGTCACTATTTTGTATTGCAGGGTTTGACTGCATACCATGACATTGCCTTGGACAAGTGTTATGTCATTGAGCTGAATACAACACTGGTAATGCCGCCACGTAACCTGTGGGAGCTGCTGGTCAATGTTAAGGTAAGCTCTTTGTGTGCTTGACTTTGAGAACTGAATAGGGATGTGGTGGTTTTTATGTGTAGAGGATAATGTTGTATTGTGTATGTGTCCTGCAGAAGGGGACATACCTACCCCAAACGTACATCGTGCAGGAGGAGATGATGGTGACGGGCCGTGTGAGGAACATGAGACAGCTGGGGCCTTTCATCAATCGGATGTGTTATGGCAGGGAGACCTACCGCCTCAAACGCCGCAACCAACACAGACGTGAGTTCACGCACGAAAACCACTCCCACTCTTTTGGCATTACACACAATGCAAGTCATAGTTTTGGCAGCTCTACATCAATGGATGCCAAGGATTATAGTGTATTCCATATTGGTTGAGTCATGGAGAATCCGTAGGCTGTTTGGTGTGAGAACAGATGACTGCTGTGAGATGACAGCAAGCAGACATGGTTCAGTCTTAATGGAAGCTTCTGCCACATAGCAGAGCAGTGTTTCCCACATAATGTGATTATATTTGTGATGGTAGCCAGGGGCGGAGCCAGACTTTGTAAAAAAAAATTGTGCTCAGCCCGAAGCTGTCCTAGTATCAGTTAGATGAGAGTGTAGATAGACTTCGATAAGTAATAGAAGCATTATAGAAGCAATTTAGCATTAATTTGAGGGCGAAATAGTTTCGAGCTTTACGTAATATAAACATTACGTTGGACTCATTGTTATATTTGCCGAATGTATTTAACTATGAATATTATTATATTTAACTTGAATATCAGTTTACACATTTGTGCAGAGAATTATGATAGGCCTACTTACCGTTTGTAAAATCCGGATTGATTCTCTTACTGTCTTCTCTGAAGGAAATAGCTGTTTGTCCCACGCATTGATTTAGAGCAGGGGTCCCCAAACTATGGCCCACGCATTTGGACCGGCCCTCTGAACAATGCCAGATACTTTTTTCTGTTGCCATGTTAAACAGTAAAACAATTAAAATAAATTGTTCATACATTTGTGCCGGTCAATTTATTATTATGGCGGGCCGCCATGAATAAATCAATGTATGGGAAACACTGACAGTGTGTAAGTGTTGCATAGTACATTTACTTAACAGAGTTGCCCACACACCACTCTTCCTAACCGGCAAACCCTCTTCAATCCGACTAAAACACTTGCATGTGACCAAATTTCATGCTAGACGACAAATTATCTTTTATTAGCCAATTGATAGTAAATTGTTCGATTTCACTTGCCTGTGATTAACTTTTTTCGTGATGTTGTCCCGCCCGCGGAACAGAAACGCTGCCCCTCCGTCCCTCAAGTATAACGCACTCAATTCTAACTAATATATTTTTAAGACGGCTACACAAATGACACATCATTGGAAAGCTACGATTCTTGTGCTTCCATTGAAATAAACCTTTTCAATATCAAGTCGCAACAGCAAGTACATCTAACGTCTTTGTCCTGTCACGAATATAAATTCACCACCAAACGAAAAAAGTTTTACTCACACTCGACGGTTCATATATGGTCCAGTTATGCAAACAAGTCCATCAAACGTTGGTAATTTGTGCTGGTTACATTCCCAAAGGTCCAAAGTATCTAACCATGTTTCAAAAGTTTGTCCAAATACATTCATAAATAGCTAAAATCCTTTGTTTCATTATGCTAGTTAGCGACAAAAGAAATACCTTATTCACTTGAAGGTAATATTTTCTCCGCTTGCCAATATAGTATCCTCGAAAACAAGACATCAAAATGTCCGTTGAACCCTCCCCTTTCGATTGACACCAAGATTGACCCAATAAGAGCTTCCATGCCCTGTTGACAGCCCTCTACAGCCAACTAGGTCTGTGCGTCCCGCCCGTCCCGTGGCTTTGAATGGCTCTGAAATGAGCTTGTTAGCCTTGTAGCTAAGGAAATGCTGCAAACGCTAATACCAAACATGTCAAGCTTCTGTGGAGCCTTCGAAATAAAAGTCTATTGCGCAATCTGGTTGACAGAATCAGTGTTCTTTGTGTGCCATTCCTGGGAATCAGATAAAGCACACAATGTGTTCATAATTCAGTTTTTGTGTTTCAGTAATACTAATGAGGGATTTAGCTATTATATATGATAGTTCTAAGTACCACCTTTCATTAGAGATAACAATTATAAAAAATAATACATTTTTATTTGACCTTGGTTCAAAGGGTCATTTTGGAGTCTCCAAAAGGCCCTTTTAGAAAACGCATGGATGTACTCTTATAAAAACATGTGTAAAATATGAATATATTGTGGTATTATGTTTGACTTTTGATTTGAATTGGGTAAGGCTTCAACCTGTGGTCCAATGCTGTGTTCCAGCTAATACCTACCACCTCTAGGCCTCTTTAGGCCTCTGTTTTCAAAACAAAAACTAGGCGGAAATAGAACCTTTCACTTGCCTTGTGTTTAAGCTGCTATAACTCAACACCAGTAGGACTGACAGGGGTCCTGACAACAGGGGACATAACTTCAGAGTGTCAGCTTTCAAAGGAGACTATTTACATGCATGTACTCCAAATGGTTCAAGAACAGCTTTCAATTTACTTTGGGTATGCTGTTTAGGCGTTTTTTGGCACATTTAGCAGGAATCTGCAGGAATGGAAAACGGTTTTAGGTTAGAGACAAAGAAAAGGCGCAGATTGCAACGATGCACCGTTGCTTGAATGAGAGCACCCTTTGTCCAGTGTTGCTGCTGGGTGGATGGGGGTTGGGGTGGGAGTTAACAGAAGTTCAATTAGGGGTTTTGCTGCTGCTCATAAACGAGCGGAGATTGCCAAAGTAACATACAGTGTAACAGTGACGACAAACTAAAACTGAATGATGGAGAAAAGGCTTTAAGATGGGAAGTTCCATTTCCAAAAGTTTCCAGACGGCTTGGTTGACAAAACTAAGGCTGTGTGTACTGATTATCAGGCCGAGTTTAGTTATCACCGGAGTACTTCCAGCCTAAACTATCACATGCAAGCAAAGCACACAGCTAGCAGCGTCAGTCAGCAGCGTCAGGTAGCAGCGGTAGCAGCGTTCGCTCGGGTAATATTACAACACTCGCAAAAGAAGCGAGCAGCTGACTGGGTTCAACAAAATAGAAACTGTATTGTTCAACATAAGGTCAATCTGTGGTCGCATAAGTATCTGAGGTATGTTTGAGTGAAATTTGAATATTATGGAGCAGGATATCGTAGTAGGCTATGAGACAACATATCTTAAATGTATTTTATATTCCAGAACAAGTCTAATTTGGTGGATATTTATTATACAGCAGTACAGTTTGTGAGTGAATAAAACTGCCTCACAATTTAAGTTGTGTTCCATCTGAACTTGTTATATGGACAATATCATCCAGTTAGGCCTATTTGAAGTTTTTAAGTACACCCTTTTAATGTTATTTTTTAATTGTTATCATTTGAAATAATGCGATATTTTAAGCCCTAGCTTAAAGGGGTGATTGCAAAACCGATTTTAACTTGTCATAGTTGAAAAATAACAATTTGGTGTGTAATATAGACATACCGTGAACCTCAAAGTCCATTCAAACCTCTTTCCTATCAACATTTCACTCTTTCCTATCAACTTTCACTTTTGAAACTGCAACTTGCAAACGCTCGTTTTTGAAACAGTATCAACTTGGTGTTCTGGCCCTGGATCTCAGACACTGGTTTAGCTGTGCGCTGCTCTGTGTACTTCCACGTGAACAACAA
The DNA here is from genome assembly GCA_903064625.1 of Mallotus villosus. Classification (NCBI taxonomy): domain Eukaryota; kingdom Metazoa; phylum Chordata; class Actinopteri; order Osmeriformes; family Salangidae; genus Mallotus; species Mallotus villosus. The sequence goes on along the minus strand of CAEFZP010003504.1, from coordinate 34,882 downwards.
AGGAGAGAGTTTGAACGTTTTTAAAGTATATTGAAAACGGACCATGATAAATGCAGTGTTCCAGGCTGTACTGGGAATGCTGACACTTTTCATAATCTTCCCAAGGAACCAGACACTCGACGGGCATATGGCTGATGTCTCCTGCATCTAGCATAGGTAGAATGCTAAATACGTTTCTAAACGGTCCGTGTACTTTGCGGCCAATGGATTTTCGTTTTGAAATGAGAAAACCAAAATCTGGAAACGAGCTGACTACCATCTAAAAGTAGGAAAACAAAAAACGGGAAATGGGCCGTTATCTGATTTTCTTTGATGTGCTTAAACATGGAAATCGGGATTTAAATTGTGTGTGGAAATCTTCTTTCTCAATTTTGCGTAGATTTTTGTGTTGCGACCCGGAAGTTGCTCCGGCGAGCTTGACAGTCACATTCAGGATTTCAGCAGAGGGCGCGCTGCCATTTGTATGGACGCAAATCAGTGACATAATGTTTTGAATTTTAAAAGGCATTGAATACTTGATATTGAAATTTAAACAACACCGAATTCACATGAATATAGCCTATTTCAATGTTATGAAAATATATAGCTTAAAAACTTTAGACAAAAAATTTAGAGCCAAAAAAAATCAGATTGCAACATTTGGAATACCAAGGATAGTTAGAGCCATAGATATATATAAATACTTAGTAGAGCCCGACCGATAAAGGATTTTTAAGGCCGTAACCGATACAAACATTTGGTGATTTAAAAATCCGATATGCCGATATCGGCCGATATTAAAAATTATCAAACAAAATCCAGAAACGCGTAACAAAACAAACTGATTTCCCTAACAGTAGTTATTTGTAGTTCACATTTAGTCACTTTTAGCAGAAGTTCTTATCCAGAGCGACTAAGTACAGGGACATTCACAGAGGCAAGTAGGGTTAAATGCCTTGCCCAAGGACACAACGTCATTTGACACGGCCAGGGAATCGAACCAGCAACCCTCTGATTAATAGCCCGATTCCCTAACTGCTTAGCCATCTGACTCCTGTTATTATTTCCTCACAAAAATAATATGATAATGCAGTTTCTGATAGATAAAATGTATAAAAATACAAATTTAAGCTATGAAACTCAAAGTCCTTTGAACAAAAACACAATTATAAAAAAATAAAATAATAATAATAATATTGGGAATGCTGACACTTTTTATATAATCTTCCCAAGGAACCAGACACTCGACAGGCATGGCTGATGTCTCCCGTATCTAGCATAATAGAAAGCTAAATAAGTTTCTTAACACATCAACATACCTTACTTAGCAAATGACTAGCTAGACTAGCTGTAGTCGGCATTAGAAGGGAAGCTTCCAAAAAAATAGCCAGAAAACGAAAGCAGTCTAGCCTTTTGCTGACGCCTGTCTAGATTATCTATTCGAAATAACTGGAGAAAGGCTGTGCTAGATACAGGATACGTTAGCATTGCTAATAACTGTTACCAACAAAATCATACTACAGTTTGCGAATGTTATGAACATAACTAAGGTCGGAACGCACCTCTTTTCAGCAACAGCTTCATAGCAAATCCTGCTTTATATTGTCCCAGGTTTTTAAAACTGTCCTTGGTGAAATGGTTCGCGCAACTGCACAGAGATATTCTATGCTACGGTATAAACAAACATCAGCCATACCCGTCTAGTCAATGTTAACTAGACTCAAGCTCATCTGCTTTTTATTAACGGTGATTTGCAAGGAATGTATGAACAGGTAGATAGCGAAAACACCTATACTGTAGGCATGTAAACCAGTTTAGCTTGCTAACGCAAGAGCATGAATGTGTTATGATTTAGCCTAGTTTATTGGCAATGGGATTTACGTTATTTCATGTTCCTGACTATGTTTCATTCAAATAAATAACCCGTGTTTTAGAGCCCGACCGATATATCGGCGGGCCGATATTAGGCATTTTCCAAACTATCGGTATCGGTATTTATAATGGCCGATAAATTGATATTATTATTATTTTAAAAACATTTATAATTGTGTTTTTGTTCAAAGGACTTTGAGTTTCATATCTTAAGTTTGTATTTTTATACATTTTATTTATCAGAAACTGCATTATCATAGTATTTTAGTGAGGAAATAATAACAGGAGTCAGGTGGCTAAGCAGTTAGGGAATCGGGCTTTTAATCAGAGGGTTGCTGGTTCGATGGCATTTAACCCTACTTGCCTCTGTGAATGTCCCTGTACTTTGTCGCTCTGGATAAGAACTTCTGCTAAAAGTGACTAAATTTGAACTACAAATAACCACTGTTAGGGAAATCAGTTTGTTTTGTTACGCGTTTCTGGGTTTCTGAACTAGAGAAAGGCAGGTTCTAGATACAGGATACGTTAGCATTGCTAATAACTGTTACTGACAAAATCATAGTGATGGGCAAATCGAGACTTTTCGAAACACAGAGACAATTGAAACATTGGAGTCGGGGCCTTTGAAGCGCTCGAACCTTTACTCAACAGCGACATCTGCTGGCAGCTATGAGTATGGCATAACCAACAGTCGTATAGCTAATTCCACATCTTATACGTAAGGATCCTTGAGGTTGAAACGGAATTATTGCCGTCCTGCAATGCAGATAGCGTGGTATCGAATACGGGAGTGATGGCTTTCATCTACAATTGACTACAATTAATTCAGAATGTTATGATCAAACTATTTGAGAAGATGAATTCATTGTAAACTTGTTACATATTCATATATATATATATATATATGTTATTGTATACACACAACAGCACACAAACAGAGAAATGAACAAACAAGATTTCGCTAATGGCACACAGTAACTAACTTTCTTTAACATTCTCTAACACTCTCAAACTCTCTCAAACTCGCACAAATCTCTCAACCAAGGTCTCACGCATTCAAAACCTTTGGCTTTGCCGCCTCATTTTATACCCTGACACGTCAGAGTCTTTTGGCAAGTTCGAGACAGGTTTCGTTCAAGACCACGTCACAAAACGTTTCGAAACAATTTGACACGGAATTGGGGAAAAAAGGGTGCACCCTGGCCATTTTCAGCCCAACCAATGTTACATACCCTATTCGGAGACCTTAAGGAACAGTGTGAAATACCCCCAAAAAACAATCAAACGCCCCTTTAAATTAAGGCTGCACGATTAATCTAATTTTAATCACGATCAAGTTTTCGGCTTCCCACGATCAAATTCGCGTATCAAAGTTATTGTTTTTGCTAAGCAAATCTAGCGTTCCGTAAACCAATAGGTGCGTTCGACATTGGCTGTGGCTGCATGAAATGACCAGCTAGAGTTTCTGCTTGCAGTTGGGGAGGAGTTATAAACTGCTCCGTAAAGTCGAAAATGTTGCCATGTATTGAGCTATGTTAAACTCTTTCTACAACCTGCAGGCAGCCGGCTGCGGCGCTGCATTAAGTCGAATACACCTACTGTCAGATCACGTGCCCCCATGAGCCAGTCGGTCAGACGGTCACAACAGAGTAACGTGAGGAAAATTCCACAACAGATAGCAGTCGGTCATAAGGCTATAAACTTTCATAAGAAATAAAACAAAAGAATGTCTAACGAGAATCGGATCGTCATCCATTGTGTGGAAGCATTTTGGGTTCAAGGCAAGGGACACAAAACAAGAACAGGTCATATGCAAAGTAAATGACGTAAAGTTGCGACTTAAACAAACACCATAACGTTGTAGATAAATGTATGAGGGCCAAGAAATGCGTTGCAAAGACTAATCTAAACACAATATCAACTCAGGCATCCATCGAAGCGAGCCTCTTTAGCGCATCACCATACCCATCCACCTCCCAAAGACACACTGAAATAACGAATTCAGTTGCATTTCATTTGGCCAAAGACATGTGCCCAATAAACAACGGTGACAAACGAAGGCTTCAAATTCTTGATAAACGATACGTGATCCCCTCGCGCAATTATTTTTCCAACCTGCAATGTAAAATGCAGAGGGGAAATAAAGAGTGAATGTGGTGACCTGCCTTCGCTCATCCCTCAAGCCAGAAAATGTTGACAGGCTAGTTCTTTCTAAAAACCTGTAAACTAGTCTTTTCTGCATAGTTCTGAAACATTCTCATTTGGTTACATTCTGTTATGGAATATTTGTATATTTTGAGTTGTATTCACATCCATTATGCAGGTACAATGCATTGAGACAATAACATTTCTTTAGCTTAAAATCAACAAATAATCGTGATAATTAATCGTGATCTCAATATTGATCAAAATAATCGTGATTATCATTTTGGCCATAATCGTGCAGCCCTACTTTAAATACATTATTTAATGTGACATTACTTACTGTGCATGCAAGTCTTGAATTGCTTAAATGTATAATGCTGCTAGTACACCACAGCATGATACGATACTTGCTGAGCAACAGTCTTACTAGCACATCTATGCACGTCGTATCTATCCATCGTTGCTAACGTGTGCTGACGTGATGTAGGCTAGCACTGAGTTCCCTTTGTGCACACATGGCACTTTTTGCCACAAAAATGTTGTAACCTCCTAAACCATGCAACAGAACGTAAATCAAAATTCAAGCAACGCGAGACGGACCTTTTGACACCGGCGTTGTCTATGTAGTCCAAATATTGAGAGATCCTTAGGGGTGGGAAAATAAAGAATACATATATATGAGAGAGAACAATGGTTGTGCTCTTGCCGAAGGCTTGAGCACACCCAATAATAATTCAGACAGATGAAGTATGTATATATATATATTTAGTTATTTTTGCATTGTACATTGTTCATGAATTCCATGTAAAAAGTCAGGTGAATATGAAATTTACTAGCCAATGGTGACTCAAGGTTCATTGTGTCCATAGAGCGCTGCCTGCGTGAAGTTGGAGCATTGAATTTGGAGCATGTTGGAGGGCAGAGCGACATCAAAATAACCTATAAAATATTCTTTAGTATCAAAATAATTACAGTAGCACAAACGATTGTTAAAAGGGCCACCGTTTTGCATTGGGGGATTATTTTGATACTAAAGAATATTTTATAGGTTATTTTGATGTCGCTCTGCCCTCCAACATGCTACAAATTCACCCAAAATAGTATTTAGTTTTGTTTTGTTTGTGCCACTTCGGTTTTAAAAATATCATACATTTAATTACAGGTGATGACATCACCAGCCACCAACATACTCCAAATTCAACCAAAATAGTCTTGTTTGTTTGTGCCTCTTTAGATTAGACATATACTTCAATTTTTTGCGTTGGATGGGGGGGGGCTACTTCGCATAGGTCTCTTAGTATTATTATTGTATCAGAGTATGTGTGTGTATGTGGGTTTCCACAGGGAGCTTCTTGCATAATCAGTGTGTGACTCACTCCTAGGACACTACGCAGAATCAAACATTGCGGAGGAGGAAGTGTTGTGTAGTCGTGACGTCGTCTGACAGTTGGTGAATGGAGGCATTGCTGATGTAACATGCTTCCTATAGGCGCATATATGGTGTTGGAGTAACTAGCAGTATCTACATTGATGCTATGTAGAGGTAGAGAGTGGGAGCTCTCAATTGTATTGGTGAACGTAATCCACTTCTCAAACTGACTAAAAGATCTCTCCCTTTCTCCTTTTCTTCCCTCTTTCCAGGCATCATTAAACGTGAGGCAAGGAATTGCCACAGCATTCGGCACTTTGAGAACACTTTTGTGGTGGAGACCGTCATCTGTGATCAAATCTATCTCTAGGACTGAGATATCCGCCACTACACATTACAAAGCCAATTCTGAAATCAGACCTCTCGCATCTACTAGGCTTGACTGCACTTTATGAGCATGTGTTTGATTGTATTGTGATTTATAGTAGAGTTAAATGTTTGTCTTTATATTTTTTGTCCCAAATTGTCCTGATGTAATTTTTTTAATGAAAATAGCCTATACATTTTGATAGTGTGTATTGTAAAATACATCAGTAGCTTTATGTACTTTTTATCATGGTGCACAAAATGTTGATTTATTTTATTTGAGATCATATGCATAATCATGAAAGCTCTTTGGTGAATGTGGAAAATGGATTGATATTGCACTTTTGTCTTGTTTTTCTCCGTTGTTCATCTCGTAACCAAGGGTATGTGTTGGTGGGTGTGTGTGAAGATGTGGGTGTAAAGATCCTGCTTGCACTGTATGCGCACATACGGTTACATTCCTTCCTAGGTCCATCTAAACAGAACTGGGCTTATTTGTTTTGGATGTCAAGAAAAGCCGAAACACCTCATATTTTAGACGTAAATATTTTTTGCCTGTAATTTTAACCCATTGACTTGGCATTGTTCTTAAGCAATATATATACTGTACTTTTTTCAAATACAATGCACAGATTTTTATTCAAGTTAATTTTGTGAATGATTTATTTCATGATTATCTGTCCTTCTAGTAGTATCTTTCACCTTTGTTCTCACTCATCTGGCATTGGGTGTATTCAGTAGCAGTGTTTTGGGGGTCCCAAAACTAGAACCAACATTAGGGTTTTATGTGCAGTGTTTGGGGTGGTTTAAAAAAAAAGTTAACCTAAAATGTCGTAAATAGAGGCAAATCTATATAGGTGACGGCCTCTCAAGGAAACTTCCTTTCATTTTTTTTCTTTTTTTGTTTTCCTCTTTCCATTCCTTTGTTTAGTTGTTACTCAGACTTTAAACTCTATTTACTTTCTACATTGCAATTATTTTAAGATGCTCTTTTTTTTAACTACTGGTACAATATCTGCGATTTCAACTTCTACAACTTCTACTACTACTTCTATCTTGTAGAAGTTGAGATAGCATATTGAACACATTTGGACACATTTGTTGACTTTGGATGAGATTTATGATATGTCTGTCCATGACTTTCTCTTTTGAATCTCGCTGCTGTACAGTCCTTCTGCCTTCAATATCTGACCACATAATAAATTAACAGTCAAATATATGTTCCTTGTAATCTTTTTTTCAAAATTAGAGTATTCAAATCTCTGTTATAAATTACCCCAGAAGGTAGCACTGTTACACATAAGATCGTAAAGTACCATATAAAAAAAGACAAATAAAAGGTGGGTTTGTGTTTTTAATGCAATTAATCTACAATGCATAAGAATTGAATTCTGGATATCAACAATGTATGCTAATGACTATCATGTGGGCGGGAGTAGGCAGGCTACGTAAATTCTGTTTGCAAAGGCATAACATTTTCTACGCTAAGCGTTGCACACTGTGGCCATTGTAGACTTTGCAATCCATTGGCGTTTGGTTTAGTTCAACATTTATTTAGAAAATGGATAAAATGTGTTCACAATGTTTGTAGTATCTTTTCACAGTACGATCATTACTGTATATTGGTCACAAAACGTACATTTGTTTATGTCCAAATGCGTTAGTGGTGTCTGGCCGCAGTCTCGGTAAAATGCCTCGCTAAATATGTTTGGAAGTGCTTTAATATCCGCCCGAAGGTAACCAAACCAGTTGTCTCAGCTCACCTAAACCTAAAGGTGTCTTGGACACAGATGCAATTTGACGTCATTACTAATAGCCAAAATGACTAAAGTGTCTTGAATATTCGTTGGCTCAATCAGATAAGCCGCGTACCTGGACAGGTAGGCTATATCGTTTTGCTCAACGGGGATCGAATCCAGGTCCTTGCGATCTTTAGGATTCCTCCGTCAGGAGGGAACCTATTGTTATTGGTGGTTTTCTTATTATTAGGATTCCTCTGTCAGGAGGAACCTATTGTCATTGGTGGTTTTATTATTAGGATTCCTCCGTCAGGAGGAACCTATTGTTATTGGTGGTTTTATTATTAGGATTCCTCCGTCAGGAGGGAACCTATTGTTATTGGTGGTTTTATTATTTGTAATTCTTGTGCCATGGGAGTCAATGGCAGCCCCTAGACCCCATCGACAACTTTTTGTGAAATTTGGCACACATTAAGGACAGTCCCTTTTATACTTACACCAAGTTTCATGTTTCCCATTGCACCAGTCTAGCGCCACCAATGGGTCAAAGTTGGACTTTTGTTTCCACGCGCAACTTTTGAACCGTATGACTGATTTAAAAAAGGAGGTACCATTGGATTCCCTGGATTAAGACGAGTTCAACACACTCTATGACGTCAATTTTCGGTTATATAGATTTCCCGCAATTTCCGGTTTTATCAAAAACCTTTGAAGGCCTACTCCTCCTTCAATTTTGTTCCAATCTTCTTCAAAATTACCGTATATGCTCTTCAGACCAAGCCTCACAAAAAAAATCGAATATAATTTTGATTCCCACAACCGTTTGTTCTTGACAGCCAATCAAATTCAGCAGAAAAGCCACCAAACAGGAATTTGGATCAAATCTCAGCAAATCTTCGAGATATTAACACCAAACTTGGTATATCGGTGGAGGATACTACATGTTACCATGTGCAAAGGCAACTTCATATCTCCAAAAATGATTGATATGAAGCAAATCTAATTTATCGCTAACGCTAAAATAATGCTAAAACTGATCCTCCGATTCAATCACAAGTTCATAAGAAGACTCTTGGAAATGTACACAAATCTGAGAAAAAGTTGACTGTAAAATGAAAAGTAGATTTTTGGTGAATATTTGAAACATGCTAGCTGGGCTAATTTCTAGTGAAATTTAGAATGAAAGTCTCTCTCTGCTCCTCTGCGCGCGCGCGCGCGCTCCACATTCTCACACACTCAGCCTTCCCTTGACACACGCGCGGGCTTGGCAAAACGCACACACAACAATTAAGGATATTGTGGGCTGACCAAGACCCCACTCATTTATTGGCTTGAAGTGAAGGCCTTGTGGATGTTGGTTGATGGTCTTGCATTTCCGATTTTGTATGCTATGGTAAAAAGTTCTCAAAATCCTGAAACATTGATAGTATAGGCCAAGAGTAACTACCACACCACAAATGGTCCACCATTACCCATAGGTGGCGCTACAGGCCACGCCCTGATGCACAAAGATACAAGGCTTTCTGGAATGGATAGGCTCATCAAGCCCCCTCCTTTCACTTCTTGGCTTGAATTAAAGGCCCTTGTGGATCTTGTTGGTATTGCATTTCAGATTTGGTATCCCATTGGTAATTCTGCAGCATTGATTTTTCTATACATTTACAATTTGTCAAGGATATACATTTTTCAATGGTTCGCAATGTTTGGAGGAATCCGCATCACTGCTTTGCAGTTATATTTCTATAAATATATTTTCTTGAATGTGTTTCTTTATACGTTGGGATATAGTGCTCACTTATACAGTCACGATCGCCGCAATGGATATGAAATGTAGATTGAAGAACTCCAGTAATATGTTTGTGAATGTGTTACGAATCTGGTGACCGAGACAGACAGCCAACGCAGATGTAAAGGGAACACAGCGCGTGCACGCGTAGAAAAACCAGTAGGCTTGAAAACCAGTTGGCTTGTAACACCGGTCAGATCGCTGCTCTGCTTTGCTGCTATAAGTAGGCGTTACATTAGCCACAAACATAAGATGTTCTAACGATTTCACTGCAGGGCATATTTGCTATACCTTGTTTGAAAGCTTAAGCTTGCTATTAGCCATAAACTGCAAATGTATGAGTGACAAATTACACAAATTGTGCTGTAATAATAAATCGTAACAACTTGTTTTATCGAGAGTCTTTGGTAGAAGCTTTATTTAACGTGTTAAAACTTACATGAGTGCACTAGTAATGCACTAGTAATCTTCCCTCGTATCTAATGGCAATTAGAAAGACGCATCTATTAACTAATTTGAGTGCTGCTTTTGTTTCAAAAGCTTTACATTACATTTAGATGCACTCGGACCTCTTCTTTCCATGGTCAAAACAATGAAAAGACAGGGTCTGATTTTTTAAGATGTTCTCTTATAGTACTGTTTTAAAGCGGAAAGTATACAAACAGGAAATGAGAATACGCGGATGGCCGTGCCGATCGCGACTTCCGGAATAAGGTGAATAGCTGTTGTCCGTCTACATTCACACGTTTTTCCAATTGTAAATGCAGAAGTAAAACTAGATGTTAACAACTGACTGGCTCTGAGTGATTTAGAAGACATCTCACATAAGTGACATACGCACAAAAATGTTTGAGACCAATACGTTGAAGCATACATTAAGCTTTCAATTATTTGTAATAAAACTACTAAACTTTTCAGACTTTTTCATTACAAACACTTGTACAGACACCACAACCCGTCTGCTACGAGCAGAATAAACCCAACAGAATCCCAACTTTTGCGTAGTGGAAGCAACGTTTTTTTTTAACTCCCCCCACTCCCCTACCCATTGGTTTACAGCTTCAATTACGTCAAATATACGCAAATGTATGCTAGTTTGATATCCAGAATTCCATTTTGGATATCAAGAATTCGAAATGTTGATATCCAGAATTGCATTTTGGATATTAAGAAATCATTGATTAAATGATAAAACGGCTTGCCATAACAGTCACTCATTTCGGTCTTTTGTCAAGCAATCCCGCCACACGTTGCATTTCTCAGGCGGAAAAACTATTTTTGGTTTAATATGCCGCACCGTCCAACCAAAATGTATCTGGCCGCGCCGCTCTTACTATGGCCTGGGTTCCAGCCAAGCCCCCACCCCTCGCCCCTTGGCTTGAGGCAACGGCCCCGGTGGATGTAGGTGGTATTGCATTTTCGATTTGGCTTCCGGCTTTTCCGGTCGTTTTTATTCTATTAACTCCAGTCAACATTTACAAAACTATCTCCCCCAATATTTTTTGTTCGATTCTCGAACCTGGCTCAAACTACTAGCTTTTTCATATATTTTTTTTTCCAGATTTTTGCTATGTTTGAAACCAATCCGAAATGGGTAAACTAGCACCCCATTTATTTGATTACGTCAAGAAAAGCGGAGAAAGATGCGAGCGAAGCCATTCGGTCCGTCGTGGCAACAGTGCCGAATATCCAGAAACTAAAGCCGGAGCAAGAACAAGTGTTGCTGAGTTTTCTTGGTGGCAATGATGTTGTGGCCCTTCTCCCGACGGGGTTCGGGAAAAGTTAGATTTTCCAGCTACGGCAGCTAGCTCCGTTACAGTAGTGGTGAAGGAGTTGGCTAAGGCGAACGCTAGCTATTGGTTATGGCAGATCAGAGTGGCTCTGGGCAGATCCAATAGTTTTAAACTTCAACAGAGTACCCGCCTACAAGGAAGTCAACGTTTGTCAATGGAGCGGAGCCAGACCCTCTGTACAAATGAAATATGTACGAGAGTCTGGTTAGGACCAGGCTAGGGTCTGGGGTGGCTGGTCGGGGGAGCTGTTCGGACCAATAGATTGTTGACATGTTTTTCTGGAGCAAAGACTAAGATCAATAACTCATATTGTGGCTAATGAAACGCCTGCTTATCGCAGCACACCAGAGCGCAGGGCAGCGATCTGACCGGCAAACAAATGATATAAACACTTAAAAGTCGTTTTCAAGCCATCCAGTGAAAGGGTGTATTTAGGGCTGCCAACTTTTCAAAAAACATTGGCGTGAGATTTGGTAGCTGGTAGAGCTCCCCATCATTGACAGGGGGAGCTGCGCAATTCTATATTATCAATATTATATAGCCTACTATCTGGGCCGGAGTGGGACCCATTTTCAGCCTGGCAGTGTAATGACGAAAGCCAGCCGATCCCCTACCAGGGGCTGAGCCATACGTAGAAAAATCGGGGCTTAACCCAAACCTAGGAACTAGACAAGATTTTGAGGCGAGGTGAAATCCGAACTTCACATGTATGCGAGCGCGAATTTTTTTTGCATTAATTGCAATGCAAAATAGTTTTTTGAGCTTTTTTTGTAGGCTAATATAAACATTTTGTTGGGCTCATATTGTAAAATATTCCGGAAATTATAACCCAAATTTGATTTGGACCTGAAAGATTCAGGGCTTTTGAGAAAACATATTTTTCCCACCCTTGCAGGATTTATGAAGTGACAGATCTTTCTTTTTTACCTGCCTTTTTCAGTTCCTCCTGGCATCTTTTCCCCATCCATTTTATTATTTTCGCATCAGCTTAAATCTTGCTAACTCCACAACAAAAAATTATTGTTTAGGGTTGTCTCCGTGGCAACAACCTTACACGCACTTGTGTTTGAGAAAGAGAGGGCGACAACTGAAATCGCCACTCTTTAATGCACGGTCTGATCATGCACTCATTTAGATTAAAACCTAGTTTAGCTTACTTATCAGTCAGTCACAAAGTAACTTAACACATATCGTTTTATTCTGTGTGTGAAAGAGAAAGCAGACGATCTGCTGGACCAATTTATGAGCGGGCAGAGCGGCCCACCGTGAATTCTCCCGAAGGAACAAACTCGCTTTGGCCCAAAATCAGATTATTTTTTTGGGCGTGAGAAATTGGGTGTGTGGCGTGAGTGCGTGTGAAAACATGCAAAAGCGTGTGTCACACGCAGTGGCGGTGCGTCCATAGAGGGCGCTAGGGCGCCGCCCCTCCTAGAATTTTTCGTAAAAATAATAATAAAAAAACGTGCAAAAATATGATATACCAAACTATTTAAATAATAAATGTACTGTGTTAACGCGTTAAATGTGTGTGGGAGACCGTAAGTCCCTGTCAACAACCACTTAAATGTGACCAAATATAATATATTGCCATTCGTTATCACTGAGATAAGCCACTCCCCCCTGGGGGCGCCGGCCAAATGGAAGTCAATGGGAGCTCTCATTCTTTTTTCATACATTTGAGAAAAACGGCTTCTCATTGGCGGAAAAAAGGGGCGATGCCGGGGCGCACACTCGTGCGCCACTGGCCAATGACATCGTGTCTTACTTATATTGACATCTTATTCGTCGAATCAAAGACCTTTATCATTCCCTCACATCCCATATAAATATCACGTATCTACGAGAGCAACATAGCTAGCAAAGGAGGATGGGCTGTAGGCCTACGGGACGTACACCCGTAGCTTCTCCTCAAACCTGTATGCTAAGTAACCGGAGCTGGTTAGCTGGTGAGTAATTCAGTGAGTAATTCAGTGTTACACACACAGTCACAACATCACACGTTAGCAACGACGCCATGCAATATCAGCGACCCTTCAGCATTAGTATCGTAGCTAAGTCTAGGAAAGTTGAGGCTACTTTTCGCTAGGTACCTACGAACACGTCTTAATCTGCTAGACAAGTGGCTTCCCCATCGTTCTTTTGGTGAGCTGTCTCACGAGCCCTACTAGCCGACAAGCAAAATAGTTATTAAGCACTAGCGTTGCTACCTGCATATATGCAAACATTGTTTACAATATTTTCAGGCTTCAACCAGTGCTGCTCAAGCATACATACAGGGCCAAGAGATAGATTCGTTAGGCATTGAAGAAATAGTAGGAGAGGACGACAGCATCCAACATAGCTAATACATATATATTTAATGTTAAAAAAAAGTTCTGTGTAACGACCCCCCCCCGCGCCGCCCAACTGCGCCCCCCCCCCAAAAAAATCACCAGCCGCTACTGGTCACACGGCGAAACCGTGAGAGTTGGCAGCTCTGGTGTATTGATGACTTGTTGTAGCACACGAACATTAGCCTGGTCCTAACCAGACTATCGTACATTTCATTTGCACAGAGAGTCTGGGCTCGCTTTATTGACAAGCGTTGACTTCCTTGAAAGAGAGAGAGACGGAGCAAAAGGAACACCGCCTACAAGGAAGTCAACGCTTCAACAGCTGTTGAATTTTAAAACTATTGGATCTGCCTAGAGCTGAAATGCCATAACCAATCGCTATGCGTTCGCTTTAGCCAATTCCTTCACCACTACTGTTCTGTTACGACTGAATGCATTGCACTTGTTTATTTTCTTAATATATTCTGTGTGCCTTTATTTGGGCGTTGTGCCTTTAAGCTTTGAGAGGAAAAGGTATGTCACGTGATTAACAGGACGTAATCACGTTAATGTAGGTTTAAAAGTTAGAAAGCCCTGCAGAGAGCAGCGCGCTTTGAAGTCCGTGATAACCCTGCATCTTTTGTATTCATCTTACGTCTGTTGTAGCATCGTAGGTATGTATTAATGATAGACTGAGCTTTATTTGTAACGATGTTACGTTACTACGTTTGTTGTGATAAGTCTGTCACTATCTGTTTTATGATCTGTGTTGCTAGCGATAGCATGCGCTAACGCATGTTCAGTTGTAGACGCGGGATTAGTGCTAATTGTATGGAAGGCCAACTGTGCCAAAACGTCTAAATTTGCGTGCGTGTACAGACGTAAAAAATGAACGTGTACAGACGTTCGTTTTTTATGGAAGGCCAACTGTGCCAAAACGTCTAAATTGGCGTGCGTGTACAGACGTAAAAAATGACGTACAGCGTCATTTTTGAGTCTGAACGTAGACGTGTACAGACGTTCATTTTGGACGTCTGTACACGGTCATTTTGGACGTCTGTACACGTTTTCACGTCTGTACATGGCCGTTTTTGACATCTGTACACGTTTTGACGTCTGTACACGTTCATTTTTTACGTCTGTACACGTTTTGACGTCTGTGCACGTTCATTTTTTACGTCTGTACACGTTTGGACGTCTGTACACGTTCATTTTTGACCTATCATTTAGTATTTGGGACAGTGCATTTGTGTGGGGGAGAGCCACTTGTGCGGTTGATCCGGTATCACACTCCAGTCCAGTAGGTGGCGGTGATTCACCTATAGGGGCTACCTTGTTTGCTAACCGGCATTAAAATAACCAAAGAAGAAGACTGAAGTTGTGTGTGATTTCGAATTGGAAGTGGAACCGGGAGAACAGAAGAGCCCATCGCGCCTGGCGGGAGTTCAGGCGTTTGGCTGAATGCAAGTACTCCAGGTTCTTGTGGTCCGTCCATACAAGAAACGGCTGTTCGGCCCCCTCCAACCAGTGCCTCCATTCCTCCAGGGCCACTTTGACTGCTAGCAGCTCTCTGTTTCCAATATCATAGTTCCTCTCCGAAGGGCTGAGACGACGTGACAGGAAAGCACAAGGGTGCAACTTCTGGTCCTGTGGAGTGCGTTGGGAGAGAACGGCCCCAACCCCTACATCCGAGGCGTCTACCTCCACGACAAACTGCAGAGACGGATCAGGGTGAGTCAGGATAGGGGCTGAGTTAAAACGCTGCTTCAGCCCAACAAAGGCACGATCAGCACAGGGAGTCCAGGCAAAGCGGACCTTGGTGGAAGTCAGAGCCGTGAGGGGGGGAGCAACAGAGCTGTATCCACGGATGAATTTGCGGTAGAAGTTGGCGAACCCCAAGAAACGTTGCAGCTCGACCCTGGATGTTGGTGGCGGCCAATCCACCACTGCACAGACCTTCTTGGGGTCCATCCGGATGTTGCCTGCCTCGATGATGTAACCCAGAAAGGGGATGGTGGAACGATGGAATTCGCACTTCTCGGCCTTCACGAACAGTTGGTTCTCAAGGAGGCGCTGGAGAACCTGGCGGACATGGGAAAGATGGTTGCTAACAGAGTCCGAGAAAATCAGGATGTCATCCAAATAAACAAAAACGAAGCGGTTCAACATGTCCCGGAGCAAATCATTCACCAAAGCCTGGAACACCGCAGGGGCATTTGTGAGACCAAACGACATGACCAGGTATTCGTAGTGACCGCTGGCCGTGTTGAACGCGGTCTTCCACTCGTCCCCTTCCTTAATGCGCACCAGGTGGTAGGCGTTACGCAGATCCAGTTTGGAGAAGACAACAGCCCCCTGGAGGAGCTCGAAGGCAGAGGAGACCAGAGGGAGTGGATATCGATTCTTCACCGTAATATCGTTCAGGCCCCTATAATCCACACATGGTCGAAGGGTCCCCTCCTTCTTCTCCACAAAGAAGAATCCGGCACCCGACGGAGAGGAAGAGGGGCGGATGAGACCTGCAGCAAGGGAAGTGGTGATGTAGGACTCCATAGCCTTGGTCTCAGGGGAAGACAGGGAATAGAGGCGGCCTCTAGGGGGCGAAGTTCCAGGGACGCAGGGTGATAGCACAGTCGTAGGGACGGTGAGGTGGAAGAGAAGAGGCCCGAGATTTGCTGAACACTTCCTGTAAATCCATATATTCCTTCGGAACATCAGAGAGGTCAGAAATAGCCTGCACACTACAGTTCCCTGTCAGCAGGGGCAGGCTGCGCAGACCTCAGGCACTTGGCATGACACAGAGGGCTCCAACCAGTGATAGAACCGGTGGGCCAGTCAATAGTCGGATTATGACGTCGAAGCCATGACAAGCCAAGAACAACAGGCACATCAGGAGAAAACACCGGGAGTAATTGGAGGTACTCACAGTGGTTGCCAGAGACCCGTAGCTGCACCGGAACAGTGATCTGGGTGATGCGGCTGATGGAGCGCCCATCCAGTGCCCATGGCTACCACAGGCGTAGAGAGAGGGTGTGTGGGAATCCCCAGAAGCCCGACCAGATCCCGGTGGATAAAACTTTCGTCAGCCCCTGAGTCAATGATCACCTTGACGGAACGGGATTGGGACTTCCAGGATAACAGGGCGTGAAGAGGCGCACGGACAGAGGGAACCCAGGGTGTCTGAACGTGACCCACCAATATACCCCTGCCTACTGGTGGGCCTGTCCTTTTAACGAACAGGTAAAAATGAAATGTCCAGGTTCGCCACAGTACAGACAGCTGCGGCTGGTAATCCGGCGCCCGTCTCTCTGCCGGCGTTAGTGAAGCCCTCCCGAGTTGCATAGGCTCCGTTGGCGACGGTTCGGCTGACCTCTGTAGCTCTCGGGGGAATTCCTGGTAACCGAGGCGACTTCTAGGTTGCTGGTTCAGTGCCGTATAGGAAGGCGTCAATTCGGACAGCAAGGGAAATAAGGGATTCAAGAGAGTCGGGGAGCTCCCGCGCTGCAAGCTCGTCCTTTATTCCGTCGGATAATCCGTGGTGAAAGGCATCGAATAGGGAACTGTAATTCCATGAGCTTTCTGCGGCTAGAGTACGAAAGTCAATGGCATAGTCCGCTACCCCACGAGAGCCCTGGCGAAGCCGGAGGAGCGTCCTAGTGCTTCTCTGCCTGACACAGGGGAATCAAAAACCTGTCTCATTTCAGCAGTGAAATCCTCATAGCAGTGGCAGATGTGGGATTGTTGCTCCCATATCGCAGTAGCCCATGCCCTCGCCTTACCCGACATCAACGTGACAAGATACGCTATCCTGGCGCGTTCTGTCGGAAACGTGGATGGCTGGAGCTCGAAGATGAGGGAGCACTGCGAGAGGAACGAGCGACAAGTCCCGGGATCACCGTCGTAACGCTCCGGAGGGGGTAAGCGGGGTTCTCTGGAGGCCGGGGCAGTCGGGTTGGCAGGGGGGCTCGGATCATCAGGAGGATAAACGGGGTTTGGTCCAGCAGTCAAAGCCTGGACTTGTTCTATTAGGCGGTTGAGCACCTGGTCGTGACGCTCAGACATGGCCTGAACCCCTCCCATTATCTCCTGGAGGAGTTGTTCCTGTCTCCCGATGGCGGCTCCCTGGAGATGAACAGCCTGGCGTAGCTGCTCTGTGTCCGCATGGCCAGTTCGTACTATCACGGCTCAAGTACAGAGGTGGACCCAGATGCAGACAGCAGAGGCAGGTAGTTCAGTAGCAGATGTTTATTGTTCCAAATCGACAGGCTTACTCAGGTGATGGACAGGCAAGGTTCGGTACACAGTGGAGTGAAGGCACAGACAGACGGCAGGCAGAGTCAGGTCCTTGGTAGGCAGGGTTCGGTACACGGTGGAGACTTGATAAGGCACAGACAGACGGCAGGCAGGGTCAGGTACTTGGCAGGCAGGGTTCGGTGCACGGGTAATCAGGATACTGGAACTGGTACTGGTACTGGAGACAGAGGTAAACCGGCGGGGACGACTTGGGAAACACACAAGACGAACTGGCACAGGACAAACATAACCCCACTGACTAAATACCCCACTAACGAGCAGACGAGACACACCTGGAGGGGGCGAGGCCAAACAAAACAAGTGAACACACACAGATGTGACAGAAGCCTTTTCCAGAGTACCTATTGATGCTGTAGAGCTCTCAAAGAAACCTGACGACTGTGAAAAACTGTGTCCCATTCATAGGAAACCACACCCACTTCGTCAAGTCAATTCTGAAAGAGAACAATGTCTGCTTCAGGTGCTGCTCTTCACAATCACACATAGCAAAATTCTGTAAGGATAAAGTCCAATGTTCTGAATGTGACAGTAAGAGACACCACTCAGCGCTCCACCCCGGACCTGCACCCTGGTTAGGAGAGGTAAACAAAAACGGAGCACGGCGGGGAGAGGGAGGAAAGACTGCCTCGATTCCAAGTTAACAGCACATGCACAGGAGTCTGTGGGGAAGACCAGACAGATCGATCTTGCTCCAAAATATGTCTCGTAAAAGTCTTTCCAGCTGGTCAAAGAAACAAAGCAGTTCACAGTTCTTCAAAGTGTTTAGCGACCAAAGTCCAAGTGCTCCTTATACATTGAGAACATGCGCAGGAGTAAAGGAAACAGTTGGAAGAAGGGCCAGTGGATATGAAATAGAGTCTCTGGATGGAACCGTCAGCATTCCATTGCTAAGCCTGATAGAATGTAACTACATCCCTAACAACAGAGATGAGATCCCAACTCCGGATGTGGCACGCAGCCACCCACACCTAAAGTCTGTGGCACACCTCATCCCAGAACAGGACCCACAAGCCCCAATTATGCTTCTCTTAGGTCGGGATATTATAAGAGTTCACAAGGTCCGTAAACAGGTGAGTGGCTCACATAACCTACCCTACGCACAGAAGTTAGATTTGGGGTGGGTCGTTGTAGGCAACGTGTGTCTGGGAAACAACCTTCCATACAAACGTCATGGAGTCAAAACGCCCGACTCTCTTCCAGCCATGTCCGAACGTCTTCCATGTTAAGGAAAAATACGGAGACATCCAACTAACTAAAGACTTCCCAACAGATTCTTTGAATGAATCTGCCTGTGATGCGGACCACCTGGATGTACTGTGTTTAAGCAAACCAAAGAAGACAATCAGGTGGCTCCTTCGATTCAGGATGCTTCTTTCATGCAAATAATGGATGACGGTCTACAAAAGGACAGTTGGGTAGCGCCATTATCCCACGCCAGCGCCTTCCCAACAACAGGCCTCAAGCACTGAAACGTCTTATGTCTCTTAAGCGCAACTTTGAAAGGAAGCCCGAAATGAGAGACCACTTCCTCAGCTTCATGGACAAGATGTTTACAAAAGGCCATGCTGAGTTAGCCCCTCCTCTGGATGAGAAAGAAGAACGATGGTACCTGCCAACATTCGGGGTGTATCACCCGAAGAAACCTAAACAAATCAGAGTAGTGTTTGACTCCAGCGCTCAACAAAATGGTGTATCACTTAACAATGTGCTTTTAACTGGGCCTGATCTGAACAACACACTGCTGGGTGTATTAATCCACTTTAGGAAAGAAGCCATCGCCTTCTCAGCGGACATAGAACAGATGTTATATTGCTTTATAGTAAGGGAAGAAGACAGGAACTTTCTACGTTTCCTTTGGTTCCAAGACAACAACCTTTCCAAAGGCATCGTGGATTATCGCATGAGGGTCCACGTCTTTGGTAATAGCCCTTCACCTGCAGTGGCTATTCATTGCCTACACCAGTCTGTCCAGATAGACGAGTACCATGTAGGGTTGCAAAATTCCGGGAATATTCAAAGTTGGAAACTTTCCACGGGAATTTACGGGAATTAACGGGAATAAACGGGAATTAACAGGAATAAACTGGAAATATAGGGGTAATTTAACTGTATTTACCTTGTCATAAGCAGACATGCATGCAAACATTTATAATACAACTTTTAAAAATGTAATTTTGGACTTTTTTGACATTTTGGTACCAAATAAACTTGGTAATAAAATTAACATGGCTTCAGTTTACCAAGTAATCAATAGGCTAGGTAATGACAAACAGGGTTGGGAAAGTTCACTTTCTACATGAACTAGTTCAGTTCATAGTTCATAATTCAAAATGTTTAACTAAGTTCACAGCTCCAAAAATTCGGCGCTCTCACACTTGCCAGGCATAGGGCTGAAACGTTCAGACGCAACACTGATGACAAAGACGTCCAAAAACAACAGAACCTTTTATGTTTACGTTTATGTTTCTGGCAGACAATGTTTCCAACCAGCTGCATTCAGGGTCCAGCTGAGCTAGGCGTGCATAGACCTGTTCTCAACTACATTTAAGTTCCCCGTTATATGCTTTTGCAAAAAACATTGGCTGATTTTTGTTTTCAAAATTCCCAAAATTCCCGAGCAAACTTTCAGGAAACTTTCCGGAAATTTACCGGAAACTTTCCGCCCCCTTGCAACCCTAGTACCATGTCGACCCTGACGTCAAGCATTTTGTGATGCGCAACTTCTACGTGGATGATGGCGTAACGTCCCTGCTTACAGTAGAAGCTGCTATCAACTTGCTGAAAAAAACACAGGAAGTTCTCTCTAAATCATGTAACCCCCTGGGTTATTTTATGTGTGCACAACTGTTAATAACCCTAACATTTATTGGTAAAACATATGTTTTTTCCATTGTTTGTTCCACGGAGTTGTGGTTTGCGCCACGTTTCTTTCCGCACTAGGAGCTATTGTTTCGGGGCGCCATTACAACCCTCGGGTGGGTGAGTACACGCTCTTGGGGCGTGTAACAGGAGCGCTGCATCGACTTTCCAATCAGGCCTGCACCGTCAGAGACCTTTATCAGCACTCGGTACCGAGTAGACAGTTATAATTAATAACATTGCATCCGGCTTTAGTAAAATGTGTATTTGATGTGTTTGTTGATTGGGGGGCCCCTAACTGTGTTTATTACTGTATAAAGTATGTTCACGTGATAACCTTCTGTTTGCATTAATACCACTTATGGATGGTTATTGTTCTGTTTGTATTGGATACTAGACACGTAGTATCTCAAATCCTCTAGTGACTATTGACCTTTGGTAATAGTTTTATGACCCTGCCGAATCATTAAAGGGGTCATCCTTTTCAATTCAATCTTATTGTTCCATGTTCCTATTTACCTTTAAGCTGCATCATCTTCGCTCCTAGTATAATTGAAGAAGCCTGTCACACACTCTACACTTATTTTAGACCGTGTATATTATTACACATTATTTACACACACATACTGGGGTTCACTATCCTAGTCTACTCACTTAGTAAGTTTAGAGTGTAAGTAAACGAACTTGGGCGCTGTTCATAAGCAGTGAAGCGGAACAAGCGTTACAATCAAATCTGAGGCTACACAAGATCGCAGCAAATAACAAAGAGGTAATAGAAGCCTTTCCATCCGAGGATCATGCAAGTGAGCTGAAAGATCTTGACCTTGAGCCAGATGCTTTACCAATGCAGCGTAGTCTTGGAATCAATTGGAATCTACAAACTGACTGTTTCCTTTTCAGTGTCTGATGCGACAAAACCTTTCACCCGACGAGGTGTCTCATCTACAATCAATAGTCTCTATGATCCTCTTGGATTTGTAGCACCGGTCACAATTCAAGGGAAAGCTATCCTAAGACAACTCACTATTGAAAATGGTGACTGGGATGCTAGACTCCCGCAAGAAATGGAAGAAGCTTGGACAACATGGAGGGATTATTTGGCAGAGCTGTCCAATATTTCCATCTCCAGACCCTATACGGAAACCTCACCATCAGCAGCTGTCAGAAGGGAATTGTGTGTCTTTTCCGATGCATCAATCCAAGCTATTGCCGCAGTTGCATATTTAAAAGTGACTGATGCTGCGGGGCACAATCACATTGGGTTTGTAATGGGGAAAGCCAAACTTACCCCAGAACACACTGTGCCAAGACTAGAACTTTGTGCAGCAGTACTTGCCGTTGAGTTGTCAGACTTGATAGCAGCAGAACTAGACCTTCAGCTTGATGCTATAACCTACTACTCAGACAGCAAAGTAGTTCTTGGTTACATTAGTAACGAAACCAGGCGCTTTTATGTTTATGTTAGCAACCGGGTACAACGTATCCGAAGGTCCTCTCATCCTAACCAATGGCGCTATGTACCAACAGACCAGAACCCGGCAGATCATGCTACACGTTCTGTTCCCGCAGCCCGCTTACAAAACACTAATCGGCTAAGTGGACCCAAATTTCTACAAATGCCAGAACCAGGTACCTCAGAGAGTCATCACAACCTTGTCGATCCAAGTTCAGATCCAGACGTACGGCCTCTAGTGTCCAGTTTAAGCACTACAACATCATCCAGGCAGCTTGGTTCCCAACGACGGCCAAGTTCTCTTCTTGGAAGTCACTGACGGGAGCCTTTTCTCGCCTTATCCATGTGGCCCACCTTTTCAGTAAAGATGCGAAGAACAGTTCTTGTAAGGGCTGGCATTATTGCAAAGCAGAAGTCAGAGTGGAAGAATCCAATAAAGCTTCAACCATCATCATCCGAGCCACACAAGAAGAGGTATATAGTCAAGAGATCAAGTGTCTGCCTTTAGGATGCCTAAAAGTAGTCCTCTTCAAACTCTGGATCCATTCATTGATGCACAAGGCCTTCTAAGAGTCGGAGGTCGTCTCTACCATTCAAGTCTTAATCAGAGTGAGAAGTTTCCTCTGATAATTCCTGGAAGCACCACATTGCAACTTTGCTCATTAGACACCACCATGAACAAATCCACCATCAAGGCCGTCACTTCACGGAAGGAGCTATTCGTTCAGCTGGCTTTTGGATAGTTGGTGGGAAACGAAGAGTGAGCAGTGTGTAACTTGCAGACGGCTCAGAGCTCCACTCAGCATCCAGAAGATGGCCAGCCTTCCAGCAGATCGTCTCTCAACAGACCCCCCATTTACCAATGTTGGACTAGATGTATGTGGTGTACAACATCATGACTACCAACAAAACTCAGCAAAACTTGTTCTTGCTCCGGCTTTAGCTTATGGATATTCGGCAGGGTTGCCGCAATGGACCGAATGTGGCTTCGCTGCCATTACGGAACTACAACACAAACTAGCGCAAAACATCAACATCATCGTTCTCAGCTACTCCCTCTGTTCGCTGGTTAGCCGGTAGAAAGTCAACCTGAGACATCTGACTTACGTACCTAATGGACAGACCAGAGAATGTGTAATGTAAGGAGAACTACCACTCTCCGGAAACTTCCCGGTTCTGAACTGGTTGCAGTTCCACACTAGTTCCATACGATGGCGCTAACGGTCGAGTGCAGAATGAATGGAGGTCTATGGAGCTATACCCCTCAAAATCCACTTTTCTCAGGATACAATTCTTTGTCTAGTCATTTGAATCTTGAATTCGAGAGGGGAGGCCAAAAAAACATAATTTTATAACAATTAGGAACATTACTTAATTTTGACAGATTTATATCCTTCACATTAATCTTGTCAGAATGTTATGTCACTGACTTGATTATGCCATAGACTTATAGATAGATAAAGAAATATATAGAGTAGACCAGGGGTCACCAACCTTTTTGAACTGAGAGCTACTTCATGGGTACTGAGTCATAAGAAGGGCTACCAGTTTGATACACTCTTATAAAAAAAAATTGGCTAACCTTTAGTTATAGGCCTATATTATAATTAATGATTAATGATACTCATCGATGTGAAGATACTGACCATGTTAATGATTTCTCACAATAACTATCAACAATGATTTAACAAGATGGGAAACAGATAATATCAATATGAAACACTTTATTTCTATTATTCTCAGCAATTGTTTACATTTTCAGATGATCACGTCTACATTCTGCAAAGCAGCACAAACAAAAATAATTGCAGCACAATTGAGACAATTTTGACCATGTTTTGCGTTGGGTGTATAAGTCTATGGTTGGGTGGAGGGTCAACTTCGATCAGGTATTTTACTGCCCGTAGCGCGCTACCCGATGGGTAGTTAGCATGGTAGCTTTTGTGACAGGTAGTGTCTTCTCCACATAGTGCCGCTTTGCCGTCGCCACATTCGCCCCGCAAATGAGACGCATGCGCTTTCTTTCACAGTAGTAAAAAAGAACTCTTCCTCCCATTCACTATCCCTTTTTCGCTTCGGCCGCCAGCTTACACTCTCCAGGAACGCTAAAGTTTTGTCATGCGCACAATTAGTGATGTGTCATTCGTGAACGAATCCTTACAAGGACTCGAAAGTAACGGTCCTCTCAAAAAAGGATTCGTTCATTTTCTCGTGGCCACGCATCGGGACTTGCATAGGCTCAGCCAAGGAAACAGAATTGATTTGTTGAATGCATGTCACGTGGAAAATTATCCTTCTGCCAACCAAGTGGTACCAGTGCTGAGCCAATGCAGGTCACGTGAAAAACGATGAACGAATCATTGATCCGAAGACTCGGTTGGCAGATGAACGAAACATTGACCCGAAGACACGGTCGGGAGGTGAACGATTCGTTCATCTGCCGGATACAGATCTTTAGATCATTTTTCACGTGACCTGCATAGGCTCAGCACTGGTAGCTAGAGAAAACAGAAATTATTCGTTCATTTTGACTGGGTCTTAGGATCATTCACGTGACCTGCGCTCAGAAGAGGAAACAGAAAGGATTTGTTTACCTCGTTCACTTTCGCGTGGCTAGGTTTAGTAAGACGTGAATAATATTCCTTCACAAGTAATAATTACAGGTTTCGTTATTTTAACTTTTTTGTACCTTAGAGTTCAGCGTAATAGTTTGCCGTGATAATTGAATGCTAGTGTGATAATAAATGATCACTTCAAATCATCAAGACTGTCATGATACATTATTTTAATGCAGGAATTTATCTCTGAGTCTGTAAAATTATCCGAACTTCCCATCACTACGCACAATACAGGTTTTTACTTTTATCAATAATAACTACTTACTAACCGAGAGTGAGGTCATGCCGGGAAATATCAAACTGAGACCGAGAGGCATTTTGAGCTCTTTTCATTTTGTAAATTGTAGGCTAATTGTAGCTAGCTAGGTTAGCTCTCAAGTCTTCCCACGGTGTGTTTCAGGTGTTGTTTAGCAACCAATTACTTTTGATAGAAAGCGGACAACACGGTTCTGCTAAAATGGCTTTAATTCCAACACAAATAACGACTCTTTTAGAAAGTTAACAATTTCTTTGTCGCTGTTGATGTCTTCAGTATCGTTTGGTTAGTAAACTCAGTTGACTCTTCGATATCGCTCATTTTGAAGATTACGTCAGAGGGCAATAATAATACTCATCGGACCGGTGACGAGGTCAATACGCGTCTGGCATTAGCCAATCAGAAGGCTCGTACTGTCGTTGCCATATAATAAAAGCATTTATTTATTTTAAGGTATTGTCATTTTCAAATCTATATAATGCAAGTGTGATGAAAAAGGAATAGCAACAGAATAAAATAAAATGTTAGATGCAGCTCACTGGTGACGACCTGGGGCCTGTACTACGAATCAAGATCAACATGCTCTGGATTACTTTCAGTTACCCGGCTACACAAAGCGAGACAATCGCAATCACGATAAACGGTATCATGACGGCGGTTATCAACTCTAACTCAACCCAGATCTTTCTAATCTAGAGATGTGCGCGTTCACATAAAGGGGCGGTGTTTGCACCGTATATCCAATCGCAAACACGGACAAAACAAGAGCCGCATATGTCACGGAAGAGGAGCGGACATTCCGGACAATAATCTTACAAATGTTGTCTACTCCTCCTGCGTGAAATACTCTAACACAAACATATCAGGAATACAGACATATAATACAGGCACAAATCAACAAATTCGCTGCTGCTAAACTGGTAGAAAATAGCAGACGCTGTAAATGCGTAAACTATATGATTTATTGATATCACTGTCCCAGGCACAAGATGTGACCATAATTACACATGTGCATTGCATTACGTTAAACTTTTGTTGCTGTATTATTTTAGTTGCAACCCTGGAAGTGGCAAACGATCGTGGGAGCAAATAAAAAATAAATATAAAAACATAATTCAAAACGGTAAGTAGCAGTAGGCAATACTTACTGGCTTAATTGCCAGTACCTTTTGTAGGATATTTGTTTAGCTACAAAGGGCCCATAGAACAATGAAATTGCTTGCAGCCAACAGGAAGAACAATTAGTCAAAGACAACTGGGGGGACCCTCCTCCACAGAACTTCACTCTTGCTGAGGAGCTGGCCCTCTCAAGCTATCAGGGTCGCCCCATGATGGAAGGGGGCATTTCTTCAGACACTGGTGGCAGCAGCTCGGAAACCCAGGCATATGTATGTTTCATGTGATCTATGTGACCATGTTCATTCAACAATTATTTATAAATATTGTAGAAGTGAAATGTAGAACCAGAAAGGGATTTATTCACCATGAAAGTTTGCACAGACAAGGAATTTGCTTTGGCAGGAAGGTGCATACAATAAACACATAGGAACCTTAAATGTAAATATGTGGACTATCTATACTAAGGGTACATAAACTAGCAATACTAAGTGGAATGTATTACTTTCCTCTGCAGTGACAGGAAATATAGTGGTGTTGCTGCCACCATCCACTGTCGTCCCACTGTGCCATAAAAACTAATAGTCATACGCCAGTACGTATGCCATATGTGGTTGCTGAATATTGATCAAATATGCCATTTACTTTCTCAAGTGGAGGTCCTAGATGATCAGGAAACTGTGCCTGTCTGCTCAAAGAGCATTTTGGGGATACACTTTAGATTTTTTTTACCACTTGCAACATAGATAGTGAGAGTGTGTGAATGTGTGGCTGTGATTGAAGTGTCTGTAATGACTTACTAATGGTGGTGGTCTGAACATAACATGAGACACAAGTCCTTAAAGTGCTCATTTTAAATATAAATCAATTGATTAAATTGCTATGGTGTTAAACTCAGCAGGAAGAGGAACTTATTCCTCCCCCTGAGCATAGGGCCTCCACTTTAAGGCCAAGACAAAGACACAAGGTATAAGCAATGAACCTTGAAACACAGTAGTCAAATGGACACCTTCAACTTTCCACAAGTGTGCCTTACAAAGGGACAATGTTCTTTATTTGTTTCAGGTTGGAGCAGACAATGTGAGGGCCCTGTATAAAAGAACACTGGAGCTCGATATAGAGTATAAGAGGCTTTTAATTAAAAAAACAAGGCTGAAGATAGAAAAACTTGAATATGAGAAGAGATAGTACATGACTGAATGAATGACACTAAACTTAGTTACATTGACATTATATTTCTGTATCCCTAGGAAAGGGAGAACACATGAGGATGTATTTGTTAAAGTTTTTTCTACGTTTTGGTCTTTTTATACCTTTTTGTGGCTTTTTTGTTGTGTCTTTTGAGTCTTTTGTGGGGGTTTTCAACATTTCTTTTTTTCAATTACCTATTTATTATTTCTGAAAAATGCTATAGAAGTGAATGAAAGTAGTGAAATGATCATTGCACGTATACACATTGTTCTTTTTGGTTTGAAATGTTTTGGTTGAAATAAACCCAACATTTTGATATGGAAATAATGAGAAAATGTGTCAAAGCAACCCAAGGACAGCAGAAGGGGTTAAGGGGAGACACGTACCCCATTGCATAGGAATAACATATCAACATGACACTACATGAAAGTACCCGTAGCGAAATAACGCTATGCATTGCATATGCAAATTCTAAGCATTGCTAGTCTATGTACTTTTAGTATAGTTAGATCTCATATTATTTTTTTATGATTCCTATATGTTTAATGTATGCACCTTCCTGCCAAAGCAAATTGCTTGTCTGTGCAAACTTTCATGGCAATTATTTAAAACCCTTTCTGATTCTGATGTTCTGGCTGTTCTGAGCGCACCTCTCAATATCCGCGCACCAAGCTCCACATCTTCTATGAACGGTAACGCCATTATCCTCGAAAATGAGTTAGTGGGCGGGGCTTTTGTACCGGTTGATCTCTGATCTCCAACTATAACCTGCTCCCGACCAGGTTAGCCGTTCAGCATATGTTACCATGGCGATCTACCCCGATAACAAGTGATCCACCGTCGTAGTACAGAAAACCCTGGGTTGAACCTGAAGTTACCTCGCTAATGCTAAATCTTGATTCGTAGTACAGGCCCCTGGCCCCTGCTCGGTAGCAGGTTTATTTTATGTAAACACGATTAAATTGAGGCTTTACAAGCAGAGGTGATACAGGAAGTCTGTAACAGACATGTCTTGCCCGTTTTTACTACAGGAACCTGTTGCGGAAGGTGCAAGAATAATTAGCAGAATTTATCATGAAACCAAATTAATTGCTCATTGCATGATAGATAGGCTTGATCCATAAGCACAGCGCCATATGCTACTAACCTATACTTTTTGAGAGAAAGCCTATCGTTTTTTTGTGAGGGTGTCATTTACATCATAAATTTGTTGAAACCACATTATATGACATTAAAGACGATATATGAAAGTATGACAATACAAAAAACAGGCCTAGCTTACTGTAATAAGCGATAAAACGTGTGGTCACTACTATACATTTAATTTGGTGTGCTACTTTTTGCCAGCCCTCTTTCTTGGATTTTGTAGGCTTTGAGGTGTTCCCTGGCGTTCTGATTAAATCTTCAAATTCAGAGTATCCTTCGAGCAAGCTGTTGCTGAAAAAATAGGGCGCTCTTTTTGGCCATGGTGAGCAGCCATAGACTTATGTGAGCAGACAATAGCTGATCGTTGCTGATCAAGGTTTCTACTATCCATACATACCCCCTTTTAGACCAACGCATAACTCAATCCAGCTATACTAATTATAAACAACATGGATGTTCAAAGAACCAAATTAGCCGGATCATGATTAGCAAGATGATGTCGTCTTGGATGTGTCATTTGATGTTGGATGTAATAAGCGACGTACGGGGAACCGGCCCCAGGCTGAAACTCAGACATCAGAGGTGCTGATGGTCTTTCTCTGACTAAAGGTCCTGGTTCTGTAGGTGTGCTTGGAGCTCCTCACCTCGTGGGCAATAAAATAGTAACAAAAGGCGTCTAGGCAGCAGGTGATGTTGGCAAGGCTCATAGAGACCTGCAGGAAGAGACTGATCTTTGTCTGGGTTCTGCAGTCTTTAATCACACCATGACGTACCTGTGATGTGAGAGAGAGGTCTTAGACAGTACAGGACACAGGCAGTGTAAAATTCCAATAGAAGATGAAAAAATAAAAATGTCATAGTTAGGTAAGTAGTGTTGAAAAGGAAGAAAGAGTCAGGCGGTTCCATAAAGCGAGTTTACCGAATAAACCAGGATTCTGTGAGTTAGTCTGGCTAATTTCCAATGGATTCAGTTCCACGAAGCCAATTCAATCAAGCTGTTACTATGGCAATTTATGCTGTGAAACTAATCTGATCCTGTGCAGGCTGTCAGGACGTAACTAAATGTTCCTGTAACACTAAACTGGAAAACTATGATATACAACTTTTGGGCATGATGCTATATTTTACTTTATTAACCGCTAGCAGTCAAAAAAAAATTTTGATAGAAAATGTACTCAAATCTAATAAATTATACAAATATAAATGATAAGAATAATGTTTTTATCATATGGTAGCTTGTGATTTCAAACGTTAAGACTGATGCTGCATTTTCAACATGGTTTTTGAATTGGGAAAATAGAGGATAGAGACATATGGATTTAGTTAAAAGAATTCTGATCAAATGGCTGGGGGCAATTGTACTGTTAAATAGCTATGTCTCTGTCTAAATTACCACAATAGACTCATCATAGCTACATAAATAGTTAACAGTACAATTGCCCTAACTTTGACCAGATATATTGGTGAATGTATTGGTTAATAATCTATTTAACACAATGTAAAAAAGTCAATTTAGAGATGTTTATTTCAAATGTATAATTATTTGTTTTAATCAATAAAATCTGTAATAAAGGAACTCAACCTATGAATCGGTAATGTCAATCATGGCTAGTAATTTTATTTTGATGAGGTAGTGGATGAGCGAGCTGTAATTGTATGCATCCTAAAGAGAACGTACTTTCAGGGAGAGATCACACAGGCTGTTTTAGAATATCATGCGCATGCAATTATCTTCACCACTTGAACATGGCTTAAATTAGTCTGATTACGTGAACTAGAATTGACCTTTATGGAACTGCTTTATCCCCAACTGATTTGTTAGGTTCATTAAGATTTTTTGAGTAGGCTTTATGGATCAGGCCTCAGGGAAGAAACCATATATACACACAAAGATCAAACTAGACACAGGTAAAACTACTACCACAAGAAAACTGAAAACCTCAGATAGACACTTAACCGGACACCTTGTGTGCAAATAATCACAGACACATTCAGGGAGAGAAACACAGAAAATAGGTGGCAGGTAAGAACATGGAGAACACACTAGGAATGAACTGAGGCATGTCTCACAGATGTTACAGCCACACCGTCAACAGTCAGAAAGGTAAAGACAAAGAGGTAAAGACAACCTATTTTGCCATCAAACTTAATTAGATAATTTAGTACCATACAGCCATAACATGAAACATTCAAATACTTGTCAAAATGTAGTGTATATTGTTGTAGAACAGCCATACCAGGAACTGCAGAAAGATTGCCAGATGACTGGGTGTGAAGGGGAGTAGAAAAGCACACAGGCTGCTATAAATGATCCTCTCACAGGCCCGTCTCTTAGTGCTCTCCTGGCCAGAATTTTTGAGTGTCTTCACGCTCTGGGCTGAGCACCCCACCAACACCAGTGCAGGTCCCAGGAACCCAAATACCTCTAGGCAACCAACTACTGCCGGGGTCCAGCCCTTTTCTGAGAAACCATGGAAGCAGTGGAAGTCCTCATCCCCAGCCTGGCGAAAGCCATAGATGGGGGAGATGCCTCCTAGGGTCAAGAACCAGACTAGCACGCAGGACCCCAGGGCAGCTTGAGGGGAGCGCAGCTGCTTGGCTCTGAATGGGTGCTTGATTGCCACCCAGCGGTCCACGGCGATGCACACAATAGTGTAGATGCTACCATACATGCCCACAAAGTACATGCTCTCCAAAAAGGAGCAAAGAAGGCGATGTTTAGCAGACCACTGGTTGTTGGTGGCATGCATCTTGAAAGGGAGGAGAAGAAGCAAGAGGAGATCCATCAGAGCCAGGTTGGTCATGTAGATTGTGGACTCATTCCACTTGCGGAGGAGAACACAGAATACAACCAGAGCCAGTGTGTTAAGTACTAGGCCCATCAAGAAGATTGGTATGTATATGACAAGTTCCAGTGATGTCATTAGACGGTCCACCTCCTCGAAGGAACAGTAGGTTGCCATGGTGCTGTTGTTAGACATCATTTACCCTTACAAAAGCCGTTTATAAAAGGTGCTGTGATCACAAATACTGTGTTGGGACACAAAATGAAAGTCTTTCAATTAATTACTTGATTTTCCCTGCAAGTGGAAACACACAAAGCACATTTT
Source organism: Mallotus villosus (assembly GCA_903064625.1). Lineage (NCBI taxonomy): Eukaryota > Metazoa > Chordata > Actinopteri > Osmeriformes > Salangidae > Mallotus > Mallotus villosus. The sequence continues at coordinate 3,458 of CAEFZP010003504.1, read as the reverse complement.
AACACAAACATGCATACCCACCTACACAGAGATATAGTTGCCAACCATGCAATACAAGCTCTCTTTCTAGTCATTTGAGTAAGTACAGTCTTTCAGTACAGTGCACTTAAATACAGTATTCCTTTTAAGTGTGCAGTGAGGAAGCCATGATACTACCAGTCTTCCAAATGCATCTACATTGATAACACTATTGTTTGAATACTAACTGACCTTCAAAACACCTTTTAGATAAAGCATAATACTTTGATCAGTTTGTATGTTACATTTCCTATGCTGCGCAATCTAAAGTATTAAATTGTATGGACTGTCCTTGCTAATCTTGAGCTAAATTATATTGTGAATTGCATTTTGGGACTTACTAAGGGCGTCCTTACCTTCCTGATTCAAGTCTGCTGGTATGGGTGTCTGCCTGCTGAGTGCTAGACACCCTTGTTTTAGACTTCTGCTTTTTCAAACTTTTCCACAACCACTTCCTGGTTGGGTCTGATGACAGCTTATTCTTCCGGTTTGGGTCAGAATCTTACCCAAACGTTATCATTAAGAGAACATGGTAACACTTTACATGTTTCGCTTTAGTAAATGTATAGTACATGACTTGTAGACTTTAACATTAAAAAGCAGTTATACGAAGTGGATAAGAGTGTCAATAGCAAGCAATGCTTAAAAATGCTTATGTAACCATAATTGAAACCAAGCAAAACATAAGTGTTTTGGAAGTCGCTTTGGATAAAAGCGTCTGCTAAATGCATCAATGTAAATGTTTGTAGAACACCCTAAATTAGAGATTTACAAACAATGTTGTCCCCAGAAAGTAAACGTGTAATGAGATAAGATAACCTTTAACAACCTTAAACAAGAAAATATGTTTTCCTTTGACAAGGCAAAAAACATTTATTCCAAACTTTCTTTTAGAACTCTACCAATTCAAATGGATTAGCAAATACATTTTCAACCATTTATAAACTATGCACAGTATAAAGATAGCTGATTCATTACCAATTAATCGTGACTTGTGGTGATAATTGAGCCAATTTAAAAACAAGATTTGTGCCTTGATTCTTTACATTGTCATCATATTTGAAATGACACCACTTCCCTTCACATAAACATGTAAATGCTGGTTCAACCACAAAAGTGCTTTTCTGAAATCAGAGAAGCGCTTTAGCATAGTTTCTGCATAGTTAAACAGAGACCATGTCTTTGATGTTTTGACTTCACAGCCTACAAAGAGAGTCTAACCTAATTTCTTAAATTAAAAAAAGTTTATTCAGAAGATATTAGAAGCTTGTAAGAAGTTCTAAAAGCAACATAGATTCAAGACTTAACTCACTTTACTGCACTCACTGTCATTATCTAAAATATGCTTAAATCAAGTCAGAAGAAAGTCTGCTGACACTGCAGCTGACTAAAGGATGGTGTACATGGTAGCAGGTGGTTGACGTCATTGAGGGTTTCATGGTTTGTGGTTCTGACTGGATTTTGGTCACAGGGCCTCACTAACAACGAGACAGTCTTCCATCAAATAGTTTGCTCAGTAAATATAATATATTTCATGTAGTAAGAGGTGGGGGCAGGTTGACACCCAGCCTTACAATCCTTCCTCTTGGACACCAAAAGCACAGGCAGAAGCTGCAGTGTTCAAGGTGTGATAACCTGCACCCATAAGGACAAAAGAACTTGATTGCAGACAGGTCAGCATTGAGATTCTAATGGCCATGGCTGTTGCTCAGAGGATCACTTTTGGATCATGGCTATTGCTCAGAGGACCTTTGTATTGGCATGTAGACGTGCCCTTGGTTAGCATATTCCTGCTACTAAGTTCTTGTCCTGTTACAGCAGAACACAATTGGAGCACAGCACTTGGTTAACAATGAAATTGTAAAGTTGGAGTGGCGTTGGAGTGGTCTGGGGTCTGAGAGAGTCGGATCGGATACAAATGGAATTAGTGATACAGTGTCCAAAACTCAAATGGAAGAAATAGGTGAACAACAGTCCTCCATTTGGATAGATGAGAAGTACACAATCATCTAACATAGAGTGCAATTAAAACAAAACAGTGTCCTGGGTCCAAAAGAAAGAAAAAAAATTAAACAGTAGAATTGCGAAGTCTCAAGTCAAAGGTATTGTTGCCGATGTATCCCCAGCATTTTCTGCTGCATGTAAATATAGAGGAGGCCTTGCCTTCCCAGATCCCAACATTTGACTCAGTGTGACCACTTCGTAGACAAGCACGACAAAATCTAACTTTGTTGTTAGCATAAAACAAGCGTGTGGGCGGAATAGGCATACTTTTGCCAAGATCCCAACATCGCATTTCGGTGTGTCCTTGTCTCTTTACAGAAGTTACAATGTCTAGTAGGCATAGTGGGCTGCTGGGGCTTGGGATTTACCTTTGTCGCCATTTTATTACAGAAATGCGTGGCGGATCAGGGGCACGATGGTTCTTGTAGAACGCGGTTTGGGAATTGCTCACCAATTCCACTGTCTGTATCTGAAAAACTCAGTAGAACTGCTTTTGTTAGCGGTGGGTTGCCGTGAGGCACAAAAAGGTGTCGCTGCTTTGAGGACAGAGTTGAGAAGACATTGCCAATTAGATGTACAGTAATCTTCAACATTTGTTCTTTTCTGCTTTCTTTTTATGGACTCCTACTGTTCGCCAATGTTCAATTATTTCAGCTAGCGTACAATCAGTTTTAAGACCGTTCTTGTCTTTCTTGCTCAATTCAGATAACGTTCGGTTAACGCTAACGGTTTCCCATAGGTAAGTAAATTGTTAACTTCAGTTGCCCATTCCATTTTTGTTCATTTAATGCAGGAGCTAATATCAGAAACTAGTAATAGGTTTCTACCAAACAGAACCAGGCGGAATATAATTAATGTAAGCTACATTTTTAAATGCTTACTCACCGCACCATGGTTTGCAACGCCGGTTTACCAAACTGTAACTGAATTGCTCGAAACATATCACGTAGCCGGGGGTCACCAACTGTAGGGGGTAAATATGGTCGAAAGAACCAACGAATTCCCCTATGGTTTAAAGGAAGATGGGAAACCGGAAGTGTATTAGCATGAACCAAATAAGCCAATACAAATATAAAGTATAGTTATTTGACTCTATGGGTTAATCAGAGCAAGAATGGTCAAAGTACGGTCAAAGGAATACGCATTTAATAACATTGCAAATGAATGAAATCAATTACAAGCAAACATGTTACAAATGAAGGCTTTAAATCTTACCTACTCTACCTGATCATTGTAAATCAGAGAGAAAGCAAGAGTGAGCAAAGAGTAGGACAGTAGGACAGTAGTACAAGGAGAACTGAGGAGAAGATCTCAGGAGATGAAGAATCCAACGGACAATGCATTACAATTCTTATACACAAGAACACCAATCAGACAGATCTTGAATTGGGTGTGGGGCCATCAAGTTGAGACCGTCCAGCAACTCCAAACTTTAG
>CAEFZP010003503.1:0-12008 GCA_903064625.1 Mallotus villosus | reverse complement strand
ACCTGGAGAGAGAGGAGAAAGGAGGAGGAGGAGAGAGGAGAGAGGAGGAGAGAGGAGAGGGAATGAGAGAGGAGGAGGAGGAGGAGAGAGAGAGAGGGAATGAGAGAGGAGGAGGAGGAGAGAGGAGAGAGGAGAGAGGAGAGAGGCATGAGAGAGGAGCAGGAGGAGAGAGGAGGAGGAGGAGAGAGAATGAGAGAGATGACAGTGATGGGCCAGATGTACACTACATATAGACATATATATAATCAGCCATCCAACCAGCAGCTAGCCAGAATTATACATAACCAGCCAGACAGACAGGCAGGCATAGATATTACCAGCCAGCTAACAGGGCATACACATAACCAGCTAGCCAGGCATTCATAAAACCAGCCAGCCAGCCAGCTTTCCAGGGCATAGATACAATCATCCAGATAGCCAGCTAGCCATAGAAGCAGCCAGCCAGCAGCCAGCCAGGCCTACCTGTGTCTCAGGTATGATGGGGTTCTCCCCAGGCTTGGAGCTGAAGAAGGAGGAGAGAGGGGAGGGCACCACCATGGGGTCGGGCCTCAGGAAGCCGCTGAGGTCGCAGCCTGGGATGGTGTTCTCCTCCGTCTTCAGAACCAGCGTGTCCATGGCGTAGAACTGGCTCCACGGCAACCACACGGTGCGCTCCTGGCTGAGGAAGGGGGCGCGCTCGAAGCGCAGGGTCAGAGACGCGCCGCCATTGGCTACCAGGTCGAACCTACGAGAGGGGAGGGGGGAGGGGGGAGCCGGACATAGACAGATGGACTTAGGACTGGGAATCAGTCCTACATTTGACAGATGTATCCTGGTCATCCTCAGATATATGAAGTAATACCAGAGTTGAGATGATATCACTGCGTCGAGTAAAAATACAGACCTATCCTAACCATTCCGGAAATAACCCCTGAAGTACTGTTAGAAGCATACTTGATTTGGTGCTGTACTTTCCAAAAGCACTATTTGTAATGAAAGATCCATTTGGATAAAAGCATCCACTAATTGAATGACAGATCAAACGCAATGTTCGAAAACAAATCGTGCGAGCGTGTGCTGTTAGTGGTGTGTGTGCTGTGAGTGTGTGCTGTGAGTGTGTGTGTGTGCTGTGTGTGTGCTGTGAGGTGTGTGTGTGCTGTGTGTGTGTGCTGTGAGTGTGTGGTGTGTGTGCTGTGAGTGTGTGCTGTGAGTGGTGTGCTGTGAGTGTGTGTGTGTGTGTGCTGTGAGTGTGTGTGCGTGCTGTGAGTGTGTGCTGTGAGTGTGTGTGTGTGCGGAATGTGTGTGTGCTGTGAGTGTGTGTGTGTGCTATGAGTGTGTGTGTGTGTGCTGTGAGTGTGTGTGTACTTACGTGCCGTCCTGGCGTGTGAGTGTGTATCCATAGTGTGGGTAGTTCACAAAGGAGACATTAACCCCCCACCAAAGGAGTGCCATCTGTGGTCAACACCTGCCCTCTGATGAGAGAGACCAGACTGGAGGAGGAGAGAGAGAGAGAGAGAGAGAGAGAGAGAGAGAGGAGGAGAGAGAGAGAGGAGAGAGAGAGTTAGTACATTAGTCAGACAGTCTTTAATAGATTGCTCAGTGCATCAGTCCTGTATTATCCTTCCACTTCCTCCCATTATTGAACGAGTGAGTTTAGTCCGACTGCTCTACAAAGGACTTGTGTGTATGAGTGTGGGAGTGCGCCGACCTGGAGTTGAAGGGGTTGTCCCCGGGGATGATGTGGGTGCTGTCGCGCCCCACCAGCATCCGGACGCGGTCGTAGAAGGAGCGGACCCGGGGCTGGGCCAGCGGGTTCTGCTGGATCACCTGCAAGGGGTCCTGGGAGCCCCGGCACAGAGGGCTGTTCTGACACGGGCTCTGGATGCAGCAGTCTGGGTCCATACAGTCTGTCAGACCGTCTGGGAGAGAGATGGAGAGATGGAGGGATGGGTGGGGGAGATGGAGGGATGGGGGGTAGATGGAGGGATGGGGGGACATGGAGGGATGGGTGGGGGAGATGGAGGGATGGGGGGACATGGAGGGATGGGGGGTAGATGGAGGGATGGGGGGACATGGAGGGATGGGTGGGGGAGATGGAGGGATGTGGGGGACATGGAGGGATGGGTGGGGGTGGAGGGATAGGAAAGAGAGATGGAGAGATGGAGGTGAGGGGGGGTGGGGTGGGGGAGGGATGGCGGGGTTGTGGGGGTTAGATGGAGTGTTGGGTGGGGGTGGAGGGATCGGCGAGAGACATGGAGGGATGGGTGGGGATGATGGAGAAAGAGAAACGGGAGGTGGAGAAGGAGAGTAACGGAGAGGTAGGGAGAGAAACGAAGGAGGGAAAGCGTTTTCAATAACTTCCCTCCATCATTCAACTTCCCTCCCTCCATCACACCCCACGACAAACCAAAACACACACACACACACGCACCTCCTTCGTTGTCCTTGTTGTCGGCGCAGGATGTTTCCATGGCTACGCTGCAGCCCGGGCCCCGCCAACCGGTTTGACACTCGCAGTGCCAACTCTGTTGACCCATGGTACACTGACCGTTCCCGTTACACAGGTTAGGACAACCGTCTGAGGGGAGAAGGAGGAGGAGGAGGAGGAGGAGGAGGAGGAGGAGGATGAGAGAGAGATGAAGAGGAGGGGTTACGGGCCACACAGGTGCAAATAAGCAGAAATCACACTTAGAAGCCTGGCTGTTGGCATCTCAAACAATGCAGCACCAGTCCCGTATCCTTCAGAGTACTGATCACTCAACACCTCTGCAGTCTGTCTGGCAACTGTCTCGCACAGTGTTCAAACAATAGCGTCGTAAGCCTGAGACGTGACATTGTCCTCCGCTCCAGTTCCTCAGCAGGAGGTGAGAGAGGAGTGGGGGGGGGCGACCTGCCAGGTGTCACACGACACAAGCCACCTCCGACACACTTCACCCCCTCTCCCTCCTCTCTCCGGGGGCAGCCACGTCGCACCAACGCACCTGACATGTATTACTCACTCCCCTCAAACGCCGGCGAAACGTGTCGCGAGGCAAGTTGACAGTTTTTCTTAAACAGCAGCTGCGCTCCCCTAACCGAGACCAGGCCCCTGCTTTCCCCCAGGAGGGGCTCACGTTCTTGAACGCTCTCTCTCGCTACGCCGCCCAGACAGGCTGAAAACCCTCCAAACGCTCTCTTTACGCAATCAGAGGAATCAAATCAGACGTATACATCTCTAATTAATGTGTGTCAGTGTGCCTGGGGAGCCCTTATCACGGTACATTACCAGCATCTGCCTGATGGTCACCCCCCCCCCACCACACACACCCACACACACACACACACACACACAACCAGTATTGAACCCGGCAGAGAAAGCCAGTTAGCAGTGATTGCCTGTTTAATGGAGTTGCCATTTCAAGCAGCCAAATAGTTATGAAGCGTCTGGAAGGCAGGATCCATAGTAGCCATTGATCGCCTGGGCTAGCTGGCTAGCAAGCTCCCCTTAATGCCAGGGGCCAGTCGATTCTGCTCATACTAACTAGAATAAAGTGGGATTTCAGAAACTATTAGGCCAGCCTCTCCAGTAATGTTACTGGTCTCTGATGAAATCCCCTGGAAAAGGGAGGAGAAATTGCTTCAGGTTATGGGTCAGCACACACACACACACACGTGTGCCTCTGCGTGTGTGTGTGTGTGTGTGTGTGAGAGGCTTAGCGAGATAGAGAAAGAGGGCGAGGAGCAAAAAGCTCAAAGTTAGGGAAGGAGAAAGTGAACGAGTTGAACGTCGTCTAAAGGGCTTCCCTCCGCATCCAGCCTGGCTCCTCTTAAAGGTCACGCCGGAAAGGTTAGAGTCATAACTCCGAGAACACCCCTCGTGGATGGAGAAGATAACACCACAATGCACCGCTGCACATAAACCCTCTCTCCATCTCCGCTCCTCCCCTCCCTCCCTCCCCCCTCGCTCGCGCTGCTCTTCTTTATCGACGAGATTTACCCTCCCTCTCCCTCCTCTGCCCTCAACACCGGCCGCCTCCCCTTCATAAAAGGATGAAAGCTACTCAATTACCTTTAAAGGCTGAGAGGGGGGACGACGAGGAGGAGAAGAGGCGAGAGGAATAACGAGGAGGGGGGGGGAGAGGCGACGAGAGGAGACGAGCGAGCCGGAGAGGAGAGGAGGAGAGAGGAGAGAGGAGAGAGACCGGGCACCAGGTGTGCTGCGTTACTGACAGCGATAAGTGTGCGCTGAGAGAGTAGCAGAATGGCTTCAGAGTGGCGCTGAAAGACACAGGAAGTCGGAATCCCACCCTTCCTGTCTGCGGACTTTTGTGTGGGCCACCAGATGAACAGAGAGCGGGGCGCTGTGTCTCCACATTGATCTGCTCTCTCTCTCCTTCTCTCTCTCTCTCTCTCTCTCTCTCTCTTTAGCTCGTTCTCTCTCTCTCTTTAGCTCGTTCTCTCTCGCTCGCTCTCTTTCACACAGAAACACACACACCCGCCCAGTAAACAGCTCTATGCTGTACATTCTACCCCGCGTTATGCCATGCGTCACTGGCTCATGAAATTCACCAATTACCTTGGGAGTTTTCACAGCACCCATCATCCTCTCTGCCTGCAGCAGCTGTGTGAATACTATACATGACCTGCATCCCAAAGGCAGCGGGTGTGTGTCTGTGTGTGTGCACGTAACATCCTAGTTCCCCAACGTAACGATTAGCCTCATGGTAAAATGAAGTTACACACACACAAGCACACGTACACACCCGACAACAGATCCCTTAATGACACCACCACAACCACCACCAACACCCTCGTCCCAACCCACTGTATAACCCAGAGCACACAGACATCATTCTACTGAGCCAAGCTACCCGCCAGCCCTAAGCAGCCCTGGGCCCACAAACACAGCTACAGCTAGCTAGCTAGCTAGCAACCACGGGCTACAGACTAGCAAGCAACTACGCGGGCTGATTACGGTACCTTTATCAAGCACGTCGCCAAAGTCTGCAGTGAGAGAAAACGTGCAGAGGGTAAGGGGGTGACATTATGAAATAGAGAGAGAGACAGAGAGAGAGAGAGAGAGAGACAGACAGAGATAGTGTGTGTGAGAGAGAGAGAGAGAGAGAGAGAGAGAGAGAGAGTGAGAGAGAGAGAGAGAGACAAAAGAAGGCTTTTAGCATGCGGGCGCATGCAGAGCGCAGATGAGCAGAGGTGCGGGGAGATAAGGCGTGACTGTCGCTGTCTATCGGCACCCACATGTGCTTCTCAGCTAGCTGAGGGGTGACAAGTGTTTCATCTTGGGCGAGAGTCGACATGTCAAAGCTGCCCTACTTTTTTTACTGGGGGAAATTCAGAGATCACTAACAGCTTTTCCCTGCTCCGCCTTGTCTAAGTGTGTGTGTGCGTGTGTATGCGTGTGTGCGTGTCTACGAGATAGAAGCGTGAACGGTTACACGGATGTGAGGCTTCCTGTCTCCAAGCACTCAGGGCAAGTCAGAAGAGCTAGCGTTCATCCAACTTCCACTGACAGCGACATCAACTTTAGAGAGACAGTGATGGATTGACAATGAGAAAAACATCGACAGACGCGCGCGCGCGCGGGCACGCACACGCAGGCACTTCCATCGCCTAACCTGAGGATTTCACGAGCCAAAAACTCTGTTCGGTTTACGGGGGAGTCGATTCGAAAGAAGGACTCGGCACTCGGAACGAGCTCAGCCGTCAATCTCTCTCACCCTCTTGTCTCCGCTCCTCTCTCCTCCACACACACACACACACACACACACACACGCACGCACTCACCGATGGTGCAGTGCTCTCCGTTCCATCCCTGGTGACACTGGCATTTGCCGTCCTTGCACGTGCCGTGTTTGATGCACAGAGCGTTGCACACGCGCTGGTCGCAGCCCACGCCGGTCCAGCCCTCCTCGCAGCGGCACGTCCCCGCCATGCACACGCCGTGCGTGCCGCAGTCCACGGAACACACCTCTGCAGGGGAGAGGAGCGACGTTACACACCCGCTCGTGGGACGCCACGACACAGATTGTCATTTCGTTTTGTGTTTCAGGTTCTAGTAGTGTAGGGGTTAGAGATGGTCAGTACTAGGATCAAGGTTAAAGGTTCTAGTTCTAGGGTCAGGGCTAGAAATGTGAGTACTAGGTTCAGAGTTAGAGATTCTAGTACTAGGGTCAGAGTTAGACATTCTAGTACTAGGGTCAGAGTTAGACATTCTAGTACTAGGGTCAGAGTTAGACATTCTAGTACTAGGGTCAGAGTTAGACATTCTAGTACTAGGGTCAGAGTTAGACATTCTAGTACTAGGGTCAGAGTTAGACATTCTAGTACTAGGGTCAGAGTTAGACATTCTAGTACTAGGGTCAGAGTTAGACATTCTAGTACTAGGGTCAGAGTTAGACATTCTAGTACTAGGGTCAGAGTTAGACATTCTAGTACTAGGGTCAGTGTTAGACATTCTAGTACTAGGGTCAGTGTTAGACATTCTAGTACTAGGGTCAGAGTTAGACATTCTAGTACTAGGGTCAGTGTTAGACATTCTAGTACTAGGGTCAGAGTTAGACATTCTAGTACTAGGGTCAGAGTTAAAGCTTAAAGTGTTGAAGAACCAGTGTTCTAGGTTGTAGAAGTCCTGGAAGTCCTAAGAGGAGGGTTCACCCACCCATGGAGCAGTCATGGCCCATCCAGTTGGGGTCACAGCTGCAGAGGCCGGTGTCAGGGATGAAGGCCCCGTGGCCGTGACACTGGTCTGGGCACTGGGCCCTGGGCAGCTCACAGTGGGGGCCGCCCCAGCCTGGCTTACAGTGGCACTCCCCGTTCACACAGATCCCGTTGTTGGAACACGTGGGGTCCGACAGTCAACTGTGTGAGGGGGTGCGGAGAGGAGAGAGAGAGATCGAGAGAGAGAGAGAGAGGGAGAGGGAGAGAGGGATAGGGAGATGTGAGAGGTGAGAAGGAGATGGAGAGGGAGCGTGTCGTCTGTATCGTTCTAGTCTATGTTCTCTTTCTCTCTCTCTCTTTCTCTTTCTCCTTCTATGTGCTCTGTGCTCTCTACTCTCTCTCTCTCGCTCTTTCTCCTTCTCTTTCTCTCTCTCGCTCGTTAGTTAAATTATAGTACATAGCTTAGATGCTATTTTAAATTGATTCAGTGTACAGAATCACAACACAGTGTTTAGGCTCTGTCACACACTATCCTACTAAGTGAGTGTATGGAGTGTGTGTGTGTGTGTACGTGTGTAAGTGGTGTGTGTGGTGTTCCTGCTGTGGTGTGAGACGTTGTGCCATTAGTCAGTCACCTCTGACGAAAGAACGGCCAGCGTATGGGATGCTGAGTCAAAGCTGCTGTGACATGAAAAGCAATTTTGGAGCAAGTGACCACCCTTACCCCCCTCCAGGAGGCCGACCCGCCAAAAACGCGGCCTCACCATCACAGACGAGCCAGCGCACGCCCAGAGCACCGCTCGCGCGCTCACAGGACGGGAAAGAGAAAAAGTCCCTCGTCCCGTCACTCTGTCCGAACAAGCTCGCCCTCCATTACCCACTCAGTGTGCCCGTACCCACGCAGTCCCCGATCTACCTGCCGGGCACGAACCCCTCCGCCACTGTCGAGTGGTTCTCGGTCATTCTGCCCGACGAGCCCGCGTTCGGCCTCCGTCCCGCGGCTGTCCCCGGCCCGCGCAACCTCAACGCCGGCGCATCGTCAAGCAAAGATTCCCACCAAATCGGGGTGTGAGCGCCCACCAACCAGGGAGAGCAAGCAAGGAGAGAGGGGCAGGCCCCGGTGCACGCACACGGCCAGAGTAAGAAGCGGGCGCAGGCCCACACGGGTCCCAGCCTAAACTCAGAGTGCAGTTCTCGATCTGTTGTGCTGTGAGCTCTCCAGGTGAGGGTTTTGAGGGGCCTCTGCTGTGTATGACTCTCAGCTCTGAGAGAGAGCCAGCACAGGTGGAGTACTTACTTGTGCGTGAGTATGAGCATGTAGAGAGAGATGGGCGTGGACGGTGTGACACTTGCTACAGAAGCACGTGTTCTGGGACAACAATCTGCTGCACTCTTGCTCTCTTTTCGTGCCTGCTTTATCTGTCCTCTCCCTCCCTCCCCTCATTTCATTCGCTCTCCCTCTCCCATTCCATCCCCGCTGCCGCTCCCGTCCTCTCCCTCCCAAGTCCCTCTCCTCCCGGGCTCCCTCGCCTCAATCCGCTGCGCGCCGAACGTTCCCTCCCTCCTCCATCTACGCCGGCGTCCCGGATCCAACCCGTCGCCCTCCACTCCCTGCCCTCGCAGTCCGCACGCCCCTCAGGAATACGACGAGACACGCGCCTCGGCCACATCACCAGGAGACCCGAGTCGCGCTCCGCCGGTACGCGCGCTTAAGCCGCAATCCCAAAAGTCAACACAGGGATTCCCTTCCCGAACTGAAGGGAAGTCCCAGTCCCTAGCCCGAATCAGGGAGCACGCCGCCGTCTCTCCCCTCTCCCCCAGACCCTGGGCTCCCTCCGTTTATCTCTGTACCCAGCTCCTCTCGTCGCTCTGTCTTTCTCAGCGTCCATCCCGCCCCTCCTTCCCCTGCCACACGATCCCGCTCGCTTGCTCTTCGCGCTGTGCTCCACTCCATCCCGCTCGCTCTCTCTGTTTTCATCTTCTCGGAGGAGACGTGGCAGCTTGATCCCTCTTGGAAGGATCAATAGAAGCGATTTCATCCTTAATAAAACCTTTGATGAATGAGACTGCCCCGTCCTTCATGTCCGGCGTGGATGATCACACACACGCCGCGGAGGGACCGCGATGACCATCTCTCTCTATGGTGAAGCGCGCGTGTGTTATATGTTTTGTCGTTTGTAGAATTGGCTTTTGCGATACTATCGAATCTTCCATTCCGACACCTGCCGTAAGTCACTCCCACACCACACACACACATACACATAATCTCTTTACACACACAACAAATACACGAAAATCCTCCCTCCCTCCCACACCCACACAACCCACCACCCACACACACTCTTTCTCACCCTCGGCACAGCTGTCTCCCTTGTACCCCAGGCGCAGACGCATGTCCCGTCGCTGCAGGATCCGTGCCCCCACACAGGGGTCGATGCACTGGTTCCACCGGGACGGTCGCACTCGGGCGCCCTTCAGCCGCTGTATCAGATGCACGAGCCCTTGTCGTACTGCCGTTCCCACTGCACAGCACGGGCACCTGCGGCTGTGTGTGAGGTGTGTGGAGGCCAATTAGGTTCATCTTTGGTTCACGAATGGACCACGAATGCATCGCACCGCACACGCCCTGTTCACACATTGCACACACACGCATCCCCACACAAACGCGCATCCACACACACACCTCCACACACCCAACAGCACTCCACACATCCACACAGCGCCCACACACACACACGCACCACACACATCCCCAGATACATCCACGACTCGCATCACCATCCCCACACCACGCTCATCCACACACACCACATCCCACACACACGTCAGGAGGTAACCAACAGCTCCGCCTCACTTCAGTCTCACGATTGACACAACCGTCGTCGCTCCGTCCGTGAGTCACGTGACCCATACCTTTGTGATCAGTCCATGCATGTGACCCCGGGAAACAGTGCACATGCCGAGTTACACTCGCCGTTGCCATGGCAATTTCGTGGGCACTCTTGTACGGAGTCCTGTGAGGGAAACGGGTTCGGCGGAAACATCAGCCTCCGCGTACAGACTACAACAAAGAGGAACAGTCTGCTTCTGAGCATCCATATTTGATGGTTGTGACGTATGCCCAGGCGCAGGCTCTCATTCCTCTCCCCCTGCGAGAGACTCGTTCACCAGTAAAACATCTATATCAGTCCATCCCAGGCTACACTTCCAGCATCACACACTCCCCTGCTTCACCTCCCTCCTGTTTTTCTCTCTCGCCTCTTTCGCTCGTCTCTTTTCATCTCTCGCTCATCTCACTCTCTCGCGTCTCTCTCTCTCCTCTCCCCTCTCCGCTCTCCGCTCGCTCTCGTCTCATCTCGGTCAGTCGTCTCTCTCTCTCTCTCATCTCTCCCCTCGGTCCTCCCATCCCTCCCTCCCTCCGCGCACTCTCTGCTCTGTACTCTCGCTCCCTCTCTCTCGACCTGCTCGCTCACCCATCTCTACTTTCATTTCCTCCGATCCTACTCTCTCCTTCCATCCCCGCATGTCTCATTCGATCTCCTTCTCGCTACGTCTCATCTCCGTCGGCTCCTTCTGAATCTACTAATGCTTGTTTCCGCACTCTTACTCTTCCCGAGTCATCCATACTTCACCTCCAGCTACATGGGAGCTCTTCAACACACAATTTCAGATGCTGTGTGTGTGGTGTGTTGTGTGTGTGTGTGTGTGTGTGTGCGTGTGTGTTGGTTTACAGGTATCAGTGTGCTCGTATCAGCTCTCCATCAAGTTTGAGTGCATCTTCAAACCCACGTATGGGGTTATGATGAGAGAGCACACTTGTAGGCAGTAAACACTGCGCTTTTAGTTTATGGAGTCCCTGATGGGTCTGCCCCTGCCCTCTCACTCCTTGTCGCTCCCAACTTCCTCCCTCCTCCCTCCCTCCTGCTCTTTCTTTCCGTTTCTCCGCGTCCTTCTCACATACACATTCAGCCTGACACCTTTCCCTGACTCCGACACCCCCTCCCTCCCTCCCCTCCCTCTCCCTCCCCTCCCTCCCTCCTCCCTCCCTCCCTCCCTCCCTCCCTCCCTCCCTCCCTCCCTCCCTCCCTCCCTCCCTCCCTCCCTCCAAGAATTTCAAGCTCCTCTCCACCTCGCGCCCGGACCTCTCCCTTCTCCTGTCCCCTCCTCTTCCTGTCCCTGCATGTCCTGTAGTAAGAGCAGCTCCTCCAGTGTGTGTGTGTGTGTGTGTGTGAGGGCCTCACCCATGATGTTGATGCTGAAGGAGACAGTCTCTCTCTCCCTGCCGTCGTTGTAGAAGGCCAGGTGCCAGGTGCCGGGGTCCAGGTACTGGACGAACACGGCCTCGTTCAGGACCACCGTCTGGATGCTCCTCCTCTCCCGGGAGACTCCACCACGCTCCACTTCTCCTTCCCGTCCAGACGCTCCATGTAGTCGTATGGAGGACACACACAGAACCAACACAGATAGAGAGAGGAGTAGATGATAGAAAGAGCACAAAGAGACAAATATACGAGTAGAAATGGGACGAAAGGAGAGAAAGTCATGAGAAAGAGAGAGCAAGATGAGATACAGAGATAGGCTACGACTGGAGAGAAACGAGTAGAGATTGGAGAGATAAGAGCGAGAAGCGATAAACATTTAATTACGTATACAATCGGCTACAACCTGTTTCTATGACTGTGTGTGTGTTTGTGTGTGTGACTGTGGTGTGTGTGTGTGTGTGTGTGTGTTTGGTGCGTGGCGACCAGCACCTGTGCGTGCGAGGGGGCCAGACCCTTGCGGATGTAGACCCCGAACAGGGCGTCCTTGCCCAGGGAGATGTCTGAACTTGAGGAACTGCGGCTGGCCGAGCTGGAGCTGGGACCTCCAGAACACCCCCGGGGCACCTCCTGGCTCACCCTCCTCTCCACGTGCACCCTCGATGCTGCCGTTACGACCCGCCAACGCTCCTGGGAGAGTGGGCAGAGGAGATCACAAAGAGGAGATTAAAAAGACAGATAGGGGTGGTGGCGATGGTTGGGGACGGGTGGCGTAACTAGAGTGCATGGTCCGGAACAGGGTTGAAGGTCAGACACAGATGACTGCCGGCTGGTCAGTTTAAAGTGCAAGGTCAGCTCCTCTCTTACAGCTAAAAACAGTTCCTGTTGTGGAGGACGATAGGACTGTGGGGATCTCTCTCCACACACACACACACACCCACACACACACACACACACCACACACACCACACAGACAACACACACACACACACACACACACACAGGTAATCAGTCAGACCTACCACAGAGAGTACAGTCTGACAGGAGAAGTGTGTGAAAATGGTGAGGAGATGCAGGAACAATTGAAACACGCTGGTGGACGACTGAGACAGAAAG
>CAEFZP010003502.1:20000-26991 GCA_903064625.1 Mallotus villosus | reverse complement strand
CGTTGGAGTTTCTTTACCCAGGGACGGGACGCTAGCCTGCTGATTGGATGATTTGCATGCTGGACAAGACCTGATTGGTTGATTTGTAAAAGTCCTGCAATTTTCACCAGATCTGAATAAGAATGCCTCTTAAGGGCTTAAGGTGTTTGTGTTTATCTCCCCATGGCCCACCCCCGCACCGGCCTTTGAACGCACAATCGCATTTTTCTCGAACAGGATTGGTCCCTCAGGGATCTGAACTGACACTATAAGGGGATGAAGGCGTGAAGGGTTCTGATGCCAAGAAGCCTGGGAGATCCCTGTTCGTCCAGGCTAGAAGACAGGCTTAGCGTCCTCCCCCTGGCCCGGCTGCTGTTAGAAAGTCTGGAGTGAATCCTGGCTCCATCTGGAGTCTGGGCTCTGACACGGCCAAGAGGCAGGACAGCCCGGGGTGGACTGTAGGCGAGGGCGTCTCCGTCTCCGTCTGCCCTCTCGCTCCCTCTCCCTCTCTACTCTCTCTCCCTCTCCCTCTCCCTCTCCCTCTCCCTCGCCTGCTCCCTCGCCTCTCCCTCTCCCTCTCCCGTCTCCCTCACGAAACGCACGCACTCTAGCCCTCTCTCCTCGCCCTATCCGCTCCCTCTCCCTCTCCCTCTCCGTCTCCGTCCAGTCAAACATGGAGTTATCCTTTTAGGATCTGTTAATGTGCCTGAAAACGCCTAAACAGCATACCCAAGTAAATTGATAATTGAAGCTATTCTGACTCATTTGGAGTACATGCATGTAATGTCTCTTTTGAAGGTGACAAAGACTAAATTACTTGCTGTTGCGACTTGATCTGACATGTTTCCATAAATACAGCACAAAATCGTAGCTCTCAATTATGTGCTACATGTGTAGCAGGAATCTCACATATTTTGTGATGAAATTGAGGGGCAGTACTAAGGAGAGGGGGCAGACGTTTTGGGCCACGGGCGGGCCACTGGACGAAATCAGGATTTATACTGTACAGGACTGGACTCTGTTGAGTTGTACCATACAGGTGTGTGACAGTGTGTACAGGACCTGGGCGGGGAGGTGGGTGACGGTGGTGCAGCGTGTGTGCAGAGAGGTGTGCAGTGGAGGTGTGTGTAGGTGAGGTGGTGTAGGGTGGTAGGCGGTGCATGGTGCAGTGGGTGTAGGAATGTAGGTGTGCTGCAGGTGTGGTAGGTGTGGTGGTGTGTAGGCGTGTGCAGGGTGTGAGACTGGAGCTTTTCTAGACTAACCCTGATCCTTCTCTTCCTGGAGTTTAGTGGGATTTTCAGAGGTTCTCAGAGAGACATCAGGTAACATCATGAGCCGTGTGTGAGAGAGAGACTTTCCAGGGTACACAATCCTCAGCATCCCTCCTCTCTAGAAGACCTCGCTCGTCCTAACTCTCCTACAGGACACTTCCGCCAGCCTCCTCACGTACGCCTTCCTCCTCACGCCCTTCCTACGCCTACTCACGCACTTCTCCTCTCCTCCCTTCCTCCCTTCCTCCTCTCCTCCTTCCTCCTCTCCTCCCTTACTTCCCTTCACTGCTCTAGATGCGAGAGTGCTGTGTTCCTGCAGGGCGATCTGCCGCCGTCTATGTGCAGAGTGTGGTTGTGTGCTCTCTGTCCCTTTCCTCTGTCTTCGGCTATTCTGGTACATTCTGAGTGCAGTCCTCACATTGTGGGTTGGCTCTCTATGGCCACAGCTGGACTATGCCCTGTCTCTCACTCCTCAATCCTGACTTCTTCATCTCTCTTCTCCGCCTCCAATCCTGACTTATGTCTCCCCATTGCGTTATGCTATGTCTTCATTCACGAAAACTGTGTCTCTCCTCTCCTCACCTACTCCTGCACTCTGCAGATCATGCATAGTGACTACAGCTGTTGCTGTCCAAGACATTAGGCTTTATCAGGCCAAGGATCATGTACCTCCCGCTCTCTCTCTCTCTCTCTCTCTCTCGCTTATACGTACACACAACACACACTTCCCTTCTCTCGCAAAAAACTCTTCCTTTTCTCACCTCCGGTCACCGTTTCTCCAACGTCGCCACCCTTTAGGTGCTGCTTACTGTCTTGAGTCTGTGACATGTGCGGTGTGACTGTGCGGTGTGACTGTGCAGTGTGACTGTGCGGTCTGACTGTGCGTTAAAGGGAACTGCATCATTACAGCCACACACTCATAACTGTCTCATTCCCAGATCCATTCCTAATCACTGTGCACTCACATCTCACTTCTATCACCTTTGTCTGTCGGTAGTGCTGCGTGTGTCTGTGCGTAGTGTGTGTAGTGGTGTGGTGTGGTGTGTAGTGTGTGGTGTGTGTGTGTGTGCTGTTGTAGTGTGTGTGTGTGTGTGGGTAGTGTGTGTGTGGGTGTGTAGTACAAGTGTGAAAAGTCCACAAGATTGCCGTCAAATCACAGAATCCTGGACAACAGATTTGTGTTCCAAAGGGCCAGTATTTAGGCTCAGAAAGCGATTGGGCTCTGGACAGACCGCTTGGATCTCCGGGGGCGTCTGGACTGGTCATACTGGGCTGAGAGAAGGCATTAGGGACATGTTTGGTGCAACATAATAAAGTCCAGTAGATTAGAGGAGAGAACGGGACATTACAAGTGACTCTGATCCTCACTCTACCACTCGGGGTCAGAGAGAAGAGAAAGAGAGAGAGGATAGAGAAAGAGATATCGAAAGAAAGAGAGGAGAGAGAAAGAGAGAAAGAAAGAGAGGGAGGGACGGAGAAAGAGAGAAAGAAGAAGGGATGGGAGAAGAGAGGGAGGGGAGAAAGAGTGAAAGAAAGAGAGAAAGAAAGAAAGAGAGGATCTAGACTGAGAGAAATGTGTGGATGATTAGAGAGCCAGCTGGACAACAGAGGGACAGAGAGGAAGGAGCTCGTGAGGGGAAAGATGAAGGAGGAGGAGTCGTGCAGGGACAGAGAAGGAAGGAGGATCGTGAGCGGGACAGAGAGGAAATGGAAGAACGAGGAATTGGTTGAGAGTTAGAAGGTGGATGACAAGGAGAGTAGAAGGATGGACGGAGGGAGGAAGAGAGGTGGTCAAGGAAGGACGAAGAGGGTGTGAATGGATGGAGAGAAGAGGAGGAGGAGGGAGAGGGTTTCGCGGTGTGTAGAGGCGACGGGAGAAGAGAGGGGTGAGGGGTGGCGAGAAGGAGGAGGAGGAGCGGGGTGAAGGGTGGAGAGAAGGAGGGCGTGGAAGAGAGGGTGAGGGGTGTGGAAGGACGAGGGGAGAAAGAGAGGGCGTTGAAGGGGTGGAGAGAAGGAGGCAGGAGGAGAGGGGTGAAGGGTGGAGCGACGAGAGGAGAGGGTGAAGGCTGGAGAGAACGCGGCGGCGCGCAGGGGCTGAAGGCGATGGAGAGAAGCGACGAAGTAGCGGGTGAGCGAATGAGGGAGGAGGCCGAGTGGTGAGTGGAGAGAAGAGCGAGGAGAGGGTGACAGGTGGACAGAGGACTAGCTGAGGGTGTGAAGGGGTGGAGAGAGGACCTAGCTGAGGGGTGAGAGAGAGAGACCTAGCTGAGGGTTGAAGGGGTGGAGGACCTACGAGGGGTGAGGGGTGAGAGAGGACCTAGCTGAGGGTGTCAGACTGTGTAATTAAGTCCTGCTTCGGACCGGCGCCCATCAGTCTAGGTTGCCACGCGAACAGCGGAACAGCTGTGTTGTATTATGGATATAAAACCAGAGATTTTCTGCTCACACAAAACAGGGCACACATGTGGATGTACACACAAACACACACACCGACACAAACACACAAGCAAGTGTAACCAAGCATGCTAGTCATAGTTGAAGTTTGGAAACAGGGATGTGTGTGTACAACCATATCGGGCCAGGAGAAGGGGGCAATGACTAGGTGAAATCGATATGGGGGGGGCAGGGAGCTGACGCGAGGACAAAGGGGAAGGGAACTCGGGGCTGTGCGGGCGCGGTCTTGCTCGGGAACAAGAATGGAGAAACGACGTGTGGTATGAGGAAGAAGCCACACTCGAGACTCGACGAGAGAGAGGCGAGGAGGAGAGGAGAGAGAGAGAGAGAGGAGAGAGAGGAGAGAGAGAGAGAAGAGAGAAGAGAGAGAGACGGCTGAGGGGGGGGGTAAGAGAGGATGGCCGACCTTGCCGGCCTGACGAGAGAGACGTAGTCCTGATCGAGCCGAAGTGAGGAGACTTCAGCGGGTTCGCTTTCGACTCGAAGAGAGGTTTAGAGCATGCCTGAGGTGAGCACGAGAGACCGAGAGAAGAGAGCACAGAGAGAGATAAGAGAGAGAAGAGAGGAGAGGAGAACCGACGAGGGACCATCCGGGAGAGAGAGAGAGCGAGACGGAAGATTCTCGGAGGGCCTGTCGAGAAGAGGAGAGAGGAGAGGGAGAGAGAGAGAGGAGGAGAAAGAGAGGAACAGAGAGATAGGGGACGGATGGCTTGCAAGAAGAGAAAGTACGAGCTGACGAGGAGGAGAAAGAGAGAAGAAGAAAGAGAGGAGAGAGAGGGGGGAGGAAAGAAAGATGAGCGGAGGAGAAAGAGAGAGAGAGCGAGAGAGAGAGAGAGCGAGAGAGAGAAAAGAGAGAAAAGAGAGTAGGAGAAACAGAGAGAGAGGAGAAAGAGAGAGGAGGAGAAAGAGAGAAAGAGAAGAGAGACTTCTTACAAGGGGATCATGATTCAGGTACCTCCCCATGTCCAAGGTCCACCTCACTGTGAGCAGCCTGACCCTTGACCCAGAGGCAGGGTTCAGGGCTGACGTGTCCTCAGCAGGAGCCAGAGGGAGGGTTTCAGGTTGCTCCTGGAGGCAGAGGAGTGTTCAGGTCTGCTCCTGGAGGCAGGAGGCAGAGGGAGTGTTCAGGTCTGCTCCTGGAGGCAGAGGGAGTGTGCAGGTCTGCTCCTGGAGGCAGAGGGAGGGTGCAGGTCTGCTTGGAGCAGAGGGAGTGTCAGGTCTGCTCCTGGAGGCAGAGGGAGTGTTGCAGGTCTGCTCCTGGAGGCAGAGGCAGAGGCAGTGTTCAGGTCTGCTCCTGGAGGCAGAGGGAGTGTGCAGGTCTGCTCCTGGAGGCAGAGGGAGTGTGCAGGTCTGCTCCTGGAGGCAGAGGCAGTGTTCAGGTCTGCTCCTGGAGGCAGAGGGAGTGTTCAGGTCTGCTCCTGGAGGCAGAGGGAGTGGTTCAGGTCTGCTCCTGGAGGTAGGAGGCAGAGGGAGTGTTCAGGGCTGCTCCTGGAGGCAGAGGGAGTGTTCAGGTCTGCTCCTGGAGGCAGGACCCAGGGCTCCGTACAAACCAGGCAGCACTTGGATACGATGGCCAAAGTTCTGTGCGTACGTGTGCATGTGCATGTAAGACGTAGAGATCACATGCAGGGTATGGTACACCTCTAAATCACGGTCAACATGACATTGCCTCTGGTGGGTACTGGTTCTCTCTCTCTCTCTCTCTTTCTCTCTCTCTCTCTCTCTCTCTCTCCTCTCTCTTTCTCTCTCTATCTCTCTCGCTCTCGCTCTCTCTCGCTCTCTCTCTCTCTCTCGTCTCTCTCTCTCTCTACCTATCTCACTATCCCAAGGGAAACACACATCTTTACTGGTTGGTCAGGACTTCAGGACAATAGACTAACAGGGAGAGAAAGAGGATGAAAGGGAGAAGAGAGACAGAGGGAGCGAGAGAAAGGGCGAAAGAGGATGAGAGAGAGAGATGGGAGCAGATCCATCCCCATGGTCTCCCAGCGACAGCACAAGCAGAGCTCAAAGGGGCTCAACAGGGCGGCACTAACACTATTGTCTCTCTATCAGACCCACATTGTCTTGTGTGTTTGTGTTTGTGCATTGGTGTGTGTGTGTGGTGTGTGTGTGTGTGTGTGTGTGTGTGTGTGTGTGGCATGCATGCATGCCAGATATGGCGTGTGAATGTTGTGAGAGGGATGAGCTCATGACGCGTGGTTCTGTGTGTTTAAGGTTCATGCTTTATGTTACGAGTGTTTATGTTCAGAGATAGAAGAGGCTGTGTGAGTGGGTCCGTGTGTGTGTGTGTGTGTATGAGAGAGAGAAAGACAGAGAGGCCGACAGTGTGTGTGTACACTTGTGTGTGTACATGTGTGTATGTGTGCGTGTGTGTGTGTGTGTGTACACGTGTGTGTGCGTGTCTCAGGGTGGAGTTGTGTGTTTGTCAGTCACATTTTCAACCCTTGTGTGACATCACTGCTTTTAGTACACAGGTCAGTGATACTACACTGTTGATCTCATCTTGGTAACACTAACCCTGCCACACACACACCACACACACACACACACACACAAACTCACTGGCAGTGTCAACACCACCTTATCCACCTCAGTGTGGGCGCTGCCAGCTCCAATACAGATACCAGGAGGGTTAAGGTGGACCGGTTTAGATCTACAATCCCCAATGGGGTTAGTCATGTATTGTGTCCAGAACACCTTAAGTCAGCTGCTGCAGTTCACTGAGCAGGTATTGGTTCCAGTCAGACTAAGAGATAACCTGCTTTAACAGGTACTAGAACAACAACAGTCTGGGTTGTTAAAACAGTATCATTAAACCAGAGTTCTTTATATACTCACAGAATGTACCCAGTAGGTTTACGACCCCTTTATTGGATACCTATATTCTCTCTCCTATATACAGCTATGTATTATGTAATATATATTATATCTATATGTTTTCCACCCTAAGTAGTCTATAGACAGTGTCAGTGTTACATGTGTAAATGAAGGTAATGAGGAAATGAAGAACCACAGTCACAAACAAGGAAGTGACATCATGTTTGATTTGATTTGAAAAGGCATTGATACTTAATATGTACATTAAACACCATTCCCAAAAACTAAATAGTAAAAAATCAAGCTTCAGAAATTCAATAGAACAATATTCAGGCTTCTCAAATTCGAATTGTGAAATTCAGACCCAAGTTTTTTTTCCGAAAAAGTTCAGATTGCAACATACAGGATACCAAGTGTTGCTTGCCTCAGACCGGACCTCTCTCCTCAGACCCCAGGTTGTGATTGGA
>CAEFZP010003502.1:0-15000 GCA_903064625.1 Mallotus villosus | reverse complement strand
TTAGGACAGGACGGGGGTGGTGTGGGGGCAGGTTAGGAGGACAGGACGGGGGTGGTGTGGGGGCAGGTTAGGAGGACAGGACGGGGGTGGGTGCAGGGGGCAGGTTAGGAGGACAGGACGGGGGTGGTGCGGGGCAGGTTAGGAGGACAGGACGAGGGTGGTGTGGGGGCAGGTTAGGAGGACAGGACGGGGGGTGGTGTGGGGGCAGGTTAGGAGGACAGGACGGGGGTGGTGAGGGGCAGGTTAGGAGGACAGGACGGGGGTGGTGCGGGGGCAGGTTAGGAGGACAGGACGAGGGGTGGTGTGGGGGCAGGTTAGGAGGACAGGACGGGGGTGGTGCGGGGGCAGGTTAGGAGGACAGGACGGGGGTGGTGTGGGGGCAGGTTAGGAGGACAGGACGGGGGTGGTGCGGGGGCAGGTTAGGAGGACAGGACGGGGGTGGTGTGGGGGCAGGTTAGGAGGACAGGACGGGGGTGGTGTGGGGGCAGGTTAGGGACAGGACGAGGGGTGGTGCGGGGGCAGGTTAGGAGGACAGGACGGGGGTGGTGTGGGGGGCAGGTTAGGAGGACAGGACGGGGGGTGGTGCGGGGGCAGGTTAGGAGGACAGGACGGGGGGTGGTGTGGGGGCAGGTTAGGAGGACAGGACGGGGGTGGTGTGGGGGGCAGGTTAGGAGGACAGGACGGGGGGTGGTGCGGGGCAGGTTAGGAGGACAGGACGGGGGTGGTGTGGGGGCAGGTTAGGAGGACAGGACGGGGGTGGTGTGGGGGCAGGTTAGGAGGACAGGACGGGGGTGGTGTGGGGGCAGGTTAGGAGGCTTTAAGAAAGCTTTAAACAATCAATGGTAATCATTTAAATGGGATCAGAAAGGATGGGAGGCCAAGAGAGGAGAGGAGGGCAGGTGAGGAGGACAGGTGAGGAAGACAGGTGAGGAGAGGAGGGCAGGTGAGGGCAGGTGAGGAGGACAGGTGAGGAGGACAGGTGAGGAGGACAGGTGAGGAGGAGGGCAGGTGAGGAGGACAGGTGAGGAGAGGAGGGCAGGTGAGGAGGACAGGTGAGGAGAGGAGGGCAGGTGAGGAGGACAGGTGAGGAGAGGAGGACAGGTGAGGAGAGGAGAGCAGAAGAGGGCAGGCGAGGGTAGGAGGTGAGGAGAGGAGGGTAGGAGCCATGTGCTTCCAAAAAACTAAACCATTTTCAAAGGTTCAAAAAGATAATTGGGGGTCAGCTTTGATTTCATAACTTTTAACAGCTAAGAACAATAGCCGCCTCCGTTTCTCCGTATCATTCCATTTAAAACAGATGAGCAGGAGAGGAGGGCAGGAGAGGAGGGCAGGAGGGCAGGAGAGGAGGGCAGGAGAGGAGGACAGGAGAGGACAAATGAAAGTGGTAAGCTCAAACTTCCTCTCATGTCCAGCAGCTGATACTCAGACAGACTCAGTCTGCTGAGAAACAGGTCATGTGAGTTTTCAGGGTCTTCTGGGTAAACAAGGTGTGATGAGCTGTGATGTGCAGTAGTTAGTGGAAGGGCTTTAGGATGCTTGAAGGTTGTGTGAGGACAGAATGTGTCCCACTCCAACAAGCGTCCTCATCAGGGCTCTGAATCAGGCCTCTGAATCAGGGCTGTGTGATCAGTGTGTGTGTGTCAGTGTGTGTGTGTTCATGTCAGTGTGTGTGTAGGTTAGACATGATGCAGGAGTGGGCTTGCCTGAATGGGTGTGACGATGTGTGCGTTGGTTGAGTCAGAGAATCTGTGTTTGTGTGCAAACGTATGTGAATGAGTGTGTCAGCCCTCTGACGACTCTACAGCATCAGCCACATGTCCAAGTGGGAGCTGTGTGTGTGTTTGGCCCACACACGCATGTCGCACGTGTGTGTGTGTGTGTGTGTGGTGTGTGCAGGGGAGCAGGAGAGGAGGCCTTTAGTCATTTAGCAGACGCTCTTATCCAGAACGACTTACAGTAAGTACAGGGACATTACCCCGAGGCAAGTAGGGTGAAGTGCCTTGCCCAAGGACACGTCATTTGGCACGGCCGGGAATCAAATTGGCAACCTTCAGATTACTAGCCCGATTGCCTAACCGCTCAGCCACCTGACTCCCCTAGACGTATCACACATGCTCACAGACACGTTATGGACCTGGATGTGGTGCCCACACACGTTCTACACCCTGAGTTTGAGTGAGTCTTTGTGGGTGTACGGCATGCGTGTGTTGGAGGGGTGTGGGAGTGTGTATATATATATATCCCCCATCTGTTTGTTGGTGTGCAGATGCAGATGCAGAAATAGCAGATTGGCACTAAACTTAGAGGTAGGGATCATGTGGCAGAGAGAGAGAGAGAGGGAGAGAGAGAGAGAGAGAGAGAGAGGGGGACATGGACAGTAACTGAAGAGAAGAGAGAGAAATGTGGATTGTAATATATTGATACTGTGGAGAACTGGTTTATTTGGAGGAAGAATGTACATAAGGACAGGAGAGGGGGAGAGGGAGAGAGAGAGAGGGGAGAGAGAGGAGGGAGAGATAGGGGAGAGAGAGGAGACGAGAGAGGGAGAGAGAGAGAGAGAGCTGTGGGGAGTCTGTGTCGGGATGAGAGTGCGGATGAGTTGAGAGGGGGTGTCGCGAGAGTGGGGAGATGCGGAGAGAGAGGGCGCGAGAGAGCGTGGAGCAGAGAGAGTGGGAGAGGGGCTAGAGATGAGAGCGAGAGCGAGAGAGATGGGGGAACAGGGAGAGAGCGAGAGGGACAGCGAGAGAGAGGGGGAGAGAAGGGGGCGGAGAGAAAGAGAAGGGCATCGGAAACAGTGTGACAGTATATTTAGAGAAGACGGATAAAACTGCGCTGATGCAAGCACCCAAACCTGGAGCTCGTCAATCAGACTAACTCATTCACAAACCTGGAGACCCTCAATCAGACTAACTCATTCACAAACCTGGAGACCCTCAATCAGACTAACTCATTCACAAAAGCCTAGAGTTATGTTTTATATTATACTATCTTTTTAAATGTATATTATTGACCTTGACTCCAACACATCTGATGCCATGCTAAATGACAATGGATCAGAGGTATAGAGGTGTGTTTACCAGTGATCATGTGCAGCAGTGTCATGATCACATGACCTGATCACATGACCCCTCTAACACAACAATCATTTCAACAGATCCGGCTTGATTCCAAATCCCTTTAGCATCAGATGTCATCTCACACTGGACTTGAACCGTGGCAAGATCCGTCACCCATCCAAGGAACCAGGTCAGGCATCATCCAATCATCTCCTCCTGCTCCTGTGTGTCATCAGCAGCACATCCAATCATCTCCTCCTGCTCCTGCGTGGCTCCCTGGCGCTTCAAAGTGACACCACCTGCCTCTCTGACTCCACCTGCCTCTCTGACTCCACCTGCCTCTCTAACACCACACCCCAGTCCACATGGCGTCCTCGACCTGCTCTGAGCACATGTTTGGACGGGAGTGCGTCCCACATCTCACGACCCGCTCACACAACGTGATGCTCTCTCTTACGTATCTCCACAGCCAGCCTGCCTGGACCCCTCCCAACCCTGACAGCATCAACCCAGCCTGGAGATGCTAATGTGTTCATCATCCAGGCTGCCTGGACCACTCCCAACCCTGACAGCATCAACCCTGCCTGGAGATGCTAATGTGTTCATCATCCAGGCTATTCCAGATCAGGCCATAAGGGAGAGTGGGAGGGCTTCCCTGCAGTGCCATGGATACATCATCAGAGATGCCAGTGACTCAGCAGCAGGGAGAGGGCGTGAGGTCACATGACGTAAGGTCACATGACGTAAGGTCACATGACCCTCCGGACAGGGCCACAGCGAGCGTCCCGTGGTGCTCCGTGTGTGTGCGGGGGTTCTCTCTGTGTGAGACGAAGAATCGCTCAGCTTCTGAGAAACACAGAGCGGTGAGTGCACTCGCGTCATTTCACATGTTTCCAGAATCTGAAGGCTTTCTTGGAAGTCAAGCTAAAGTCCTACATTAAAAAAGATATATTTTTTTAAACAATACCCGCCATTTTAGTTAAGGCGAAAAACACAGAACTCTTCAACTGACTGTTGTGACAGCTGATTATATCATAACGTACCACAAAATGCCCCAAGTTAAGTCCTACTGCCTCCCAGGTTCAATAATACAACATATATTGTTGCATTACACTAAATATGTATCTGATTATTTATACAACGGATTACAAACTGTAGGTCTGAAAGAGGATTAGCCATAGGGATTAGCCCACTCTTCTTCGCGGTGTAGGCTTCTAAACAGCGACGCTAAGTGGCAATTAGTGTGTACTGCATGTGCTTTGCGATGAATAGACTTCTTGATTTTAAAGTCAAATTTCACTCTTTATCGTCGTGGAAATATTTTCTTTACATATTTCACCCCCGTTACATAATCTGTCTGTACATAGTTTAAGTGATTGTAGTCCGGTTCTTTCAGACCCCCTCAGGGTATAAGAAGTCGGGATGAGGCCTCAGTCCCAAGAGGATCTCGATGGCCAAATGTAATTACTGAGCTCTATTCAGATTTCAACTCAGTTCGCTCTCCGATATTTTATTATGTATGACAATATTAACGAGTTTTTCATTCATTATCCAAAAAACTAAACCATTCTCAAAAGTTTTAAAAAGATAATTGGGGGGGTCAGCTTTGATTTCATAACTTTTAACCGCTAAGAAGAATAGCTACCTCAGTTTCGCCTTATCTTTCCATTTAAAACAGATGAAAATAACGCAGGCACATTTACATAATTACATTCATGGGACAATAACATCGCCCTGTCTGCTTTTTCACATTGAACTGAATATATTTCAATATCTTTACAGGTGTAAGCATTGCAGGCGCCACCTGTAGTTTGTATCTAATCTACCCATCTTCCTTTCCCTGCTACCAGCGGAGAAGAATGTTTCATTCTGTTACGTACCTTCCCTTACAGTGTCAGATTAAATCGCAAACTATCATCACATCAGTCAGTGTAGACGCGGAGAGGGCGTGCAGACGCGGAAAGGGCGTGCTGTGGTCGAGGTTCAGGGATATGATTACTGGCGTTTATCTGGGTTAATCGGCTCGTGTAAAGGTCGTGATATGGGGTAAACCTAACCATTTCCACCGAACCTTGATATAGAAAATGTCATCTGTCAGCTTTGAAACATTATCTACACAGAGCACCTGAAAACGACAGGTAGCTGAGTCCCGCTGCTCACGTTATATCTCCACCTGGCTCTTGTGGGGTTAGGATATCAGACAAGGAGAGGAGAGAAGGGATGAGATCGAAGAAGTGACACTAAGAATAGAATAAAAAACACACACACACCTTGTTTTAAAAGTAAGACTTGTAAGCATATTGTTTTGTTTTTATGTTATGGTTTGTTCAGTTTACAGTTTATTTTCAAGTTCATTTAGTCATTCCAGTCGAGGGTAAACATGATTGTAATTGTTGTTTCCAACACTATTAAATGCTTTTGTTTTGCCAGACAAACACGCTCTCAAACACACATGCCGTACCTAAAACAAACACACACACACGCGCACACACACACACACACACAGCATCCTATCAAGCTTTCATACAGACATGTAGTGACAAATGGATATGAGGTTTTCTCTCTCACACACACCTCTCTCTCTCTCACACACACACACACACCCTCTCTCTCTCACACACACACACACACCTCTCTCTCTCACACACACACACACACACCACCACACCTCTCTCTCTCTCACACACACACACACACACACCTCTCTCTCTCACACACACACACACACACTGTCTCTTGCTCTCGTGTCTAAGTTCTTAAGTGCAAGTGTTGAAGAGTGATTCCTTCAGATACTCTTCACTCTCCTCACCTCCCACTACTGGAACCAAGATCCAGCCCCTCCACCCCAGATCCCAGGACCCCTCTGGTGCACAGTCTAGTCTAGCCTGACCCCTCACAATGCAAACCTCTGGTCTTGCCCAGGAAGTGTGGGACAGCACCGGGCTCGAGACAGCGTGCGTCTGTGGCCGGTGTTGATCGCTTAAACTCACTCCTCAAGTATGTAACAGGCCACCCGCGCCAGCGAAGAGTTGGCTTTTCGGGATGTCAGAGGTGGCGGGATGTCTGTGTCCACGTCTCCACACAGGCAATGCCAACACAGAGGTGGCTGCTGTGTCCACGTCTCCACACAGACAAGGCCAACACAGAGATGGCTGCTGTGTCCACGTCTCCACACAGGAAAGGCCAACACAGAGATGGCTGCTGTGTCCACGTCTCCACGCAGGCAAGGCCAACACAGAGGTGGCTGCTGTGTCCACGTCTCTACACAGGCAAGGCCAACACAGAGATGGCTGCTGTGTCCATGTCTCCACACAGGCAATGCCAACACAGAGATGGCTGCTGTGTCCATGTCTCCACACAGGCAATGCCAACACAGAGATGGCTGCTGTGTCCATGTCTCCACACAGGCAATGCCAACACAGAGGTGGCTGCTGTGTCCACGTCTCTACACAGGCAAGGCCAACACAGAGATGGCTGCTGTGTCCATGTCTCCACACAGGCAATGCCAACACAGAGATGGCTGCTGTGTCCATGTCTCCACACAGGCAATGCCAACACAGAGATGGCTGCTGTGTCCATGTCTCCACACAGGCAATGCCAACACAGAGATGGCTGCTGTGTCCACGTCTCCACACAGGCAATGCCAACACAGAGGTGGCTGCTGTGGTTGTCATGGGGCCAGCAGGGATAAGACATCTGTGGTTTTAGCACCACATACAAGCCAGAATGACGCTATTAGCATTCAGAGTGAAACGTGACAAACTTTTATTTCAGATTCTCCAATCTGGAAGCTAAACTAAGCGTGGCTCCACCAGCCCACTCTGGCCGTAACTACTGTTAACCCATCTGGTCATTCCCAATATACACAACAGCAAAATACAAAGTAAAACCCTCCCAAAATAATCAACCACAAGAAAATTGAGCTTCAAGTTTGTAAAAATGCTTACATAACATTTCATTTCAGCAGAATCCAAGTCATTGGAATGAAGACGCTTGAGAGTTCCGTGACCTCCATGACCTATGGAGGCTCCTCCCACTGTCCTCATCATCACCATCATCACAGTCAGCATCATCGTTACCATAGCTACGACAGGAAGTCCGCTCTTCTCACAGCACTGGAGGGCTCCCATGGTTCATAAGGTGCAAGTCTCTGCGAAGACGAGTTCTTTCGGAGCGATGGTTTTAGGTTGGTAAAGTTTGTCGACGTCCTCTGTCCTACTTTATGTGATCCCTTACACACATAACCGGGTGATCCTCATGTACAAGGTCCAGCAGATGTTATATATTCATAGACGTAACTATGGTTTAGCTTCTTCTGTAGTTTACAGTATGATCTAGATGTTCTCTGCTGCTCTTAGTAATGTAATAATGCGCCACACACACATGTACTATTGCAGGTATACATTCACGCACGCAGACACTCCCTGACACTGTGTTTGGAACGCTGGATAGCTAAGTAGAGAACAAGTCTGACGTGTTTCTCCCGTCCTCATCTCAGTCCAGCAAGCAGGTTCTGGTCATCCACAACACCCTACACCTCTCCAGCACCTCCTTTCCTCCAGCTCTTCTGCCTCTCCTCCTTTCTCCAGCTCTTCTGCCTCTCCTCCTTCCTCCAGCTCTCCTGCCTCTCCTCCTTCCTCTCCGGTCAGCCAGGTGGTGTGGAGGGGAGAGGATGATGAGGAGCACATCTTGGTTGACAGTCTTTGTGCCTGCGCTTTATTTAACCCTACGACATCGGAGAAGTAGGAGTATGGACCAGACAGAGATTGAGGAACGTATCAAGCGATCATGGTTCTACCGTACCACAGAGAATCACAAACCTGGAACCACTGGAGTGTTCTGGAGTGTTCTATCACGGACACGTCTTCGTCTGTTTCACTCTGCCGGTCAAACACCTTTTGCGGTGTGTTTGTTTTGTTGTCATGGACAACCTCCAAGTCATCAACCCACTGGACAAGTCACGTTAGACATGCTTCATCTCAAGTCCACAGTTTGATCAAACTGCTACAACCAGCCCAGTGCGAAACAAGGACCGGGTCGCCGGTTCATTGGATGGAAACTAAACAAAAAGAGAAACTTTGAAAACCCTCCTATCAGTCTGTGTTGACGTACTACGAGCTACGTTCACTAGTCTTTTAACCCCAGCCTGCATCCTCTGGCTTAGTGTGTCCAATCAAACCATGTTGTTCCCCTGATCCCTGGGGGAGATCCATGGAGGAGATCTAAAAAAGGCAATAATAACTCAGCAGAGATCCGTTTAGTCATTTATTTCAGCCGCAGATGGCTTGTCAACCAATCACATCCCTTAGAATTGCTTCAGCGATCTGGTGAGATCTGTGTGTTGGGTGGGCTTGTGATCCACTCCTGTGGAAGGACTCTAGCTCCGCCCACACACCGTGTTATAAATGCTTTAATAGGTGTGCGTGTTTCAACCTGCTTGTTCTGCAGCATGTTGAGACACACACACACTGTGCTTAGCTTGTGGCACCCCACAGCACTAAGCACCTGAAGGCCTTCCAACTCAAGACACACACACACACACACACACACACACACACAGACCTATCTTCTAAACACACACACACCTCAGGTCCCCTAAAAAACACAAAAATTGAGAGCTGGAAATCTTCCTTAATGGTTTCCAGCTCCTTCCTTCTCTTTTCCCAGCCTCTCGTCCTCCCCCCCGCCCGGGGAGGCTGGCCACAGAGACGACGACGCCAGTGGAGACGGCCGTTGCTAGGAGATGAGGAGGGCAAGGAGCAGGAGCATCGCCGCGGTGATGAGGAGACGATCTCTGGACGGGCTGCTCCCACTAACACTCTTCTCCAGTTTGGGGATCACAGCGTTGAAGTCATCTGGAGGGGGGGGGGAGAGAGGGGAGGGGAGAGCAGGGGGGGAGAGAGGGGGAGAGGGGGGGGAGGAGAGAGCAGGGGGGAGAGAGGGGAGAGGGGATGAGGGGTGGAGGGGAGGAGAGAGAAGGGGGGAGAGAGGGGGAGAGGGGGGGAGGAGAGAGCAGGGGCTGAGAAGAAGCGGGGGAAGAGGGGGTGGGACGGACCTTTATTGAGGAACAGGGGGCGAGAGTTTTGCGGAGAGAGTCCAAGGAGCCCGCAGAGGCGGGGGGA
This sequence comes from Mallotus villosus, assembly GCA_903064625.1. Lineage (NCBI taxonomy): Eukaryota > Metazoa > Chordata > Actinopteri > Osmeriformes > Salangidae > Mallotus > Mallotus villosus. The sequence goes on along the minus strand of CAEFZP010003502.1, from coordinate 5,822 downwards.
GGAACCATAGAGAGAAGGGGGGGAGAGAGGGGGGTGCGGGTCGAGAGCAGGAGAGAGGGGAGACGGGGGGGAGGAATAGAGAAGCCAGCGGGGCGGAGAGAGGGGGGTGGATGAGAGATAAGGTGGGGGAGAGAAGACCAGAGGGGCGTGATGAGCAGAGGAGAGAGAACGGGGCGGCGACGAGACGACCGCAGGGGGAGATGACGAAGAGGGGGAGGGAAGAGGGGGAAGAGAGGCGGAGAGACTGAGGAGGAGGGGGATCACTGAGGAGGCGGGGGAGGAAGAGAAGGAGGGTGAGATAGGAGACTTGTGGATAGCAGAGCATGCCGGCGAAAGGGAGGAGCAGCAGAGGGGGTAGATGAGAAGAGGAATGAGAGAAACATAAGGGGCCGAGAGAAAGGAGAGAGACAGAGGAGACGAAACATAAAGTAAGACAAAGAACAAAAACCTTCACAGAAGAACAGGAAACATGTGGACAACACAAGCTTATGGTCTGACTGGTGACACACGTCCAGACACACATAAACACACACACCTGGTGCACCTGGTCAGGGCTAAAAAATACCTGTTCTAATGACGCCTCAGCCACGAGAGAAGCTCCCAGACAGAGCCTCGCTTAACAACCTCCTTCAGGAGCCCCAGTGACACGGCATCCTGAGACACGATGATTCACATGATTCTCTGTATGTTCATGTACTCATCCTCATCCTCATGTCTTCCCACACACTTCCTGTTTTCTGAGCTGGAGGGGTGTGTCACACACTACCACAACTCACGCAAAAAACGTTTCTAAGGTAAAACAAATATGATCTATTTTGTTTTACAAAAAAAAACTAGAAATGATTTGGTGTCTTGTTGTGTGAAAAACACGTTCAACGTCCTCTCCTTTCATGACTTTTGGAGAGAAAAAAAGTCAAACAAATGTATAAAGTTGAATCTTTTTGGTTTGAAATAAAAAGTTGACTAATGTTATTCAGCTGGTTGTGCCGCACGTGCACGCTGCTCACGCGCACTACGCGCGTAGGACACCAACAAATAGCCAACTGAAAAAATCATCATAGTTATAATACTTATAATGTCCATATTATTTCAGTATAGAATATCAGTATAGGCATCTATATACAAAACAGCAGGACAAGAGATATATTTAAATGCTCAAAAAAGTTACGACGACAAAATCCACACTCAACTTCCCAATCTCGCCGTGGGTGCACTTTCCTATCTCAGTGGCCTGACAAACTTTGACAGTTGGCTGAGGTCAACTTTTCGAGAACTGGCTCAAAAGGGTAACAGCTAGTCTGGGGAAGAAAAGAAGAGAAAGAGACGAGAGAGATGGTGCCCGTGTATCACTTTCAGGTAAGTCTATGTTAATCATTGTGAATACGGGAAATGTGCTGCTAATGAATGGTTAGCCTATGCATACACCTCGAACTCTTGATGCTATTGCTAATGTTAGCAGACTCAAATATGCAAGCTAATTGAGATTTTACTGTAAAACTATCTATGCATTTATTCTATGCAAGGCTGACGCCAGCTAGCTGTTACTTTACATTCTATGATGCTTGTATATTCGATTTATCAAATAGTTTTTAAATTAGTAATAAAGGCGGAGAGCGCCTTGGCTGCTTCAGTTTTAAATGTTATAATTTGGAAACCAGGCTAAGAAACGTAAGGGTGGGGCTGAAAAATTAAGAGACAAAAATACATCACCTTTTCTAGACGAGGTATTTTACATTAATGTTTTTTTACATAAAGCTCAAAAAACGATTTGCGCTCAAATAAAGCCCCCAAAAATTATCATAAAAACAGCATAAAGGAATGATGCTTAGGGCACCAAAATAGCTATCAGCGGCACTGCGTAGCTGCACATCCCCGTACAGCAGTGTGTGTGCGAGAGAGCAGAGTGTGTGTGTGTGAGCGTGTTTGCGTGTGTGTGAGCGTGTTTGCGTGTGTGTGTGACCGGGAGGTGTGAAGGGCAGATCTGGCAGGTCAAACGTTAGCGAGCACGTGAAGAGGGTTCTGGCAGGTCAAAACGGTAGCTAGCACGTGGAAGAGAGATAGGTGTGTGTGTGATGCTATTCTCACGCTACAACAGCACGACGTCTGGTCAGGAGCCTGCCAGAGGGATGAGGGAGGGTGGTGTGTGTGTGTGTGTGTGTGGTGTGTGGTGTGTGTGTGTGTGACTGTGTGACTGTGTGTGACTGTGTCACTGTGACCTTCCACCATCCTGAGAGCATGAACATGATCCACACAAGCGCATGAGGCTTAGCCTTGTTCAACTTCACTGTCATGCTAATACAGATCTGATTTGAGATCTCTACATACTATGTGTGGTGTGTGTGTGTGATGTGTGTGTGTGGTGTGTGTTGTGTGTGTGTGTTGTGTGTGTGTGTGTGTGACTGTGTGTGTGTGTGTGTGTAGTCTGTGTTTGCACCGATCGTAATTATGGTCTGATTAGCATTAGCGAAGCATCCACAATGACTGCATGCCACGGCGACCAGCGGCGAGAGATGAGAACGATGAAGGGGCACGGATTCGGACCCGCACGAGTTCAGACAGGAAGAAGAGCAGTGTCTTAGCGCAGGTGACGGTCACCTCCTGTTGAACCCTGTTGAACGTTCTGTGCATCGCTCCATCACGCCTAGCTCATGCGCTCAATTCAAGTCTCTATCAATCGCAGAGTCACACCTGATCTGCCATCCGCACTTCGCACACCTAAACACGCACGGACACACTAACAGAGGAAGAAGATTACGAGGGTGGGTTCAGACACATGCTGATACGGCCATGTAGCAACACATCCAAGAAATTCAACTATTGTGGTTTAAGTGTCTGCCATCAGCCAGTCTGATGCGTGTTTGTTTAGAACAGACAGTGATTCATGTAACACTCCGCCAATCCACCCCCAACAACCATGGCAGCTAGTCAGCGCTGGGCTGGCCGACACATCATTATTGAAGCTAATGTTTTAATGATCTTATGTAATTATACTGAGACAGGTCACAGTAGGTTAGTGGTATAGGAGAGCTTGATCTGTGTGTGTGTGTGTGTGTGTGTGGTGTGTGTAGTGTATGTGTGTGTGCAGTGCATGTGCGTGAGACTCCCAATATCGTTAATTTTGATTTTCTGGGTTGAGTGTGTAGACTGGTTCTGTAGGCTTTGGTTTCGTCATCTACATCAGAGGCTGAGAGAGAGAGAGAGAAGAGAAAGTGAGGTGAAGAAGGAGAGAGCGGGAGAAAGAGAGAGGGGGTTGTTAAAGCATTTCTGTGTGCCACATCATTTGAAAGAAGCCCAGAGTGTTGTGGTGAGAGAGAGAGAGAGAGAGAGCGAGAGATGATGGGAGAGAGAGAGAGAGGGAGAGCAGTACACGTTAGCACGACGCGCGCGCGACGCGCGCGAGAGCTGCAGCGAGCAGTCCTCTGTTGGAGCACGAGACGCGCGCGCGAGCGCGAGATAGAGAGAGAGCGAGAGCTGGTGGTTAAAACACCACGCCTCTGAGTAGCCAGCAGGCTGATGAGACCCAACCTTACTCGTGGGAGACGGAGAGTTTTAGGAAGGGGAGGGTGCCGACTCAGGAGGGGTGTTGTGGTGACGTGTGTGTGTGTCACGGAGGGTGTGTGTGTGTGTTCTGTGTGAATTGAAGGAGAAATGACAGAGGAGGACAGAGAGAGAGAGGCTCTATGGGGATGTGAGAGTTTAGAGGAGTGACAGATCTGGGATCAAGCTGAGAGAGAGAGAGAGAGAGAGGGTGTGTGGAGAGGGAGAAAGGTAACACATACATATACGACAACCACCCACTGACCGCACACACTGAAAATAAAGGAATCTGACAGGGAGGCGAGGGAAAGAGAAGAGAGAGAGACACCGGGAAAGAGAAGAGAGAGACATTTACGGGAATAGAGTAGAGAGAGACACAGGGGAAGAGAGAGAGAGAGAGACAGGGACGAGAAGAGAGAGACATAGGGAGAGTAGAGAGATGAGAGACCAGGGAGAGAAGAGTAGAGAGAGAGACACAGGGGAAGAGAGACGAGAGAGAGACATAGGAAATGAGTAGAGAGAGAGACACAGGGGACAGATAGAGAGAGAAGAATGGGTGGAGCTGGCTTCTCCCTCTTCGGCAGGACTGGAAGGAGGAAGTAAAGAGGGAACGAGGGTAGGCGCGAGGAGAGGCGAGGGAGAGGGGGAGGAGGAGGAGCAGTTGGAAAGAGAGAGGCAGGAGGAGGGAGGTAGGTAGAGGAGAGAGAGGCAGGGAGGGAGGTAGGAGGCGAGAGGCAGGAGGAGGGAGGTAGGAGAAGAGAGGCAGGAGGCAGGAGGTAGAGAGGCATGGAGGGAGTAGGAGGATGTCAGAGGCAGGAGGATGAGAGTAGGCGGAGAGAGGTGAGGAGAGAGGCAGAGGAGGAGGTAGGAGAAGAGAGGCAGGATGGAGAGAGGCAGTGAGGAGGTAGGAGGAGAGAGGCGGGCGGAGGCGAGCAAGGTAGGAGGACGCGAGGCAGAGGTAGGTAGGAGAGAGGTAGGAGAGAGAGCGGCAGGAGGCGAGAGGCAGGAGGAGTGGAATGGGAGGAGAAGATGAGGCAGGAGGAGAGATGGCAGGGCGGGAGGTAGGAGGAGAGAGGCGATGAGAGAGAGGTAGGAGGAGAGAGGCACGGAGAGGGAGGTAGGAGAAGAGAGGCAGGAGGCGAGAGGTAGGGGAGAGAGGGCAGGAGGAGGAAGGTGAGGTAGGAGAAGAGAGGGCGGAGGAGAGGGCAGGGAGGGAGGTAGGAGGAGAGATGGCAGGAGGAGAGAGGTAGGAGGGTAGAGGCAGAGGAGAGAGGCAGGAGGAGGGAGTAGGAGAAGAGAGGCAGGAGGAGAGAGGCAGGAGGGATCGGCGGTGAGGAGGATGAGGGGCTAGGAGGATTGAGAGGGAGGAGTGATGAGATCTGCGACAGGAGGAGGATAGGAGAGAGGCACGGAGGAGGTGTGTGTAGGAGAAGAGATGGCAGGAGGAGAGAGGCAGGGAGGGAAGGTAGGAGGAGAGAGGAAGGAGGCGAGACGGGTAGGAGGAAGACGAGCAGGAGGGAGAGAGGAGGCGGAGGGAGCGGCAGGGAGGTAGGAGAAAGAGAGTGGCAGGAGGAGAGAGGAAGGGAGGGTGGTAGGAGGAGAGAGGCCAGGGAGGGAGTGGTAGGAGGAGAGAGGCTAGTGGAGAGGAAGAAGAAGAGGCTCAGGAGGGTGGGGGGTAGGAGGGGAGAGCAGGACGGAGGGATTGTAGGAGAGAGAGGCCAGGAGGAGAGGGTAGGGAGAAAGAGAGGAAGGGAGGGAGGGTAGATCTGTACTGTAAAGGGCGCAGGGCTAAATTTAGAAGGAGTATTTATAGCTATGTGTGTGTATTTAGGTGGGGGTGTGTTTGTGAGCTTCAGTGTGCGGTGGGTGTGGGTGTGGTGGTGTTGTGGGTGCGGTGTGTGTGTGGGGGGTGTGACTCAAGAGGTAGCAGCAGCAGACGTGGCACCCTTAGTCTAAGGCCAGCTGGGTCCATTGGTGTGCGTGGGTGTGGCTTCTAAACACAACACCACGGTAAGTAAGGAAAACTGCGTGAGTCCAATTCTGCAGCAGCTCAAGCTGTCGGATCTCGGCAGTAATGATGCTCAAATTTATTTTTACTGTAGTATGACATGCAAGATGCAGAATTTACTGTGATTGATAATCACCAACGTAGCACAAATGCAGCCAGCACTGCTCTCACCGATAGATAGTAAGTACTCCGGGCCCACGTGGAATCGTAGCCCAGAGAGAAGGCGCTGTACACCTCTGGAATTCTCGGAGAACTGGATGGGTGCGTGGGGCGAGTG
>CAEFZP010003501.1:10000-14614 GCA_903064625.1 Mallotus villosus | reverse complement strand
CTGACCCGTACCCTGGGGTCAGGGTCGATAACCAGGTCAGGTTGTGTTCAGCACACCTGCCCTAGCGGTCTAAATGCAGACATGCTGGTTCTGTGACCAGACAGTCAGGGTTGAAAGGGAAATGGCTTCGGTCATGACACGTTTGGGTTGAAAGCTTGAATGTATGCAGGCTTGTATGTACAGGGTGAAGCTGTGGTTCTTGGTGTGAAAGATTTCTGAGAATGTGCATGAACAATATTCAAAGAAGCTTAAGGGAAAGCTGCTCGTGCGTGTCTGCTTCCGTCTGCTTCCGCTTCACCTCCACCCTACTCATTACTACTTACTCATCCTTTTCTTTCATCCCTGTTGTCCTCCACCTCTCTCCCCTCCTCCTCTCCTCTCCTCCTCCTCCTCCCCCTCTCCTCCTCCTCCTCCTCTCCTCCAGGCCCAGGAACTGGCTCCTGCTCTCAGACGTTCTGGAGCGTCTGAAGATGTCGTCCCGGGCGTTCCGCTCCTCCTTCTCCCACCTGGAGGTGGCGACCATCGCCGAGGCCGAGTTCTAACCGCCAAGCGTCTCTGTCGCAGCTCTTCTCCTGCCCCGAGGAGCTGGAGGCCTTCCTGCCCGACAGCAAGAGCTGCTGGACCTGGTGGAGACGAGCTGCCGAGCTGGCCGCCATGCTGGGCTCCTCCCTCGAGTGTCTGGACAGCCGCTGGGAGCCCAAGGTCAGCGGCAAGGTCAAGGGTGGCAAGGTGGCCAAGGCGAGGTCGTGACCTTGAGGCGGCGACCCCGGGGGAGAGGACACGGGAGTGTGTGTGAACGAGCGGATACTCAGAGCTGGAGGAAGTGTACATTCTCTTAAGATACCAGACTGGGAGATTCAGGATGTTTGAAACGGATGAGGTTCTCTCTTTGTGAGGAAAACTAGTTCAGTACTACGTTAAAACGAAGAAAATAAACAACCCACGTAAATATAAATGTAATTATGTACATGTACACATTTACAGCTGCATTTGTGTTATGTGTGTATATACATATATATATATATATATATATAGACAGAGAGAGATGTGTATATCCTGTATATCTGCTGCTTTTTGTTGTCATGTTTGCTCAGGTCGTTGTTTTTCGACACTGTTTACAACTATGTACAGGGGCTAGGCTGGTTTTGTCAGTTCTGCCCTGCTTCGAGGTCAAAGGTTATCGTGGTGGCTGTCAGGGGTCAGGGGTCGAGGGTCATGGCTGTGCACTTTGGAGGTCTTCAACAACCCATCTGTCAGGTGGCTAGATATCGTCTGAGCTTGGCTGTCGTACCGTGGGATAATGTTAACGCTGATCTTGCTAGTTCCACAGCTTTTCGTACGTTTATTCCTAGAGTTTGCGGCCCAAACTTGAGCTTTGTTTGTCTCCTATTTATGACGGCAAGTAAGGAAAACATTTATTTGGAAGGTGGTCATGACGTTTTATGAAGCGTGGCATCGGTGAGTTGTAGCTGATGCTTGAACGTGTAAATAAGGAGTTGACCATTTCAGTAGACCTAACTGTTCTGGATCGGTGTTTTAGTTTCCCTTCTGTTCAGTCCAAAATATGTTAAAACGTAAAATAAAATTAATATGCTATCATTTGTATTTATATTTTACAACAAAGGTCCTTTAAATAAATGGTGATATAACAATGTGTTTATCTATGATTCTTCTGTGTATTTTGGCAGTAATCTGCATAAAAATGTTAATAGTTTCCAATTTAGAGATGAGATGAGACAGATATATATAAACAGACTACACTCCGCCGTAAGACATCTAGTGTTTATATACATCTATTCATTGTATTGTACCCCATAGATATATATAAGACTAATATGTATTTATATATATCTATGGGGTACAATACAATGAATGACAAAACAAAATTCACAGGCAGGCCTTTTCAAAACACTACCAAGGGCCACGGTTGATGCTGTTTGACAAAACACCATGGATATACGGACGTTACGAGTTGCTACATCACAGTCGGTGCGTGTCTGGATCGGCGTGTTTTCCGGTTGCGTGTGTCGCTGGATGCAGCTGGTCTATCTGGCGCTAGGCCTTCCTTTGCCCACGGCGGTTTCCCCTTCTCTCAGCGGGGTACAACGAGCCCGCTTCGGGCGCCGCCCCCTACAACGACGGCTTCTCTTTGAAGTCTTCCGTCGCTGCCAGACAGCCAGCCCACGCTGATGACTAGAGACTCGGCGGAGATGACGAAAGTGGAAGACGAGCCTCTGCAACAGGTAACAATACGGACTGGGAGTTTAGAGCGTAGAGAAAGCACAGCAAGGGGCGTCTGTCTATCGTAGAGAATGTTTTTTTTATCGTCGTCGACTAGAAACTGGATTTGCCCGACCGTCAATACAACAGGCTGCGCAGTTCAACCGTTTGACAAAGGCTAGTCTGTGTGTGTGCGCGTGTGAGTTGGAAGGAAAGACGGGAGAATCTACTATACTGTCCATAGCGGTTGTGCGTCTGCATCGAGATCAATGTTTTACAGAGAAGCACTACAAACAAACACTAGCAACATCGTTTACACACCCTGCCCCTGCATAGCAATGGCTCATTATTTTCACTGCCTAAAGGCAGAGCTTGTTTGCATCTGATGCGTGTTGATTTATCTTATTTACACTGTCCCTCCGTGCATAAACATAAAACCATTACATTTATGCTTGCTCTTAGTCATCTAGGTTTTACATAGATATGTATGAGAGCCAGAGACAGGCTGTTATGGCAGACATTGTTTTCCACTGATTTTCCTCGATCAAATCCGGGTCCGTTGCCCTAGCGTGCGTGGTGACAATGATTAGGCCTAACTGGGTCCGGTATCTGCCCGTGGGATTCCAAGTGAACCGTAAACTAGGAAATTCAATTTTAAAATTGGCAATTAAATACACCACACCTTGACAACAACACCGTCTCGGATTGAGTAGTTTGTCATGCACAGTTCACGTGTGTGCTTCTCTGTGTCAGTGTGTGTGTAGCCTACTAAATAAAAGAAAAAACAAGAAAAAACGATAAATTACAGTAGATACGCTAATTATATTTTGTCCCTCAGCAGTTTGGTGCTAGCTAATCCTTCTGCTTATCTCCTCGCCGTGACGTTGGAGTGCTCGTGCTGCTGGAGCGAGCGAAGTGGGAGACGGAATGAGTGGAAGGAAGGAGAGAGAAGGAGAGAGAGAGAGAGTGGCGCGAGGCTGAGCACGAGGGAACAGGAGGAAGGAGACCTTGGCAAGTCCGCTGCCTTCAAGCTGCAGATGCTTCAGTTGGGTTGAAAGAAAGTGTGTGTGTGTGTGTGTGTGTGTGTGTGTGTGGTGTGTGTGTGTGTGTGTGTGTGTGTGTGGTGTGTGTGTGTGTGTGTGTGTGTGGTGTGTGTGTGTGTGTGTGTGGTGTGTGTGTGTGTGGTGTGTGTGTGTGTGTGTGTGTGTGTGTGGTGTGTGTGTGTGTGTGTGTGTGTGTGTGTGTGGTGTGTGTGTGTGTGTGTGTGTGTGTGTGTGTGTGGTGTGTGTGTGTGTGTGTGGTGTGTGTGTGTGTGTGTGTGTGTGTGTGTGGTGTGTGTGTGTGTGTGTGTGTGTGTGTGTGTGTGTGTGTGTGTGTGTGTGTGTGTGTGTGTGTGTGTGTGTGTGTGTGTGTGTGCGGGGGGGGCCGGTGTTGGAGGGGGGGGGCCGGTGTTGGAGGGGGGGGACGGTGTTGGAGGGGGGGGGACGGTGTTGGAGGGGGACGACGACGTCGTTTATTTTTATTTTTTTCCTTCATCGCACATCTGCCGTGTGTGTAGTCCTACTACAAGTGATTGTGTACTTAATTATTCCCGTCTACGTGTATTCATCAAGAGAGATGACGCGGCCTTGGCCGCCGCACACAAACGCGTCCAACGTAGACGCGTTTCCACTCTCGTTCTCTCACGCGGCTCCCGACGCTTAAATAACCTCCACGCTAATGAATTCAGAAGAGGCCTTTCAGGGCGCCGCATGCTGCTAAGAGAGAGAGAGAGGGAGGAAGGGAGGGGAGAAAGGGAGAGAGGGATTGATGTGCGCAGGCATGTCGGCTGGGTGAGCGGGCGGGGGTGGGGAGTCTGAGGGAGAAGGCTGAATAGGCTGGCATTATTCTACTCTGAGGAAAGTGGAGAGCGTCGGTCCCTGGAGGCCAGGACTGTGTATTATGATCGGGTGCAGCGTCCTTTGTGTGTATGTGTGTGTGTGTGTGTGGTGTGTGTGGTAAATGCAGCAGTCTGCATTGGTGTGTGTGCGTGCAGTTGCCTTAGAAAAGGCGGTAGGCCTAGGCCTATATGGCACAAACATCCTCGTATTAAACTATAGCCTACTATACCTGCCATGCAGCACGAATTGGACTGCGCTCCATATCCGTTTGAGCGTTTTAATAACGTTGTTATCAATGCCCCATTACCCTAATCCCAATGACCTTCTGACCTCGTCGGCCAAGACAAACCCCCAAATACAGATCTCTCTCTCACTTCCGTTCTTTCTTACTCTTAAACCTCGGGAGTGAACGTGAAGTTAAAGATGTTTTATTGTTTATTAAAAAATGATCACCTAGCCTAGCTTAACACCGCTTTATGGACGCGCAGACAAGACCGGAAACCCACAAATAGAT
>CAEFZP010003501.1:0-5000 GCA_903064625.1 Mallotus villosus | reverse complement strand
CAGCACATCTAGGCGGAGGATAATATTAGACCGACATCACGCAGCGAGAGGCTGAGAGAAGCTTCGCTAGCGCGAGTGTCGAAGCACGGAGCACGACCGAGTGGTGTGTGTGTGTGTGTGTGTGTGTGCGCTCGCTCGCGTGTGCGAGAGCTGTGAGAGCGACTCGACACCCGCCAGCGCTTGTCCTCATTATCCTCTCCCAGCGCTGCTGCCGCCTGGGCCATGTTAATGCAGGTCACGCTTCACACTCACAAACACACACACACAACACACACACCCCTTTTCTATTCCTGGTCAGGTGTCAGGGTGCTCTCCAACACACACACAATCCTCACGCACACAGTCCTCGTTTCCTGAGTGACAGCACACACACACACACACACGCACACCAACGGCGGCATTATTCCAGGTGTTTAGACCTGGCTTGATGAGTCCCCGCTGGACATTTAGGGGAGCGCGTGTGCTGTGCGCATGTAGGTTATAAGCGTGTGTGTGTGTGTGTGTGTGTGTGTGTGCGTGCGTGTCGGTTGTTCTAGAAAGCTGAAACCATAATCGCAGAACCTCGCCCCTCGCTATTTTCTCTCTCTCTCTTGCTCTCTCCCTTTCTGTCCTCCACTCCCTCCGGTCGCCCTAACCACCTGACCACACATCTCGTCCTGACTGGCTCACCCCTACCCCTCCCATCCCCCCTCCTCCTCTCATCCCTCCCCCCTCTTCTCTCCCTCTTCCTCTCCTCCCCGTGCTCTTTTTACGAGCGGCTATAGGACTTGGAAATGCGTTTTCGCGGTTGCCCCCTGCTCCCTAGCAAAACAAGGCTGCGCGGCTGACGCCGTAAGCGCAGCAAAAAGAAAACAATCAATATTCCTGTCAGGCGTGAGCGATGTCGGGGCGGGAGGGAGGGAGCGAGAAAGAGAGAGGCGGGAGGGAGGTGAAGTAAAGAATTGTGGTGATCTGGGCGGGAGAAAGGGGGCCGCTTCTTTCGCTGCCTGTGTTGTTTTTTTTCCCCTCGCCTGTCTCTCACTTTTCTGCTCTCTCGCTCTTTAACCGTCCCCCCCCTCCACCCCCATTCACCCCCCTCTTCTCAGTCTTCCGAGCCGTGTGTGTTAGTGTGTATTTGTCCGTCTGGTTGTAGGCTGCCATGCCTGGTTTGGTGTTCGTTCCCAACGCTACCAGGCTCAAGCTGTGCCGTCACTCAAGAGCTGAGAGGCGAAGCTAGTCGCGCGGAGTTTACCACCACGCAACGTGTGTGTGAGGTCTGTGAATGAGTGCGTTTGGCAGGACTGTTCAGTGAGTCAGCGAGGAGCCACCATTATCTATCTCCTCTCTCCCCTCTCCCCTCTCTCCCTCCCTCCCTCCCTGCCTGCCTGCCGTCTTTAAAGCTTCAGAGCGGAGGCAGACTCCACTCACCTCCTTCCGTTTTCAACTTCCAACCCTCCCCCACACCGTCACAAAAATGCGAATCTGGGAAACCCGGCCAATGTGAATACCTCTCTCACCAAGCCTTGTTAAGTTGGAGCATGGCGCGTGTGTGTGTGTGCGTGTGTGTGCGTGCGTGTTGTGTTAAAAAGCAACAACATAAAGCGCACCTCCTGTGATAAAGAAGGGAACGGAACGGTCCGCGAACTAACCACACACACACACACACACACCACACACACACACACACCACACACACACACACCACACCACACCACACACACACACACCACACACACACACCTGCGCAGTGTGGTTTAGTGAGGCTGGCAGGAAGAGGATCGTGAAAGCGAGCGGGGAAGAAACTCTCGACATTGAGACAGTTAGAGGTCTAACCGCCACGGACACTTTAGTAGCTCTAAGTTGTTTTATAGAAAAAGATGGCAGGACAGGGAGAAGAGAGAGAGACCCTGATGAGAGATGGAGGACAGGGAGAAGAGAGAGAGAGACCGAGATGAGAGATGGCAGGACAGGGAGAAGAGAGAGACCGAGATGAGAGATGGAGGACAGGGAGAAGAGAGAGAGACCCAGATGAGAGATGGCAGGACAGGGAGAAGAGAGAGAGACCGAGATGAGAGATGGCAGGACAGGGAGAAGAGAGAGAGAGACCCAGATGAGAGATGGCAGGACAGGGAGAAGAGAGAGAGACCGAGATGAGAGATGGAGGACAAGGAGAAGAGAGAGAGACCCTGATGAGAGATGGAGGACAGGGAGAAGAGAGAGAGACCGAGATGAGAGATGGCAGGACAGGGAGAAGAGAGAGAGAGACCGAGATGAGAGATGGAGGACAGGGAGAAGAGAGAGAGAGACCGAGATGAGAGATGGCAGGACAGGGAGAAGAGAGAGAGACCGAGATGAGAGATGGAGGACAGGGAGAAGAGAGAGAGAGACCCAGATGAGAGATGGAGGACAAGGAGAAGAGAGAGATACCGAGATGAGAGATGGAGGACAGGGAGAAGAGAGAGAGAGACCGAGATGAGAGATGGAGGACAGGGAGAAGAGAGAGAGAGACCGAGATGAGAGATGGCAGGACAGGGAGAAGAGAGAGAGACCGAGATGAGAGATGGAGGACAGGGAGAAGAGAGAGAGAGACCGAGATGAGAGATGGAGGACAGGGAGAAGAGAGAGAGAGACCCAGATGAGAGATGGAGGACAGGGAGAAGAGAGAGAGACCCAGATGAGAGATGGAGGACAGGGAGAAGAGAGAGAGAGACCGAGATGAGAGATGGAGGACAGGGAGAAGAGAGAGAGACCCTGATGAGAGATGGAGGACAAGGAGAAGAGAGAGATACCGAGATGAGAGATGGAGGACAGGGAGAAGAGAGAGAGAGACCGAGATGAGAGATGGAGGACAGGGAGAAGAGAGAGAGAGACCCGAGATGAGAGATGGCAGGACAGGGAGAAGAGAGAGAGACCGAGATGAGAGATGGAGGACAGGGAGAAGAGAGAGAGACCGAGATGAGAGATGGAGGACAGGGAGAAGAGAGAGAGAGACCCAGATGAGAGATGGAGGACAGGGAGAAGAGAGAGAGAGACCCAGATGAGAGATGGAGGACAAGGAGAAGAGAGACCCAGATGAGAGATGGCAGGTGAGGGAGACAAGAGAGAGAACCGAGATGAGAGATGGAGGAAGAAGAAGGTGAGAGAAGGTTAGACCGTGCTGCCCCCTTTCTCTGTGTCTCGGTCGAGTTCTCGAAGTTCGTCAGTTGTTCGGCGATAACAAAAAACGAAAGTTGCGTTGCTTGCTGAAACCAGTTAGGCTAAGCGCCAACGGCAACAACTAATGGATAAAGAACAAGAGGAGGTGTTTCTTTAAACCCCTCCGACATTTGGCTCTGTAACCGCCCATTTCGACGGTTGCCTTCCGAATTGTCGGTACCCCAGTTACCACAGACGCGGAAGTCGTTGGGCGTCACCACAAACTTTGCCTCGGTGTCTCAGTGGGTGATTCTGATAGATGAATTGGACGTCAAATGAGTAGATTTGATACAAAAAGTAGAGGATCATATTTATTTATTTTTAAAGAGGCCGTCTGCAGAACGATGTCTCGAGCGGAGAGTCGGCCTGTTGCCGTGTGACAGAGCACGGGCAGCGAGGGAGAGGAAGCGGTCCTCGGCGCTCCATGGCAACCGAAACCACCTCAATTAGAGGAGAAGAAAGCACTTTCCTTTACCGCTCGGAGGGAGAGGAGAGACGTACAGAAAGATGATGTGTACGAGCGAGAGCGAAAAGAGAGAGCGCCATAGGTGAGACTAGAAGAGAGAGGGGATAAGGGTGTAGAGCGCAGCCTTCGTTGCTGAGCGAGCGAGAGAGAGAGAGAGAGAGAGAGAGAGAGAGAGAGAGAGAGAGAGAGAGAGAGAGAGGAAGAGGGAGGGAGACTGGAGACAGACAGTGTTTTTTCCTGCGCTCGCAGGCTAATGAAATATGAATGAGCCCTGGGGGACCAGTGTGTGTGCGTGTGGGTGTGGGGAGGGGAGTGTGTGTGTGGGTGTTGTGGTGGAGGGGAGGGGAGTGTGTGTGTGGGTGTGGGGAGGGGAGTGTGTGTGGGTGTGGTGTGTGGGAGGGGAGTGTGTGTGGGTGTGTGTGTCGTGTGTGTGTGGGATGTGAGTGTGTGTGTGTTTGCTGTGTGTGTGTTTGTGTGTGTTGGGGATGGGGAGTGTGTGGAGGAAGAGTCTCATGTTACCGTTGTGTGTGTGGTGCTGTTTGCGTGTGTGTGTGGGTGTGTATGGGGGAGGGTGAGAGTTCCGTGTGTGTGTGTGTGTGTGAGGGCTTCTCAGCAGGTCGAGGCGGCTGGGTTAAGCTGGGGTAAACACAGAGAACGGGAGGGGGAGCGGAGGGGAAGCGGAGGGGGAGGGGGAGGGGGAGGGGGGCGAGGGTGGCGGAGGTTGTCAGGTTGCGGGCGACAGCCGGGCTTGGCGTTATTGGATACGCGGCTTTGCTTCGGTGAGCAGCGCTGAAGGATTGTGGACGCACGCACACACACACACACGCGCACGCGCACGCAGCCCGTCACACACACACACACACACCCACCACGTAGGCTCAAATGGCTATACACACTCCAGGGAGACCGGCACACACGCAACACAATCTCTGCTGGACTCCTTGTGATTTCACCTCGCCCTGTTAGCGCATTCTCACTCTCTCTCTCTCTCTCTCGCTCTCTCTCTCCTCTCTCTCTTTCTCTCTCACACATTCTCGCCCTCTCACAGCAAGGCCCCCCTGGTGTGTGTGTGTGTCTCCAGCTCTCTCTGAGCGACTGAGCGCAGCCCAGCGCAGCCAGACCCCGTGTGCTGCCTTCTACCTGACTGCACCCCCCCCCTCCCCTCCCTCCTCTAATCCCCTCCGCCCCTCCGCCCCCCTCCCTCCTTCCTCTCCGCCCTCCCCCCGCTTCCGTCTCTCACTAATCTCTGCCTTCTCCCTTGGCACTCACGATCGTTCTCTAGATTGTGCAAATCCATTTAGAGGGAGTAGCTCCGCCCGCCCTCCCTCCCTCTCTTCCGCTCTCATCTTTTCTCTATCTG
>CAEFZP010003500.1:0-18616 GCA_903064625.1 Mallotus villosus | reverse complement strand
GAACTCCCTGCATGCTGGTTAGCATTAGATCATATTGCTACGAAATTTGCGGGTGTGCCCCAACAGCAGTGGCGGTGCGTCCATAGAGGGCGCTAGGGCGCCGCCCCTCCTAGAATTTTTCGTAAAAATAATAATAAAAAAACGTGCAAAAATATGATATACCAAACTATTTAAATAATAAATGTACTGTGTTAACGCGTTAAATGTGTGTGGGAGACCGTAAGTCCCTGTCAACAACCACTTAAATGTGACCAAATATAATATATTGCCATTCGTTATCACTGAGATAAGCCACTCCCCCCTGGGGGCGCCGGCCAAATGGAAGTCAATGGGAGCTCTCATTCTTTTTTCATACATTTGAGAAAAACGGCTTCTCATTGGCGGAAAAAAGGGGCGATGCCGGGGCGCACACTCGTGCGCCCCTGGCCAATGACATCGTTTCTTACTTATATTGACATCTTATTCGTCGAATCAAAGACCTTTATCATTCCCTCACATCCCATATAATTATCACGTATCTACGAGAGCAACATAGCTAGCAAAGGAGGATGGGCTGTAGGCCTACGGGACGTACACCCGTAGCTTCTCCTCAAACCTGTATGCTAAGTAACCGGAGCTGGTTAGCTGGTGAGTAATTCAGTGAGTAATTCAGTGTTACACACACAGTCACAACATCACACGTTAGCAACGACGCTATGCGATATCAGCGACCCTTCAGCATTAGTATCGTAGCTAAGTCTAGGAAAGTTGAGGCTACTTTTCGCTAGGTACCTACGAACACGTCTTAATCTGCTAGACAAGTGGCTTCCCCATCGTTCTTTTGGTGAGCTGTCTCACGAGCCCTACTAGCCGACAAGCAAAATAGTTATTAAGCACTAGCGTTGCTACCTGCATATATGCAAACATTGTTTACAATATTTTCAGGCTTCAACCAGTGCTGCTCAAGCATACATACAGGGTCAAGAGATAGATTCGTTAGGCATTGAAGAAATAGTAGGAGAGGACGACAGCATCCAACATAGCTAATACATATATATTTAATGTTAAAAAAAAGTTCTGTGTAACGACCCCCCCCCGCGCCGCCCAACTGCGCGCCCCCCCCAAAAAAAAATCACCAGCCGCTACTGCCCAACAGTCTTCACGTCTTGGGCCCTCATTTCCTTTACTCCTCTCTTTTGTTGAGGAATGGCTAGATTGACCCTACAAATACACTTATTTGACATGGCAAAAAGATAAATGTGTATACAGTGATTATAACCTTTTTTTAACCGTTTTAGATGATTACGTTTTTGATGTATTTTAGACATCATAAATTAGGTGGTTTGTTATAGATTTTGTATTACAAAAATTAAGTTCAGTAGGCCTACTTTAAACCAGTGACACCCCCAGTCCTTCTCCACATCATCTCAAAACTGTCCGTTTTATTTCCTAAATTAATTCTGGAAATCGGTTTAGCTATGTGAATGGCTTTTGTGAATGACACACTCCCCCAAATGGAAAACATTACATTATTGTAACTCAACGTTTAAAAACCTGTTCCATAGGGTTGCGCTTTACCATCGCCATCTGGTGGTTTACTGTGAGAACTGTACTTGTAATTCACACTTTAAACCACTAGATGGCGGTATTGAAGCACAGCCCAACGGCGCTGTCGAAACAGTGCCCCTTAACACGCAGTTTATACTTTTGCATAAGTAGGCCTACCTGCTACCTGCTTCTTCGATAGCTAAACAACTGTCCTGGTGCACGTTACTCTGTCAGGCTATTGCATTTCGTACTTCTTATTCCCTGTTAGTTATTGCATCCATTCAGCGACGAAAGTGTTGTACCAACCATTTCCTATTTGAGTTAATGTAACGGTTTTGAGTTAATGTAATGCCGGTACAGACCGCATAGTGGAGCGGCAGCCATGTCTTCGCGTCATGTCACAAAGTTAATCATTTTACAGTTTTACAGTCAATTCGACAACTAAAAAGTCGAGCAGGGCAGCTTTCAAGAGATATGGGAATTCTGCTTTTAGCCAGCTGAGCTGGTCCGATTATTTTTTGGATTTGTTTAAACTGGCAATTTGAGTGTGAGACTACGTCCCCATTAGCCTCAGTCAGACTCGTCGCTCACTGGCAGTGTGCACAATGTTGTATTTCACTCCAGAAACGTCAGAGAGGACTGCCTAACGTAGATACGAGCCTGCTGAAGATAGCCAGCATATTGGATTTCTTTAACCGAGCCTGTTTCATTACTCTTTTTCCTGAGAAAGCGACCTCCGTTAGCCAGGCTAGTTTTGCCCGATCACTTGGTCAGGCTATTTAAAGCTATGGGGGTCAAGTGACTTTTGTGCATTGACAAGTGAAATGTAAATGTACTCGTCCAAAGGACAAGTGCCTCAAAAAGTTAATGTCAAGCCCTGTAATCCAGTGAACAGAGATATATGATGACCTGATCGACACTCCAAGTGTATTATACCCGGGAGAAGTTCGTCTTTTGCAACTCACATTCGCAGTTGAGCCAGGTTAGTCGTGTGACGTAGGGTTGAAAGTGGTCTGCTAAACTAAATAGTTTGAACGTTTTCATATGGATAATAAAGGTATACTTACGCAAAATATACAGTAAATTAAGACTTATGTTTATTATATAGGCCAACTAGGCTAATACTGAACTCTTCATTGGTACGTAATAAGCAAAACTGGACGTTCAAGGACGCGTTCCTGTGGGGCCCAGCCAGAAGCTGTCGCACCCATAGATAAGGTCACACCGGTGTAACCGATGGACTTCTGGAACATTATCTGGAACTTTTATATTTAACAAGTATTTATTTTACAAATAACAATGTCTTTCTGACTAGTATACAAGAACATGGTACTAACGGTTTATTCAAAATACTTTTTCAAATACAGTTTAGCACCTAGCTAAAAGGTGTCGATTTTGTACTAGGAGCGTTAACAGAAGTTAATTCATGCCACATGTGTGCGCAGTTTAACTTTGTAGGCTACTCATCTAAACTCTAGACAGTAATCTAAAGATTTGAATGTAATCTAAATGTAGAATGTAGAAGCAGGGTTCTCAAATTTTGAAGATAGGCAAGAGGGACCCCTCAAGCATGTCAGCAATATATTTAGGAAAAATACTATTTACAGTTATTTTGCTTTAGAGAATATTGTGTTTATTACTAGCCAATTCACACACAAAAAAGCCCAAGTAAAAATGAAAGACCTTTTCAGAATTCCAGTATAAAAACGTTTCTGTGACTTTTTTGGGCACTTCAGAACATGCCGTAAACCAAGAAGATACATGCGCCGTGTTTTTGCCATGAAATAGGCTAGCCTATGCACATCGGAGAATTAAATGTTCAGCGGGCGAGTCCGAATTTTGTCACAATAGCTATGATGTCACAAAGCAATGTGTCATATGAGTAAAGTAACTATAAAAGTCTATGTCAACAGTCAACACTGCAGTCACTTTCTTTTCCAACAGAACAGAGAACATGAGCGGATTTCCAGGAAAGAAGCAGATGGATAAGAAAAAGAAAGAACGGACACCGGTGGTAAGAACCGGGCCACAGGTATGTGCAGCACTGAGAGCGTACCGGAAGATGCAGAAGGCACAGAAGGATGCTGAAACGCTGCATAAAATTAAAAGGTGGGTCGACCTGAAAAACACCTTACAGAAGCCTCGTGAACAGAGGCTGGCGGAGTTAAGGGAGGCAGATAAAAGGCTGGCAGAAGACCTTGAGGACATGCAGAGGCAGGAGAGGTTGACAGAGTGGCTGCAGAAGGAGGGAGAGCTGTGGAAGGCAGAGCAGAGACAGAAAGAGGAGCTGGAGCTCAACTCCCAAAAAAAAGATATGCAGGAGACCAAGACACCTCACACACAGGTGCCACACAGGTCTCTTACCATCTTGGAGGAGTTGAAGATGTTGGATGAACTGCTTGAGGAGGTAAGAGGCCAACATGTCATTCGTTTTTTACTTCAGAAAAGTGTCCTTTGTGTTGGGTATTCCATTACAGTGCTAACAATGTTCTTGTCTCCAACACAGATGGCAGATATCCAACTTCCACCCATGTCCCCCATCCATCAGCCAGTCTCCCAAACCCCCACACCCCTCCCACTGGGTAAAATGGACCATACTTGGGCCTCACCATCACCAAACCCCTGGAAGCTCAGGCCAGGCACCCCACCGGGGTCAAGCATCCCACCTGCACACCTCTTCCTGAGGACACACAAATCCACCCCCCTTCCAACCAGGAGGAAGGATTAGAGAGTGGACTGGCGGAGATGCAAGTACTGGAGGCATCTGTTGAGGAGAGTTCCAACAGTGACATGTTGGTGAAAATTGAAAAGGAGATAAAGGCTGAGGAGGGGAAATCAGCTAAGAAAGAGAGGGAGTTCATAGAAAAGCAGAAGAAAGCTGAAAAGCTGGCGCAGGAGAAGATGGAGAAGGAACAGAGGAAGCAGCTGGATCAGGCAGAAAAAAGAAACATGGAGAGTCAAACAAAGTTGGAGAATGAGAGACGCAAGATGAAATATCTAGAAAGGAAAGAGATGCAAAGGTTAGCAGAAGAGCAAAGAAAGAAAATTAAGAAGAAGGAAAAGGAAGAGAAAAAGGCAGAAAAGGAAAACTGGAAATGGGGTCTTTGCCAAAACTTGGCTTCTTCGAGAAGATAAAGAGGGCCTTTAATTTCCACTGATAAGAGAGACTCTCCATCTACAGTAACACCAACCATGACAAACATCAGGGATTGCCCTCTTTTCTGTCATCAAGCAAGGGTTTTTTGTGCTGCTGACCCTTCCAAACAAGAAAGTTAAACGTCGTAGTAGTAGTAGTAGTAGTAGTAGTATTCGTAGTAGTATTCGTATTCGTAGTAGTAGTAATAGTAGTAGTAGTAGTAATAGTAGTAGTAATAACAATAAAAATCGTGAAACAGCAGATGTTTTTAAGCATGTTTTTATTTACATATCAGACGTTTGAAAAGTATACAACAATAATGATTCAGGGTTGATCATTTCTAATTTGCAAAAATAAATACATAGAAAGCTCAATGAATGAGTGGGATGTATTTCTGTACTCGCCTATCAATATGAACCACACCAAAGGAGAAATACACTCCAGATTTCCAATAAAACAAACAAAACACGACAGGCATAGAAGAGCCCTACCTATGAATGACTGGCGATGCTCTTACTTTGTCTGGCTGGATTTTCATGGAACAGGTAGGGGAGCAAGAATATTGCAGCACTGACGGTGTGTCCTAAAAGGAAAATATTAGGGTAAATGTACACTTTGTCTTTGGATTTTGAAAAAAGTTCAACTCAAGTTATACCTCCTATATATATTGCACGATGCTGAGATGGTAACTTATTTTATGAACACGATTTGGGCTGCGTTACCAACTCAGTATGAATGTACCTATACCATACTGTGCTAGATACAGTAGGTACAGTTCTCTAAATGTACAAAAGACAGTACTTCCGTATTTATAAGCAATTACATTTATTTGACATAATAACTAACCGCTTTTCCAGAGGGAATAGAAAAACTAGTCAGTCCACCCATTTGAGCCAATATAGGCGAGACTGTAAAATGATTCCCTGACCCCTCGCAAAAAGGCGATCAAGCAAGCTCCTGGAAAACGTATGGGTTCTAGGTTGCCCGCTCAGCGGCCTAGGTAGAATGTTTGGAGGAGAGGTTTGTCTAAGGCAGGACAGCCACCAGCTGATGATCGCCGAGCTGTAGGTGCACTTCAAGGATCTCTCGTATCAGGTTTGTCCTGTATTCCTGGTAAGGTCTTCCCTGCATGGAAGAGAAAGAGAGAGAGAGAAAAAAGATTTGAGTGAGACTACAGGTTAATGTGTGACACGTGTCATTATAATACAGTTGTCATTGCTGTCATTGTTTGATTTGTAAAAGCAGGAGTCTGATAAATGTAATGAATTAAAATGTATTGTTGAATTCTCTCACCTGACCTGATTCTCTCTCACTTTCCAGTGGCAGCCAGTGCAGATGCATGCACAGTGGAAATGACATGCACATCCTTCCTCTCATGCCACTTCACTGCAAGCTGTTGCAAGATGCTGAAAGAGGGTTGGACTGCTGTACCAGTTGTCCACGTACAGTACTTGGCCTTTCCTCAGGTGGGGAGCAAGCAAGGTCATGACAACAGACCCAGAAATCCCAAGCTCATCATGATGCTGGATGTCTAGATCCTGTGTATATGAGCATGTCCTGAACATAGCCAGTACGTAGGCCTACATCACACAACCCAAATCATTTAACAAACCCTAACCCTGAGAGGACTTCTTCACAACACCCATTAACATTGCCATTAGAAATGAGTACATCTCATCTGTTTGTGGATAGCCACTTAGCCAGCTTACCCATACCGCGGTATTTTCCTGCAACTGCAAGGCGTACCAATTGGTTTCGTGGCCTCTGTAAAAAAAAAGTTTGAAGCAATTTGCCTCAGAAAGAGATGCAGGAGGGGTTCGGACACCAGACTGTGTGTCATCACACAAAACAGCAGGTCCAGGGGGGATCGAAGTTGTTGGCAGCCCTCCAGCAGGTAGCTACCGCCTACACTTCATCCCTGCCTCCATCGCCTCAGGCTCAGGGGTTAGCATGTAGGCTAATGCTTACGATAAAACACTAAGGCTCTTTTCAGAGCCACCCAAATACCCATAAAATGTGCAATAAACACTGATGCTCGAGTCAGAGCGAAACAGTCCCGTACTGCAATCTATTATTTCGATTTCTGGTTGGTTATACAATAGTAAAATGTGTTGAAAGTGATAGCCAAGTCAAGGAAAAGCGCGAGCTATTTGGGGTTAGCTATAGCTAAACTAAATAGTTTGAACGTTCATATGGATAATAAATTAAGGTAGCCTATACTTACGCAAAATATACAGTCAATTGAGACTTATGTTTATTATATAGGCCAACTAGGCTAATACTGAACTCTTTATTGCTACGTAATAAGCAAAACTGGATGTTCAAGGACGCGTTCCTGTGGGGCCCAGCCAGAAGCTGTCGCACCCATAGATAAGGTCACACCGGTATAACCGATGGACTTCTGGAACATTATCTGGAACTTTTATATTTAACAAGTATTTATTTTACAAATAACATTGTCTTTCTGACTAGTATACAAGAACATGGGACTAACGGTTTATTCAAAATACTTTTTCAAATACAGTTTAGCACCTAGCTAAAAGGTGTCGATTTTGTACTAGGAGCGTTAACAGAAGTTAATTCATGCCACATGTGTGTGCAGTTTAACTTGGCAGTATTCTAAAGATTTGACTTTAATCTAAATATAGAATGTAGAAGCAGGGTTCTCAAGTTTTGAAGACAGGCAAGAGGGACCCCCCCTCAAGCATGTCAGCAATATATTTAGGAAAAATACTATTTACAGTTATTTTGCTTTAGAGAATATTGTGTTTATTACTAGCCAATTCACACACAAAAAAGCCCAAGTAAAAATGAAAGACCTTTTCAGAATTCCAGTATAAAAACGTTTCTGTGACTTTTTTGGGCACTTCAGAACATGCCGTAAACCAAGAAGATACATGCGCCGTGTTTTTGCCATGAAATAGGCTAGCCTATGCACATCGGAGAATTAAATGTTCAGCGGGCGAGTCCGAATTTTGTCACAATAGCTATGATGTCACAAAGCAATGTGTCATATGAGTAAAGTAACTATAAAAGTCTATGTCAACAGTCAACACTGCAGTCACTTTCTTTTCCAACAGAACAGAGAACATGAGCGGATTTCCAGGAAAGAAGCAGATGGATAAGAAAAAGAAAGAACGGACACCGGTGGTAAGAACCGGGCCACAGGTATGTGCAGCACTGAGAGCGTACCGGAAGATGCAGAAGGCACAGAAGGATGCTGAAACGCTGCATAAAATTAAAAGGTGGGTCGACCTGAAAAACACCTTACAGAAGCCTCGTGAACAGAGGCTGGCGGAGTTAAGGGAGGCAGATAAAAGGCTGGCAGAAGACCTTGAGGACATGCAGAGGCAGGAGAGGTTGACAGAGTGGCTGCAGAAGGAGGGAGAGCTGTGGAAGGCAGAGCAGAGACAGAAAGAGGAGCTGGAGCTCAACTCCCAAAAAAAAGATATGCAGGAGACCAAGACACCTCACACACAGGTGCCACACAGGTCTCTTACCATCTTGGAGGAGTTGAAGATGTTGGATGAACTGCTTGAGGAGGTAAGAGGCCAACATGTCATTCGTTTTTTACTTCAGAAAAGTGTCCTTTGTGTTGGGTATTCCATTACAGTGCTAACAATGTTCTTGTCTCCAACACAGATGGCAGATATCCAACTTCCACCCATGTCCCCCATCCATCAGCCAGTCTCCCAAACCCCCACACCCCTCCCACTGGGTAAAAATGGACCATACTTGGGCCTCACCATCACCAAACCCCTGGAAGCTCAGGCCAGGCACCCCACCGGGGTCAAGCATCCCACCTGCACACCTCTTCCTGAGGACACACAAATCCACCCCCCTTCCAACCAGGAGGAAGGATTAGAGAGTGGACTGGCGGAGATGCAAGTACTGGAGGCATCTGTTGAGGAGAGTTCCAACAGTGACATGTTGGTGAAAATTGAAAAGGAGATAAAGGCTGAGGAGGGGAAATCAGCTAAGAAAGAGAGGGAGTTCATAGAAAAGCAGAAGAAAGCTGAAAAGCTGGCGCAGGAGAAGATGGAGAAGGAACAGAGGAAGCAGCTGGATCAGGCAGAAAAAAGAAACATGGAGAGTCAAACAAAGTTGGAGAATGAGAGACGCAAGATGAAATATCTAGAAAGGAAAGAGATGCAAAGGTTAGCAGAAGAGCAAAGAAAGAAAATTAAGAAGAAGGAAAAGGAAGAGAAAAAGGCAGAAAAAGGAAAACTGGAAATGGGGTCTTTGCCAAAACTTGGCTTCTTCGAGAAGATAAAGAGGGCCTTTAATTTCCACTGATAAGAGAGACTCTCCATCTACAGTAACACCAACCATGACAAACATCAGGGACTGCCCTCTTTTCTGTCATCAAGCAAGGGTTTTTGTGCTGCTGACCCTTCCAAACAAGAAAGTTAAACGTCTACACCTTTGCTCAGTCATTTGGATCACTGGCACACTTGAAGAACCCTTTGAAGCTCTGTGAACAACCTTTATATAAGTTGTGTAGTAGTAGTATAGTAGTAGTAGTAGTAGTAGTAGTAGTATTAGTAGTAGTAGTAGTAATAGTAGTAGTAGTAGTAGTGGTAGTAGTGGTAGTAGTAATAACAATAATAACAATAAAAATGGTGAAACAGCAGGTGTTTTTAAGCATGTTTTTATTAACATAACAGACTTTTGAAAAGTATACAACAATAACGATTCGGGGTTGATCATTTCTAATTTGCAAAAATAAATACATAGAAATCTCAATGAATGTGGGATGTTAGTTAGTGGGATGTATTTCTGTACTCGCCTATCAATATGAATCACACCAAAGGATAAATACACTCCAGATTTCCAATATAACAAACAAAACACGACAGGCATACAAGAGCCCTACCTATAAATGACTGGCGATGTTCTTGTCAATTACATAGAGTCTGGCTGGATTTTCATGGAACAGGTAAGGGAGCAAGAATATTGCAGCACAGACGATGTGTCCTAAAAGGAAAAAAACACAACACAAGTTTTTATAGCAATTATGGCATAATGTATTTGAAGAACATCAAATAACGTTCTAAATA
Organism: Mallotus villosus; assembly: GCA_903064625.1. Taxonomy (NCBI): domain Eukaryota; kingdom Metazoa; phylum Chordata; class Actinopteri; order Osmeriformes; family Salangidae; genus Mallotus; species Mallotus villosus. Next base: position 8,893 of record CAEFZP010003500.1, on the reverse strand, counting down.
CCTTTGCGTGTCTCCTCACACTCCGGACTCAGTGCTCTCTCATACTGGAGTAGAATCTCCTTGCACAGGCTCCTCCGTTTGGCCTCTGCAACAATTTTGTCTGCTGCTTTCCCAAAGCCTTCCAGCAACCTCTTATCCACATCAATTTGATAGATGTGCTCAATTTCAGCGAAAATCTAAAATAGTATTACATAAAAAATGTGTTTGGAAGAGAAATCTTATTACAAATTGTACATTAACTACATTAAGTTGCACACATGCAGGGTTTGAACTGTAGGTGGTGAATCGTACAGGCCTAAGACGCGTGTGTTCGTCAACTGCGCGGGAGACACCACTTGAAATCTGGTTAAATGTTCAGGGAGATAATGACTTCGTTAATATCTGACTCCAATTTTAAGAATGTGCACAAGTAGCCTACGTTACCTGTAACCCTGAGCGCCAAACAGATAAAACTCTGACGTAGGTAAAAATCGTCTGCTGGATCAGAGTATCGACCCTAGTATGCGTGTTCACTAAACAGCCATTTATCTCTACTATAATATGGAATTAACCACCGACCTAGCATGTAAATCGACACTGTAAGTGACTCAGAGGCCTTAAGTTAAGACGTACGCCAAAAGTCCCTGTTTATAAGGAGTTAATAGCCGTATCCACCCGGCTAGATCAATGTTTTCTCCGCCGTAGCGTGATAGATCCGTTTCAGGGAGAACAAGCAACTTTTAAATGTGCAATAATCGTTTATTATCTAAATAGCAAGATAATCAATACAATGATGATTACAATATCATCAAATACAACACATAGCCTACCTTCAGAGCAATGGTTAAACAAAGGTATTCACAATGAAGACTATAGATGCCTAAATGCACTGGAGCTTTATAGTAAACAAAACTCAAACATGACAAGACTACGTGCCTATAGCGCACGGGAGCTGTATCCGAAACAGAACTCAAAGTATTTGGGAAAAACCTCTCCCTATATACACCTCCCTATATACACCCTAGCCTGGCTAAAATGGGACACCGCCCATGTGACAGTAAAGTTGTCTGACGCATACAAATTCAAATTGGATCGTTTATCAAGGCTGTAGTAGACCAAGTGGTATCCTTGCTAGACAAGGGGAATATGTTAAACAAACACATGTTGGTCTTCTGCAAGCCCAAACTCTGTAAACCCTGTAAATGTACATGTTACAGTATCAAAATTATGACTAGAATGTAATACATGAAATAAGAAACAAAGACGGCCTACTTATGCAAAAGTATAAATTGCGTGTTAGGGGCACTGTTTCGACAGCGCCGTAGGGCTGCGCTTCAATACCTTTATCTAGTTTAAAGTGTGATTTACAGTTGCAGTTCTCACAGTAAACCACCAGATGGCGATGGTAAAGCGCAGCCCTATGGAACACTGTAGGCCTACTGTAGCCTACTACTTGCTACCTGCTTAGATAGCTAAACAACTGTCCTGGTGCACGTAACTCTGTCAGGCTATTGCATTTCGTACTTCTGTCGATCAATTTCTTAATCCCTGTTAGTTGCTGCATCCATTCAGCGACGAAAGTGTTGTACCAACCATTTCCGATTTGAGTGGTTTTGAGTTAATGTTATGTCGTTCTCCATTTGGAGGAGCGTGTCTTTGTATTGGGGGGAGGTGAGCAAGTCATCCTATTTGGGGGGAGTTGACTTGTATTTGAGGGGAGTATTTTCATTTGGGGGATGTACTCATATTAGGGGGTGTGTTTGCACTTCAGGGCCACCGTACTATTCCCTGTAACAGTACAAATGTCAAACCCATATATACCCACATATTCAAACCAAACATTAAAGCCTTGCTCAAGTAGACATTAAATACTACTATTCCATTTGATCTTTTAAAACTACTAGTATGCAGTCTCTCTTCCAATTCGAAATTAAAATGAGTCTTCGACACAAGTAGTGTTAGACAGACACATGTATTCCCCTACTATGGTATGCTCATGTCATATTTATATCAAGTAGATATGAATTAAAGATTAATGAGTGAATAACAACATCACTTGTGGGGGAGCTTGATATACATGCGTTGGTCCCTCAGTGTTTGCCATTTAAAATGAGCAAAGGTTCAAACAGCACTCTTCAATCATTCAGAGGACGCTGGAGCTCAGCTCCCGACACACTGCCTTGGATGACACAACACTCGCCCTGAGCGCGCGTTGAGAAGAACATGTCTTAACACCAGGAAAACTCTGGAGATGAAAAGTCAACTCTAGTTTATTGAAACAAGATATTGGCCAGTCAAAGCCCCACAGCACGCTGCCTATGTTTTGTGACATATTTTAAATGTACTTAAAAAAGCAAATTATCCAGTAGTTTTTTTCTGGGATTTCATTCAACAGTCTTACATTTTTTCTCTTTTGAGGATGATTATGAACTATCCACTCATCATAATCAACTTGGGCAATCACTCACAAAAACACCCATTTGTTTAGTATTTTAAATTTCAGCTTCAAAGAAATAGTGTACTGTACTATGCATAGAAGTGTAATAGGTTGGCACTCTATCTGAATGGAGGTCAGTAATACAAATCCACCTGCACGTTTTTGATATGGTTCACTGTTACAATCGAGTCTCATTTATAATTGACTGCACAAGCAAATCTACATAACTAATAACTCACAAATGCTCCATATCACAACACACAAGGAATAATCTTCTATTACATTGCAGAACCCAAGGCTCATGAACCTATGTGTGGATTTTCTGCCCAAAAATACAGAATGCTCCTGTGGATCTAAAACACCACAATGTCCTCCAACTATAAATACTATCTACGATATATATTAGTGTTTAAAGTGACATCAGTGTTTCCCCTACCATTATATTGGGGGGGAAACACTGATGTCACTTTAAACAATAATATATATCGTAGATAGGCCCCTCCCGCCCCCCCTGGAAGGTCAAGTTCGTTTTGTAAAAAACGAATATAGTGCCAGATCACCCAAAAATTCATTTAAGGTTACCTTTCCTATAAAACAGGTCTATAGCCTGCTCTTTTATTAAGCAAACTAAATGGCCTTATGTTATTTATCTCCCCGCCGCCACCCCAAAGCTGTAAACCTAGGGGAAACACTGGACATTTCTGTTTTTCGAAATGTTTCAAGGAATAACAGGATTACTGTTCATACACAATGAATAAAAACACTGAGATTAAAAAGATGTCAAACAAAAATCCTACTATGCAACCACAACATGACTTGTAGGCATAGGCATATTTTCTCTACAGGATGTTAAGTACTTAGACAAGTTTTAGAGATATAACAATATTTGGCCTGTATCTTGGAATTATTTTGATAAGAATCTCTCTCCTATCCACTCTTGTGAACACACACACACACTGAGCCAGACCATAGCCATTTTTTCCTGAATACAAAACACGGAAAACTAATTTGATTTATACTCAATACAAGGTGTGACGTTCTTTGGCTTCACTGATCTGTATTCCATTCAAATTTCCATTTCCGTTTTTTTCCCCATCCAACAAAACTCCTCAATAATGGTGGGCAATTTTACCACTCTATTCAATTTACACATGAAAGGAATCTCATAGCCTGTACAAATGATGGAGTGTTTCATTTCAAAAGATGACAACAATCAGAACTTGACATAACTACAATGGAACATTTGTGCTGCAAGCTCAATTCCTTAGCAGCAACCCGACTGGATCCGTTTTTTGCAGGTATGCCTATACTAAGATTTAAAGGTGAAAACACACATGTTCAGGTTGTTTTTAACCAACTTTTAGGTCTTTAGTCAAAAGCACTTTCCAAAAGGTAATTCAAAATGTCACTGAAATGCATTCAGTACCACACTAAACACATGTATGTTAGTCACATTACATCAAGAAACCGATACACTAAAGCAAAGCCAGTTCAAGATATGTCCATAACATTCAATGCTATAGCTAGACATGCCCCATATGTAAAATAGATGTTTCATAGGTGTATTCTGCATGGCTTCCTTTAAATGCAATACATGTCCAGTAAAGTCACAGGTTATGATGTTAGTCTGTCAAAAAAATAATCTGTATGAATTGAATTTTTTGCAAGAAAGATACACTGAACAATACAGCAAGTTAAGTTTTCTGACCTGAAACAATGATTTCTTCAGTGCTTCACACACGTGTACAAGACACCATCCAACCCAAGATTTTTTGGACACACCAGACTCGAAAAATGACGATAACTTAAACAATGTCCCAAGTGAATTTCACGCTTTCAGGGAGATATTTGAACCAAAATGTGCCTTAAGCAGACAGAACATAAATAACACACCACCACTAGTCTTTAGATATTCAATACTGGTGATCCAATGAGGTTCCTAGAACATCGCAGTGTAAACTTCAGTAGACCTGTATCCCAAGATCCAACAGGGTAACGAGAAGGGGGGAGGGATTAGTGACAGAGTCTGTGTCTCCAGTGCCGGGCTACTTGGCCTCCCCGTCAGGCCTCATGCTGAAGGGCTCCAACCGCTCACTCTCAGGCAGCATGTTGTTGAGCCGCTCCATGAGCGGCACTGTCTGGTCGATGCCCATCTGGATGCGCCTCAGGATCATGGACATCTCGTTGACCTTCTGAATCTGCTCGGCATACTTGGCATAGCGCTTCTGGCGCTCCTGCATGATGCTGAACAGTGTCTCCACCGACATATCCATCTAGATAATGTGGAGGGGAGGGGGAGGGGGGGCACAATAACAAAGGATAAGCTAAATGTTGGACCGGAAACAGACCTTAGGTAAGTGTATTGTTTGCCAGCATCTGTTTGGAGACAACAAAGTGTAAAATACTGTATCTGTTGATCCGTGACCACTAGTGACTGCACAGGCATCACTGACCACCCTCTCAGGTGGGTAGTGACTTGACTGCGGGTCTACCTCTTTAATCCTTTTCACCAGGGCATTTTGGTCAAAGGCTACAGCCTCAGCACACTGGTGCAGGTGGTCCTGGTAGCGGACACAAAGCTGTAGCACCTGAGCCGAGTCCAGCTTCTCCAGACACACACTGCTGGGGGATGTCTGGCCACTTAGGACCCCTACAGGACAGAAGAGACATGTTCAGAGCACCTGAAATTACATAAAATCTGTAGAGTGCGCCAGTGTATGACAATAATACATAACAAACGGATTGCGTACAGTAAACCATGTATAGCCTACACAATATGGGTAACTAAAAGAGTCCCAAGACGTCATCATCTGTGGTGAATAGACATCTCAGTGGAGGTGGATTAAAATTGAAATGACATTTGCAACGGCACTGTGGAGAAGGGGGGTCATAGGTCACCTTTCAACAGTGGCTGAAACGTGGGGATCTCTTGAAGCTTGATAACATCTGGATCGTTATGGATATTACGCAATGACTGGGTCCCCTGAGTAACCACCACAATGTCGTCCATCTTCGCCCTCTGTTTCGCTGGGGAAGGCACGACTGTAAGAGATCATCATGAAAGTTACACCTTAAGGTTAATTATTTTAAATAAATTATTGCCACCCTAAAACTCTAATCTGTTAGAGTGGACCTGAAATCTAGGAATTCATTATTATAATCAAAGCAACATAGTTATTAAGTTTCAGAAAAGAAGTGCCAAGACCTCAATCAATTCCAGCAGAGTAGCTTGCAACACATCCTCACAAGGGACCACAATCTATACTAGTAGAGCTAGAAATGACCGATATGAATAATTGTCACACTAACTGTTACTGTATAATTAGAGTATGAATCATTTTACCTGAAGAACTGTAGTCAGAGTGCTTGTGCTCTGAATCTCCACTTTGTTCGGCCCCCATTTTTGATGTGCTAGCTAGCTAGCAAACGAGCTAGCCTGCCAAACGTAAACACTGGAGTTGTCTTGATCTCTCCCTCTGCAAGTATTCGCATGCAAGTACCTAGATATTGCAATTATTCCCTGTGCAAATACATTGTGACACGTTTTGTTTGGTTTGAAAGTTATGACTGATGTGCCGGGTCCGCTATGGCTAGCTAATGATACAGAAATAACAGTGTACACACTCGCTACCTATTTCGGTTAGTAATTCTGTTCATACATACTGCATTATGTTTACTAGTAGCTACATTCCATGCGAGATTTAGCTAACGTTACAGTTATTATAACTAAAAGGACAGTTCGGAACATCGGCTTTTATTCCCCTCCACTTCCTTCCTTACGAAGGCATGTTACTTCCGTAAATATTGCAGTCACATGCTTGTTTACGCAGACGTGTTTGATTGGTAAATCTATTTTGAGGGCTTGTCCTTGTTTGACAGATTGTATTTATTTATTTTACAGTCACATCTAGAACTTTTAATAAACAGCACTTAATAATGATTAAAAAATGTATTAAAAGACCAACAATATAAAGGTCCCTCATTAAAGCAACCAATCAGATTTACAGGTCCGCGCTCCTCACATCATGGGTACATTTACAAGAAAAACATATTTTCAATATTATTTTTTTTACTCTTGTATGTTTTAATGACAACACAATACAATATGTACCATTAGAGGAATACATATTTATTATGTTAAGTTATATACATCCGTGTTTTTATGGAAAAGTTATGGAAGTTAATTAAACTAAATATTTTCGGCTTTTCATCCTTGAAAATGTTCTGAATTGACAGCATTTGAGTTGTTGATCAGGTGATTTCCACATCTACATATCAAACACTTTTTTTAACAGCAATGTTTTACATTTAAGGACCATAATGCCCCAAGTCTTATGGCCAGCTGGCTGTATCAGCAAAACTCACCAGTCAAGATGGCTTGATCCATAACACAAGGATTTCCATCCAGGACCTAACATACTGCCAAGTGGCACACTGAACCACTCATGCAGCTATTATGATGTACCCTGGTTTTACTCAAGCCCCATAATTCAACACAACACAAAATACGATGCAAGAATTTATTATAACTTCCTTAACATAAAGAGGTCCTCTGTGCATCATTTGAGATAATGGCCTGGGTGCCATCTCATATTTCTTGTTTCATTCTGGTAAATGGAAGCTGCATCACTGTCTTTAACCAGCAGCAATGCCCACCAAATCCTGCCTCTGGTTCCTTCCCATGGGACTGGAGAAGGGGAACACCATTCCTCCAGGGTCTCACTCCCGTGTGTCTAGTCCCAAAACTGCCTTTAGTTTCTACATGGTCACAGTGGTTGGTACTATGTCACTTATATCCTGGTCGTGTGCCAATATCCACACTTTTGGCAGGGATGCCATTAACTGTTGTTACTGTAAGTGTACAGGAACTGATCCAAAACTGAAAGCTTACTTATTTATACCAAGCTGCAAAAAAACCTGGAACTGAACATGTTCTGGTAATGAACATAACATCATTTCCTTATCCCAGGTCTTTGGGGTGACAGCATATTCATCACAAATTACTGTAGTGAGGATGTTTTTTGGCACAGCTACAGCTGCCTTAATCTGATGTAGAACATCAGAGTGAGTGAATATACAAGCAGAAACAGTATTTATGACTCATGGGAAAGATCCTATTTAAGTAACAGATTATTTTTTTACCTCACTTCTTGTTAATCACAAAAACAATTTTGAGAGGAAAATGACTTTAAAAAAAAACTGTAGTCGTAACAATGAGTTTAGAAAAAGGTAAAACCAATCATCCATCCATCAGCCCTGACATCCGAGGCATTAGAGAACCGCAGTACAAAGCACTCAAAGCACTGAGAGCACTCGTAATACAAAACCACAGACGGTATATTGACAGAAACAGAACTCTTAAACAGAACTATCATCGAGTGGATGTAAACACAACGTTAAGCCCTTGGATCTCACTCCTCTTTGGAGCCGTCCTCGTTCAGGGGGTAGGGACTCAGGTCCAGAGTCAGCATGCGGCTGAACATGCACTCGTTGAACTGGGGTGAAGAAATAAAGGTCAAACTAGAGACAACGGCCATGATAACAGAGGACAATGTAGTACATATTTCCATTCTCACCTGTATTTGGCATTACAAAGGGAAGGGAGAAGGTAGGTTATAGCAAAACTACTGAAGATAAAGAGTCTGAATTCATTAGAGTATCGATTTCTTATTTTAAATCAAACTAATTCCTACTGTAACTTGTTGTATGAAAGCATAGGTATTTGGTGCGTAGCAAAAAACTGTAGACCTCCCCTAGTTAATGATGTCAAGAATTAGTGTGACAAATAAGACGATGGCTACAGCATCTCGCTTTGGATAAAAGCGTCTGCTAAATGAATAAATGTAAATCTCATCTACAGGCAGGCCCTGCCTCGGCCCTACATTTGAAATCAGATCGAGAGTGTACTCACACTCAATGTAAGGGGATGTCATTTGAAGGGCAAATCCACATATTTTACTGTTACCCCAAAAGATGTAAGTGTGCTGCTAGTCAGGGAGAGCGTAGACGTACCTCTGGGTAGACCCCCAGCAGAGCGTCTGCCCTGGAGTAGAACTCCTCCTTCAGGGAGATGACGATGATCTGGAGGCTGGCTCTGGACTGCTCTCTGATGAAGCTGGTCACCTGCTCCGCCACACACACAAAACATGCAACATCTGTGCGGCCAGCCTAAGTCATCAATCAATCCGGTTGCATATTATATATTAAGGATAATAATAAGAATCCTTTTTGATCCATAATCAAAATGAGATTGATCAAAATCCTAGCCGCGCATGGTCATCTGCGCTGATCAGAATGGCTGGGGTGACAGAAGGTCCTGTACCTTGCCAATGTTTGTGTTGTCCAAGGCAGCATCCACCTCATCCAGGACAAAGAAGGGAGCGGGACGAAAGCTGAGATAAAACAGCGCAAACGATGGTAAATCCAACATATACTGTACACGGCAGACCCATGCTTCTCAGTACATGATACTGTTTT